>CM035167.1:132850594-133450594 GCA_020205615.1 Panax quinquefolius | reverse complement strand
CATTCTCGGATGTCATTTTCGAGATCTTGCCACAAAACAAAGGTTAATTGACATTTAACATATTATCCTAAATTCTAGCAGACCAATTAAATATCACATAAACTTAGGTAGGTTATATTAGCGAAGGAATTCCTCGTCTCTCCCTCCCTAGTAAGATTATTCTCACATCTTAGTGAGGATCATATCCCTAAGCTTTGATACCAATTTGTGACGCCCCCAAAATTAGGTATACATCACCCATCTTGGGTGAAATCCCGGATACATGGTACAAAATTCAAATACAACTTATTAATACAACTATGCGTGTACAATAATCACGACAAAACATAACTATGAGTTTAAATACAATTATTGTCTACTAGAGATTATACAAACTCAAAAGGAGTCATCATTACAATTATTAGCACACTATTTTCACGAATAGTGTTGACTACTAATGCTATCCTCGGACCGTCACTCCGATTTCCCGAGCTAGTCCCTCGCTATGTTCTCATATCACGAAGAAACGGTGAAAGAAAAGGGTGAGCTCAACTAGCCCAAGAAGAAATATTATGACTAAGATAATGCGAATAAATTATCGTTAGCCTTTAATGATGTTAAAGCGATAAAATATAACAACATCAAGTTTAAGCTGCAGTAGGAACAAGTAATCCATTAAAAAGTCAAGTAGAGAATAAAATCTACTATCTTTTATGATTTAAAAGGTTTTCATGACTTTTATCGTGGGACTCGACAATAATTAATCCACATCATCGAATCACCCGTACGACTACTGACGATGATATTCTTTAGTATCCGACCACAAATTATCCATGACTACTGACAAGGACATTCGTGTATTCATTAATGGTCATGATTATGCCAACAATCATCCATTAATGCACTACGGGCCGATGATGACTTTTACCACATCATTTGTAACATTACTTGGTCATGATTACAAGAATAATCTCCTGGTCATAATCATACAAGTCCATCATGCACTCACTACGGTCCACGAGATGACTTTCAACAAAATATAAACATGAGGATGATGACAATGATATAGGAATTGATAAAACAAGTTCAAGAATTAATTTATCCGAGGAACTAATAATGTCCAAATTATCAACATGAATCTTTGCTTTGTAGAGTAAAATTCAAGAATGATCGGAAGAATATTATCATGAAAAGATCTTTGGATGAAGCGCAAATATCAAGGATATTCTACTAAGTTCATGGAGTATAGAAGTCAAAACTTTAACTTGTTGAGTATAATAAAGAATGGAATAACAAAAGAAATTACCGTGCATGCGGTATTTCGCATAGACAAGTTATTCAACGGAATAATAATAGCGGAACCGGTCGGGCAAAATTTGCCGCATGGATGTTCCAACAGAGAATAATAAAGGCGGAACCGGTCCGGTGTAAAAACACATGACAAGGATGTTCCAGCAGAATAATAATAAAGCGAGAACCCGGTCCAGGTGTAAAACACACGTATGCGAGGATGTTCCAATGAGAATAATAGAAGAATGTCACCAAGTATAGGTAAATCAGCGCGATACACAAAGTTATTCAGCAGAATAATAAGCGATGGAATAACAGCAGTTCTCTTCATGAATAAAAAGAATAACACCCTTACGAAGTACAATAAATAATATCCCTTACCAGTAAAAAAACTGAATATAAAGAGTAGTTAAGTTGCGAAAACTTCTTCTTTCTCTCTATAATTTTCTCTCTTTAGAGTTTGGTGAATTCGTAAGAAAATAATGAAGGAATGAGCTTCTATTTATAGGAGAATTGAAGGATACTATTTGGAAATAATCACGACGCATACAGTGTTAAAAATAAAGCGAATTCACGCGGTTCCAACGTATTAGTATTATTTTCAAGGTGTTGTGATGAGGAAAACTACACATGCAAAAAGGAAGCCTGTGGAGATTAAAAGGATTCCAAATTCACAATCTATCAACAATAATGCATAACTTGAAGAAAAATTTGACAAAAGATCCAAACTTTGAAAAACATCACAGAATCGCCGATTAAGTTAGCATGACATTCCTTTAAAAAGAATAATTAAAGCCCCCTATCAACCTCAATAGTTTGTATATATATATATATATATATATATATATATATATATATATATATATATATCTCCCACCATCTTTTTTCTCGCTCATTTACCAAAACAAACACCATTTCCCCACTTATTTTAAATTACTCCACCAAAACCAACTAACTTACAATAATGAAATAATACTCCTTCATGTGACAAATTGATTCCCCCTTTTCCCCACCCATTTTGACTTACGTATACATATATAAATATATAAATATATAATACCTATATATATATATATATATATATAACAAAATTAAGATAACTTTCCAAGATAATTTTAAAATGGGTAAGTAGAGGGGTCTAAATAATCCAAACTTACAATAAATCTTGAAGAAATAATTGAACAAAACCAGAGTGACTTCTCACGTAAAGCATCGATAATCAATCTGGCGCTTACTTATGCGACCCCGCATATTCTTTGTACTTTTACTCTTTGGGTAGTTCAGCGGTTTAACGGTAACACCTCCATTTATTATTTTTATAAAGTATTTTTGTCGTTTTCTCGATCAAGACAATAATTCCGTTGTGGGGTCCAACCAATGATTGTCGCCGTCATTTAATATTCCCCACAAAAGAATATTCCCAACCAAACGAATATTTTATAACAACTTGCTTACTTTGCAAAATTTATAAATATTACCTACAACTATAACATTATATCAAATTTACTCCATAATATTTATAAAAATTCATCTTTATTTATAAAAAGTTGGGGTCTTACAACCTCCCTTCTTATGAAATTTCACCCTCGAAATTATTAAAGGTTGAAGTACGAAGTATAGCGAGGATTAAGGATTATGCGACAGTATGTCAAGAGGTAAGGATATCTTGATTTCATTTTGATTTCTAACTCCCAAGTCATTTCCTCAACATCGTGGTTTCTCCACAAAACTTTGACTTGGTATAAACTTGGAGCGTAGAATATGTTCCTTCTTATCAAGATTTGAACAGGAACTTCTTCATACGTCAAATATTCCGCTATTTTGTCCAACTCCCGATGTGGTTTTGCCTCGAGGTTCTAACTTCGATAATGTGGTTACGGCCTTTCACATATTTAACGTTATAACATGGATATGTGAAAACGTTATGAAGGTAAATACTTATCGATAACGATACGATAATAAAAACATGGACTGTTGAATCTCTCTTTCGAGATCTTAATGAGCTCGCCTTTCGAAGCTACCGACTACAATGGTTCTCGCTGAGTTCAACACCAAATCTTGTAACTAACAACTCATAAAGCTTCCGTGAGGCTTAAATCTTAAAATGACGATAAAGCAAATATCTCTACATTTAAATTCCCGTCCTTTGATGAAGATCCGCAAGCAAGCTCTTTTGTCGATCTTGTAATGAAAGTTATTCCTATCCGTTGTCGATAATCATTTGGATCTTTCAGGTTTATGATGTATAAGAAACGGGGGTAACCCATATCTGTATATTCTTAAGAATTCCTTTCGTCCCAACGTATTGTCGTTCCTCGATTTTTGACCAAATAATACAAACGCATTATAATGCTTGAATGGAGCCACACACCATACTTGCTGGATAAGCTTTTGTTGTGAGAGGAATTCCCGAGCGATACGTAAATTCTTATCCCAATGCCAATTATAATATACCTCGGACCGTTGCGGAGTCTTAATATATCTTCCCAAGTTTGATCGAATTTTAGTCATTGGTATCTTGCGAACGCCTTCACATCGCTTTTAAAAATCCGTGCCCGACTCGGCTTTTCTGAGTAACCCAAAACTACCGTTAGAAGTGTAATCTTGGGTCCATTCTATCTCCCGAAGGTTATGGTCACAATCATGGCATGACGACTCCTGGGTCCCATTTACGTCGCATGAAGGCGTCGCTGAGGAATAATTACCGACGACGGGTAGAAAATCTAAGAAACTTAGCTAATCTCCTCAATGTCCATTAAACGCGATCATTGAAACCATTCGTAGGAAGACAACCCAATGTCATAAGAATTAAAGCAGTAATGTGTTCCATTTTCGGACCACGTATGAAATCGCATGATCGGAAATGTATATAGAAGATCACCATTTTATGGATTACATTAATATCGATCGATAATTACATTTTAGCGGATTAGAGAATGTCTTTCCAGCGAATCTCGTATTAATAGTAGCATTAAGCACAAAGGTATGTATTTAGATTCTGCGACTTAGAGTTAACTCTCAAGCTGATTCGTATCCCAATCTTGGATTGACGCGTCACAATGACCACTATCAGATTCTTATATATAGCAGGTGAATTCCATGAAAGAAGTCCTGAATGGTTTTATCTTAGGGTTCAAAGTGATTTAATGTTTAATATGGGAGTTTTGGAATGCTTAAACGAGAAATTCTTGAGGGAAATACGTGGGAAAAATCATTAACATGAGAATATTATTCAATCGGCGTGTCTTTATTCAATCCATGCGCGTGGACTAAGAAATCTTGACATTCTCCGAGTAATAGCGAATGACTTAAATGGCTTGATATGAAAATGTTTGACTTCAATGGTTTTTATTTAGCGAGTTAGAATAACCGGAGTCTTAAGAATATGAAATATGACACTTACGAAAGCAATCGATTTGGCGTGATGGTGGTTAACCTTAAATCACGTAAGCAAAATATCTACCTTAGAAATAAGGTTAACGGGTATTAATGTGATAGTGCGACTGAATCGTCGCAAGATTTTTAAATAGCGGATGTAATGAGTTATTCACAATAATTACTCAGCGAGTTAAGTGATTCAAGAGTAAAACGAGATAAAAGAATGGGTAGAACCCGATATCTAGTAAGGTATATACTTGAAATGGTATAATTAACTAACCACGTCTTGCCGATTCCGTTTAAGGTTCCTGCGTCAATTACTGACCGATCCACGATGAGCCTTTCTTCGAAATAGTTGACTTTTACTTTTTAGAGACATCCCTTTTGAGTCACCATTCCCATTTGGGTAGGTTTTGATAATCTCGGCGATATCATCCTCTTTCCCACCAATTATAACAATACCTAAGAGTATTGTGGGCGGTTTGGGGACATTCTCCTCTTTCCAGCATTTATAACTTGTATCTGACCGGTGGTCTTTCTCTCCATAGGAACAATAGTTCTGGCGGCGGCGCATTAGTTCTGAATAGAGAAAGGTATGAGGAAATGAGATCTTGGCATGTCTAGGGGTTTCGAACCTCCTGAAACATCCGCGTCATCCGGTTCACCATTCTCCGAATAGAGAGTCTGAAACACGGATAACTCAAACTTCGCCTCGTCTTGGGACCGTCGTGTTGATACCTTTCCAGTCTGACAAACTCCTTTCGCACCATTATAATGAATCTTTCGGGGGTACTTGTCGTTAGTATTTAAAGGCATCTGTTACATCTTAGAATGCCATTTGGATGGAGTGCAACTGTATTCCAATGTCGCCTGCTTGGGGATGAATGGAACCTCTTTGAATTGCATCCCAAAGACATCATATCTTGGCATTTGTACAATATTTTCGCCGTGATGGTCTGACTTTCCCTTAAATTAAATTGGTCGGCTAACAGGCTAACTGGTGCATGACCTTGAAGTAATTCACTATCAATCGCCTCATATTTTGAAACGAGTCTCCTGGTCGATTTTGCATGAGCTACTGGAAACATCCCCTACGTTCATCGTCGCTTTCCGGTGGTGTTATTCACGGGGATATATTGTTAATGTTACCGCGATTCTCCTACGTTGTTAAATGCAGTACTCAGCACAGTCTCCATTCTCCCTTTAGAATATACTCGATGACATTAGGATTTAAAAGCGAAGGTTAATTAAAGAAATCGATCCACGGTAATTCCTATATCTCGACCCGACTAACAAATAAGCTTTAGGAACCAACGTTGCCGGATATCCTCGCCGTTCGTTGATCTTTTTCGTCAACAGTGGCCGGCTGAATAAGTCTGGTATATGAATAGTAACTCCAGACACGAAAAGATAGAAATTCCACAAAAAAACATTTTCTAAAACGAATAGTAACTACGGTTCAACCAACCTGATTAAAAATTATAACCCCATGATATATCTCGAGGAAACCCACGATTTGATTTTTTAACACCTCAATCAGACATAAAATACATGATAAAACACCTCAACATTAATTCCTTCATTCATAACCACATAAATAAATCCATCATTTATATTCTTATAAAATAAATATTTCCTTATCATATGAATCATTAATTAATTACCGAATTAGGTGACCAAACCTCTCTTAGAAGCCCGAACTTTTCTAGATATTGCCAATAATGTTATCTAATAATATTATTCAAATAATATGAATTAATGATGATACGATAATCATACGATACTAGTAACCTTTCTTTAATGGACTACTCGATCGAGGATTAAAAATGGTCCGATGAATCGAGGATCGAGTTTTCTCTTTCCAAATCTCGTAACTCCTTTCCATGGAGCAACACGCAACAACACACATGATCCCCTATATCAATTCCACGCCCTTTCGATGAAGATCAAAGATAACTCTTTTGTCGATCTTGTGAGGTTTTTATATGTTGTCGGATCGTTTGAATCTTTTTCAGTCATACGTACGCAACTCAAGTCCCCAACAACGCATTTCACCCACCTCATCCCAAAGATACCGGGGAACGACACTTTCTTCCATACAACGCTCAAATGGAGACATGCCACTTGAGGGGCGATGGCTTGTGGAACAATCGTTGTTGTAGGAAAACTCCACCAATGGTAAGAACTTGTCCCAACTTCCTTGAAATCAAGGACATAGAGTCTTAATAGATCTTCAAGAGTTTGAATAGTCCTCTCCGATCGTCCTCATCTGTCTCGAGGATGATATGCCGAAGCTAAATCGTAAGTCTGTGCTCATAGCTTTTCGCATGAAACTAACCCAAAATCATGAAGTGAATCTTGGGTCTCAATCGAAAAATATGGATACCGACATACCATGCGATCTTTACAATCTCATTTATGTACATACGAGCAATACGTTCAAGTGTATAAGTTTCTCGTATCGGAAGAAATGAGCGGACTTGGTCAATCTATCAACAATGACCCAAATCGTATATCTACGCCTTGAGAAACCTTAGGAAGACCGGTGCTTGAAATCCATGGTAATGTGCTCCCACTTCCATTCGGAATTTCAAGTGGTTGAATGGACCTTTTGGTACTTGATGCTCCGCTTAACTCTTCGTTGACAAGTTAGACACTTTGAGATAAACAACGCTTATCTCTCTTCATATTGCTCCACCAAAATGTATGCGAATATCATGATACATATTGGTACTCCCAAGATGAATTGCAAAAAGTGTGTTGTGTTGCGCGCCTCCATCATGATTTTATACTTTAAATCGTGGTCGTTAGAAACACAAAGTCCGGAGTTGACTCAAGTATTCCATCTTCATCGATTCTTGCTTCCTAAGATAGCACCTTCTTGCACTTTCTTCCTCATAACGCATCGCCTCCGTGTCTCGAAACTTGAAAGCGGCTTTAACTTTATCGATTAAAGTCCTGCTTCTACTTGTATATTCGCCATCATCATATGGGTCCCCTGAGTCTTTAACTCTATCTCCATCCTTTGCAAGTCACACAAAATGGACCTTTCGTTGACAATATCGCGACTCAGATTTTGCATATGATCTTCTACTCAATGCATTAGCTACCACGTTTCGCTTTTTAGGATGGTATTGGATGGTATGATCATAATATTTCAACAGTTCAAGCCAACGTCGTTGTCGCATGTTGAGTTCCTTTTGAGTAAAGAAATATTTGAGGCTTTTTATGATCAGTAAAGATTTCCACCTTCTCCCCATACAAGTAATGCTCCAAATCTTTAGTGCGAAGACAATAAATTGTCAACTCTAGATCGTGAGTAGGATAATTCCTCTCATATTCTTTGAGTTGTCTTGAGGCATAAAGGCTATGACTTTTCCATGTTGCATGAGAACACATCCCAACCCTTTTCCCAAGCATCATTTGTAGATGACAAATCCCTCCGAGGCGGATGGTATCACCGAGCAGTGCGAAATGAGTCTCCTCTTGAGTTCTTGAAAACTCTCTCACATTCTTCGTTCCAACCGAACTTTGTATCTTCCGAGTCGGTTGAGTCAATGGAGTAGCGATTCGAGAAAATTCTTCCATGAATATCCGATAATAACCCCACTAAACCGAGAAAGCTACGATTTCCGATCCAACGATTTAGGTTGCTCCGACTTTGAATTGCTTCAATCTTTGTTAGGTCAATGATATTCCATGACTTGATACTACGTGCCCAAGGAATGCTACTTCCTCAAGTCGAATAACGATTTCTTCAACTTGGCATAAAGCTTGTATTCACGAAGCTTTTGGAGTGTCGACCTTAAGTGTTGCTTTCATGATCTTCACGGCTTTTGGAATAAATAAGGATGTCATCAATAAAGACGACCACAAAGTGATCCAAATATTCCTTGAATACTCGGTTCATCATATCCATGAAGGCGCAATAGGGAGCATTAGTCAATCCAAAGGACATGACTAAGAATTCATAATGCCCGTCTTCGGAGTTCCGAAAAGTCGTCTTTGGAATGTCATCGGTTCTAATCTTCAATTGGTGATATCCGGAATGAAGATCAATCTTTGAAAAGAATTTTGCTCCTTGCAACTGGTCAAACAGATCATCAATACGTGACAATGGATACCTATTTTTGATGGTGACATGATTCAACTCCGATAATCAATACAAAGTCGCATACTCCTATCTTTCTTCTTCACGAATGTAAGCAGAGCACCCCAAGGAGAAGTATTAGGGACGAATAAATCCAATGGCTAACAATTCTCGCAGTTGGGTCTTTAACTCTTGAAGTTCAATAGAGCCATTCGATATGGGGCTTTGAAATGGGTTTGTCATCGTTCAAGGTCGATATAAAATTCAATTTCACGCTCGTGGGGGTAGGGGGAAGTTCTTCTGGGAATACGTCAGAAATTTATTAACAATAGAAATATCGCTCAAAACCGACGTATTTTTTGTTTAAATCATGACATGAGCTAAGAAAGCTTGACATCCGCTTTTTCAATAAACGAATAGCTTTATGACTTGAGACGACCGTGATTGATTTTAATGGTTTGGTCACTTGAATTCGCATAATAGGTTGATTAGGAATATGAAAGCTAACAACCTTACTTTAAACAATCAATTTTGCATGATGAGTAGTTAAACAATCAATCCTCAGAATCACGTCAAATGCAAGTATTTTCAATGAAATAAGATCTATAGTAATGTGAGGGTACCGATTTGAACCAAACAAGACTTATAAGCAAGTGGATGTAATTAAGGTTTCTCCCAACGAAGTTTTCATAGATAAGTCAAAGTCTAATTTTTCCGAGTCAAATTTAATCGATGGAATAAAGTAGGAGACCTATATATATATATATATATATATATATATATATATATATAAGAGGATTAAGTATACCTTTATCTACTCTTATGCTCACACTCCTTTAGGCTATTTATTTTGGCCATTACATAATCGTCGTCTCATACTTTTAGCGATGCTATATGTCATTCGTCAGTAAAAGTATAAAAGTATAGGCAACAGATATAATAAAATCGCCGCTTAAATGGGAGCGAAGAGCACTGTGAGTATAATAAAGGGTGATGATCCTTGATCGTATATATATATATATATATATATATATATATATATATATATATATATATATATAGAGAGAGAGAGAGAGAGCAAGGATCAAGAGAATTCCACTTAAATAGCATTCCTCCTTAAATAAAGACTCTTTTTATTAAAAGCTACGTCGTTTTGGAGTGACTTAAAGAGAGTGGTCCCACTTGTTTTTTTTTATTTACAAAAATGCCACCCGCAGCCACTCCAAAACGATGTAGTTTTAATAAAGGAGTGCTATTTAAGGAGGAATGTTATTTAAGGGGAATGCTCTTGATCCTTGCTATATATATATATATATAGAGGCCGGATTAGGTCCGGACCAAAATTCGGACTTTTTTTTTTGGCTTTTTTTTAAAACAACTAAAAATAAATAAATAATATTTTATGGAATTAAATTTTTTTCATAATGATGTTTTTTGGGTGTGATTTAGATGCGTTCGTATAACACGTATGATGTATATTACCTGTGCGCATTGCATCACCATTTTTGGTATATGTATTCAAATCATGCCCAAAATATTGTATTATGGAAAAATTTAAATTCCATAAAATATTAAATATTTTTTTAGTTCTTTTAAAAAAAACAAAAAATAAATAAATAAATTTTGGGTCCGTTTTTGATCAGGTCCGAACTCCCGGAGCTGATCCATTATATATATATATTGGCCAACACCAAAACTTGGCTAGACCTAAATAATCACATCCAAACAGAATAAAAAAAATTATGTTTAATTCTTTGGGGGAGGGAGAACTGAGAACATATAAAATACTACATTCGAACTAGAATAGAATAAATCATTCTATTTCTTCTATCCAAAGTAACATAAGTCCTCCATAACTGATCCTTAAATTGGTCAAACAGCTGCAATTTACTTTGGTTATATATTTTGCAAACCATACCGACTGACTTTTCTCTTCATCTGCATCTCCATTAAGCCTGCGCTAGCTGTTATTAAAACTATTGAACCTTCAACTTCCTTTCCTGGCCTGCAAGCACACAACCTTTCCTAGGCCTATCATTTTTATCACTAACGTAACTGAAATAATTAAATTAAATACCTAACACACCATGAAACAATATTATTCTTTTTCCTTGCAATACACGTACCCAATCTGGTGTCACTTCTTCTTTTTGAGGCTTTCATCAGATGGAGCATGCATGCATGCATGCATATCTAGGTTGATAATTAAATAAATAAATAAATAATATTTAAATGTATATTTTAAATATTTTAATTGGGTTTTTCTTATGTTTTGGTCAAATTGTATTTAATTTATGTGGACTATAATAAGTAAGAGATTATATTAATTTGGGTTTTAAATTAATTGGGTGTAATTTATAATTTTGTAATTTTAAAATTTTATTAAAATTAGAACAATTAATAAGATCTATTAATAAATAAATAGTTAAAACTAATTTATTCAAACATTATGTGGGTACGTAACTGAAGGAAAAGAAGGGTGAGAAGCGGCTGTGGAAGAACATAAAATAAAAAGGAGGAAGATTCTTTCAATTAATAAGGTAATATTATTACTTTGTGAATAATATACTCTTTTTGATAATTATACCAAGTGACCATATGGGGATTAAATGCTAGGAGTCGGTTAATGGATTGATACTTAGTTTAATAGTATTGTTAAGGATGTCCTGATGAAGGAATTATTATATATTTTATTAGATTGATTTAAGTGTAGTTATCAATTGACTATATAATATATAATATAATGTATTTATTTTTATAAATATTAAAATTTATAATTTATAATTATATTCAATATATTTATTTATATGAATAATTTCTTAAGTATTAATTTTTTAATGTATTTATATTCAATGTATTTTATTGTAAAAAAAAAATCATTCAGCCGTTATTCAGCCCATTCAGCCAAAAAAATAGAACTTATCCATTAAGCAAAAATCGTCTGAATGATAAACCAATTCAATCATTCACACAATTTTTATTCGAAACAAACACACAATCATTTAATACTAATCACCAAACAGACCTTTAGCCTAAACCAATACTAGCTAGGGACAAGAGGTTTGGGGTCAATTAAAGTTTATATATTGTCTGGACCTAGTCTAATTCAGTTTGTAAATTGAACCCGCCTGACCTAGTTTGGTTGAAGCTACTAATTTTAAAGAGAATAAAAAAGCTCCTTTTTTTCTCGAAAAACTACGATCGATCCCAACCCGATAAATTAATAATAATAATAATAATAATAATACTCCCAAACATGACAGATATAACCTTGACAGATATAGAGAACATTTTTTTTTCTATAATGGATTAAATAGTTGAAAATATAAATTTTATAATCATAAATAAGAGTAATCTTTTAAATGTTGGCCATGTTTATCTTTAAGTAATCATGAAATTGTGGACATAAACCTAGTCTTATGTGTGGTACTTGTAATGTTAAAATTTGATCTTAAAAAGAATTATTTAATAAAGATTAATATAAGATTAGTATTAACTTTTTAAAGTCCACTTAAAATATTTTTAAATTTTTAAAATTGACATGAATTATTTAAATTTTAATCAATACAATTATGAATATCATAAACTATCTAAATAAGATTATTCATTGTGAGATTTATTGTTTCACAAATTTATCTAGGGGGCGAGGCGGGGCGGGCCTGACCTGAGGCGGGGGGGGTGAGTCATACATAATTAATAAATATTTTTTTGAGGAAGGTGTGGGGCGAGGTAAAGGGGTGTATATATAATCAATAAATATTATTTTTTTTGGTTGGTTGGGTGGACGGGTCGGGACGGAATTGCGGGTGGGGTGGGGTGGGGTGGGTGGTAAAGGGGGGTGGAATGGAGTGGAGTGGAGTGTATACATAATTAATAAATATATATTTTTGGTCGTGGAGGGTGGGGATGGGGGACAGGGGGTGGCGGTGGTGTGTGGGGGGGATAGTTTAATTACCCTAGATAAAATGTTGATTAAACCATGTCCATACTGAAAGTATATATACTGAATTCACAAGTGTGTTGTATCTACACAAATAGGTTAAAAAATTTATATTTCAAAAAGTATTATACAATATAGGTCAAAACTAGTTAAACTAGTTCCAACTCGTATTTGTAATTAATAATATAGATCCAAAACCGAACCAATTTATAATCTAAAAATTAGTTAACCAACCCAATAAATTTAAATAGTTTTAATTAACTATGTGGTTTTCAACCTAAATTGTCAAGTCTAATGATAACCATGCCCATAGTAGGGTAGGTAAGGGTATAAACGAAATGAACCGAAATATGAGAGTAGCTACTCAATTTGAATCGAAATGATAAATTTGTACTCGAATTTGGCTCAATTCAATTATATTTGAAAAATCTTACTCAGATTCGACTGATTCGAATATTTATTACTTGAATTCAATCAGGACTAGAGTTGAATATTTATTCAAACTACTTTAGGAGCTTCAAATTCAAGTTTCTAATTGAGTCTCCACATAATAACTAGTTTTATAATAAATATAATTATAAATTGAATTTATTATTTTACTTAAAAATGAAAAATATATTTATTATTACACTTTACAAATATAAAATCACAATTAAAATTAAAACAAAATAAAATAATAACTAATTATCCTAATTTGATTTAAATTTGTATATATTATAAGAAAATGTATCGAACATCTAATCGAATACGTATTAATCGAAAGATGATCGAATCACAATCAAAACTTCGAGTAGTTTGAATCTTAAATGAAAGTCGAAGTATAACTCGCTTATATTCTACTCATATTTTTATTCGAACTAGTTTTAATCTTCAAATTTAGATCATAAGATTAATCTAATTCAGAATTCTCGCCATATTTTTTAGTCGGTAATAATCGAATCGGAATTTCGAATGTTGGCTAATTTCTGACCCTTTAAGGGCAGGGCATGATGAAAAGACTAGCATCAACACTTGAAATCTGATAGAGACTTGTGACCCAATAAATCAAGTTCATGGACCGACATATTCTTATGCCCCACAAGACTGGCCCAAACTGTTATTTGCTTTTGACTGGCCCAAATTATTCGATGCTACAGATATTTTCGTCTTATTCAGTTCTTCTAGAAAGGAATTTGTTTTTTGGCTAATGATATTTTTACAATATTTTTTAATATTTTCATATAAAAAATGTCGCTATAAATGTATAGCGATAATTTTCATAAATAGATTTCATATACACAATCAAGTTTATTGGGAATAAAATCATAAATAGATTTTGTATCTATACATGATTCTATCCACGTCATTGGGACCCAGTTAAATATAATTTTTCTACAATTTATGAAATCTGTCTTTTGAAAATTATAATTCGGATCCCTAAATCTAAATATTGATATGATTATTTGTAAATTTATTGTTTTACTTTTGAGCATACGATGACTAAAATGCAGACGCATATAAATTTGTGTGAATCAAAATGAAGAAAAGAAAGATGGGGGTAATGAGAGACTCATATATATATATCCATGGAATGATATAATATTGGGTACAAATATAACGGGTCTTACATCTATATGACAAGACTTGTATGAAAATATTATTTTCATGTAGAAATATTAATTTTATATCTATATTATAAAAAGTAAAACTAACTGTAACCCAATTACATGTTTTTCTTTTCTTTTATTTTGTTTTTATCTGTAATTTTAGTTTAATTCTAAATTAGTTCTAATACTTTATAATATTAATTTATTAAGTAATAAAATTAATAAGAAAAATTATATATATTACAAATATTTATGTCAATTTTTGCATATTAATGATAATTTTTTTGAAAAGATGTATAATAACCTGAGTTATTCTATAATTTTATGAATTTCATATATTAATAAATTTAACATAAATTTATCACAATACATGTAATTCAACATATAAATTATCAAAGACTAGTAGTATGTATAACTTCAAATCCATTTTAAGTTATTTCGAAATTTCTCGCTTTTTTTTTTTTTTAATAAAAAAAAATATAACTAATAAAAATGTATAATAATTTTTTGGAATTGAAAGTTTTTTTAAAAAAGTGTTTTGGTGTGATTTAGTGCATATAACAAAATAGTGTTTATGCAGAATAGTAGAATCGCTTGTTTTTTTGTATCAAATCACACCCAAAAACATTTTTTTTAAAAAAATTTCAATTCCAAAATTATTATACATTTTTTAGTTATATTTTTTTAAAAAAAAAAAAAAAAGCAGAAATAACTCAGGAATGAAATTTCAATAAAGGTGAGCTTAAGATCTTGCTATGTATAACTTACTCGTGCTATGATATGTGACATAGTATTTTACTGGGCCATTTGAAAAGAAGATACTGGGCTCATGGTTGGTTTATTCCGCCTAATTGAATTTTTTTATTATTATCAGCAACATATGCTATTATTAGTAACGGATGACGCTTGTCATCTGTTAATAATAATAGCGAACGTAACTATTGAATTTTTTACTATAAAAATATTATGTATCTACTTATTTAATATTTATTTATTTATCTTGGATATTAATTTATTAATAAAAGTAAATCATTCATCATTCATTAAATGATTGTTTAGTTTGTTTATATATAAATATTATACTCCCTCCTATTCATATTAAGTGTCTTCTTAGAGTTAAGCACACTTATTAAGAAATAACACAAAATGTCTTTTGTATCCCTAATTAATTATTTCTCTCTCCACAATGGTCCATGAAATTGTATTTACTAAGCATATTAAATAGAGGGGTAAATTAGGAAAAAATAGTGTAATATTGCATAGGGATTCCAAAACGACACTTAAATTGAATAAAATGAAACTCTCCAAAACGACACTTAATATGAATAGGAGGGAGTATATGTTATGGTTATGTGTATGTGTGTATAAATAAATGTTATACACGTAAGATATAAATCATATATATGTAATATATAAATAAATAAATAATGGTTTATAAGCTAGGATGATTTGGAGATATTATTTTGTAGGTTATAGTACTTTAACAGAGATGATTTATCTTGATCATGGAAGTTGAACTTCTAATCAAAGTGCTAGTGCATTAAACGAATTATGTGATAATATTTTATTTATAAAATATTTTAACATAAATACTAATTTATAAAATTTCTTAATTTTGAAATAATAGTAGACTTAATATTGTTTTATATATATTAATTTGATGTTCCAATATATATATATAAATCATTTGTTCTATCAAAAGTTCTCATTTACAAAAATAAATAAATAAATAAATTATTCCACAAAAAAAGTGGTTAACAAGGGAAACTGTCTTCAAACTTTCAAAAAATGAAGAGACAAATTCATTGTTGATAGTTTGTAGGGATGGAAAAGGGCAAAAAGAAAGCCATCATTGTCTTTAAAGAGGGCAGACTAGTTGGCAACTTGGCATAATTGTAAGATGAGGTGGTGCCATTTCAGATAAAAGAACACGGACAAGACCTCACACCCTCACACCTAACTAAATACTCTTCATAACGTGCATTGCAGATATTAACACGGACAAGACCTCACACAGCTAACTAAAAACTCTTCATAACGTGCATGCGGTGCGGATATCGGTGATGTTTGCTTTGGGAAATAAGATTATATATATATAACTCCGTTCACAAACATACACCTTAAAGAGTATGCTGCCCCTTAAAGAACATTCTGTTTTAAAACACCGGCTTTTTAAAACTCTCTCTTCACTCAATCGATAAAACAAAGACACAAAGGCACAAAGCAGAGAGTCAGAAAGCGAAGTAGAGAAATCGATTTCTCTATTCTTCCATTTCCTTCTCGCCCAACTGCTGCAAAATCGAAATCCATTGCCATAGAAAGCCATTGCCATACAATGGCAGAGCTTCTCGCTACAAATCGATTCCCTTTGAAATTCATTGCTGCAAAATCGAAGAGAGAGAAAGCATTGCACTATAAATCTCAGCCATCACGATTGTTGCAAGAGAGAAAGTCAACCCAAGCCCTAGAACTCAATTGATGCAAGAGAGAATACCAAGCTCGTGAAATGCGATCCCCTCTAGAAAATCAAAGCCCAGAGTAGTCTTCAGAAGACGTGACGTGCGACAAAACTTCTCCAAATGCCCTCAGTTAATGACCCTTGAAAATCAGTAAGTGCATTCCTGTTTCACAGATTAAAATTTAGGTTTTTTTGTTGTAAATAGAAAGCTTAATTTGAAATCTGTTACGCTCAATGTTGTGTCTTTTTTTGGATTAGTGTGAATTTGGGACAAGCTTAATGAATTTTAATTGGCGATTTCATAATTTCAAGTAAATTCTTGTTTGTCCAGGTGTAAATATAATGGATGACATGTACCATGAAGTAAGGAGTTGCAAGAATAATGTAGAAATGAATTTGGAAATAGAAATTGATGGGGATGACTCGAGTAGAGAGGGATTGAATGTGAATACTAATACTGTTGTCTACTATCCTCAAGTAGCAGATGAGTTTACACCTAAGATTGGTCAAGAATTTCAAACATTAGATGATATTCACACGTTTTACAATATATATGCAATGCATGCTGGATTTAGTGTACGAAAGTTTAAAAAAAAAAAGGGCGGGTAACGATGAGATTTATAGGAAGGAGTATGTGTGTTCTAAGTAAGGAAAGGGCAAACTATTAGCCGATGTGATTGTAAAAAGAAAACGTGGATCTACGAAAGAAGACTGTGGTGCAAAAATTGTAGTGGTAAAGAGAAATGACTTGTTCATAATTACTAAAATTGAGGAGGGTCATTGTCATCCATTGTCAACTCCACATAAGAGGCATTTCTTACGATCGCATTGTAATATGTCAATTGCCCAAAAATCGTTGTCTCATCAACTTGGCACAGTGAATATACCACAATATCAACAATACAATTTTCTTGTAGTGCAGGCGGGTGGTTTTGAAAATATTGGTTGCACACAACGAGATTTATATAACTTTTAAAGAGACAAGCGCAATGACTTGAAGGGACATGATGGGGATATGTTGAATGAGTACTTACAGTTAGAACAACAAAAGAATCCTTCATTCACTTTCACAATTCGACACGATGATGAAAATCGGATCACTTTCGTTGTTTTTGGGCCGATCAACTTCTGGCGACAAGCCATGGATTTTATGGTGATGTTGTCATTTTTGATACCACGCACAATACTAATCGTTATTTTGAATGATATTTGCACCACTAATGGGGTTAATAATCATGGTCAAACCATCGTATTTGGTTGTGCTTTCTTAAGTGATGAGACCATAACTAGTTTTGAATGGCTTTTCAAGTGTTTTTTGGAAGCAATGCCAGGCGATGCACCTGAGATGATTATCACCGATCAAGATCCATCTATGACAAATTCCATTTCACAGATGCTTCCTAATACATTTTATAGGTATTGTAGTTGACACATATTGACCAAATTCTCGGAGAAGATTAACTCAGTAAAATACAGTGTTTATTATAAAGAGTTTTCATATTGCATATAGAATTCGGAGACTGTGGAAGATTTTGACTCTACTTGGGTAGCGTTAATGGAGAAAAGTGGGCTGAATGCTAATAAATGGCTACAATCTATGTATGACATCGTAGTAGATGGGTACACGGTCCGGATCTACAACATATAGCGTCGCTAAAAGTATAGACGACGGTTGTATAACCGAACCGTCACCGGATCCGTCGCTAAAGAGGGGTGAGCTCAGGTGAGTTGGATAAGGGGTGAGCTTAAGATCCGGACTCTCTCTCTCTCTCTCTCTCTCTATATATATATATATATATATATATATATATATATATATATATCGGCTCTCTCCATCGAACTAGGAGAACGAACTAAAAGCGAATCGACTATAGTGACGGTTTTTTCTGTCTCTATAGAATAAAAAACGGGTTTTTGTACTATAGCGACGAAAAAAATCGTCGTTATAGCCGATTCGGTCTTAGTTCGCTCCCTTCAGTTCGCTGAAGAAGCAAATTGTATATATATATATATGTGTGTGTGTGTGTATGTGTGTGTGATAATGATCCGTAACATATATTTATTATAAATTGTTACAAGACATGCATCATCTATATTATTAGAAGAAGAAAAGCAGTTAAGATTAAAAATTAAAAATCGATATCTGCATCTACAACTAATAGTAGCGTTCGCTAGCGATTAACGAACTTTAATCAGAATAAGGTTTGACTTATTAAACAAGTGTTTAAATTTTATTAACTAATGTGGTTTATAAATCAAACTTTAAGGTTTATTAATCAAAGTTTTTGGTTTATTAGAGTTGGGAAAGTACACGTTGCAGATATATAAGTGTACACCTTAAATCTTGGTTAATAAGTCATAAGCCTGATTTATAAACCTAAATTAGGATTTATAAATTAGTGTTTAGGGTTTATTAACTAGGATTTAAAATTTATTAATTAGAGTTTAAGTTTTATTAAAGTTGAGAAAGTACCGAATACATAATTGTAAATCCTAAACCTTTGTCTATAAAACTTAAACTCTAGTTAATAAATCATAAACATTTATTTTTATTGGTAGCAGACGCTAAGTATTTTTTTTATCATCCGCTACTAATAGTAGCGAACGTCGATTTTTAATTTTTAATCATGACTGATCTTTTTTATTTTTAATGGTATAGATTGTGTATATCTTATAAGTATCCATAGCAAATACATATTATGAAACATTTCTCATATATGTATGGGGAATGATCATTAATTGAAAGTACTTGTTATGAATCAAAAATGGACAAACATCATCATTAGCGTCCAATATAATTAATAGTAGTAGATGAGCTGAAAACAATATCATCAGATAATAGGTTTACTTCGAGTTTTCAGGCCTAAAGCGAAAAAAAAATTGGGCCCTTTGTGAATTGTTATTAAGATAGGTATAAAAAAAACTAAGAACTTTCTCTGAACAAAAGAGCATAAATACAAAAGAATACCAAATATAATAACCGACTATTTCAATATTTTCAAAGCATCATTCAGATATCACATTATCACTAATTCAAAAAAGTAATCAGTTCAAAGACATAATATCATCAATAGAGGGGTGAATAATATCATCAACAACTCCTCTTGAATAACACTCACTTATAATGGGCAAATTATAAATAAAGAAGCATAAAATTTTATAGTTCAGGTAATGGAATGTAACCTTACTGAATTTCAAATAGTTTCACAGAGATCAATCAGGGGGTGACAAGAGTTAACCTGTTTGGTTATTCTTCAAATAGTACCCATGGTAGATAGTGTAAAACTCAAAATCTTCCCAGTAAGAGTTTACCTATTTTCTTTTGTATTATATTGGCTATATTATGACCTTAGTCTTTACCTGTCAAATTTTAATACCAATAAGTAAAGTACGCATGACCCATAGTCTATTAATAGAGATAATCGTAAAGTCCTGCTAACTTGATTAAGAGAAAAATGGGATTATACATATTTGCAAAGAAACACAAGAATGAGTAAAGACATAATTATGATGGACAAATGCATAGACTAACAAGGATTGAAATTAATTGAGACATATCAAGTAATTATTTTTTAATTTATGTGAACTGGTTGGTATTTTTTTAAATGTACATATTAGAATTTTTAGTAGTCTTGGATCTAGTTTTACTTATGTAATAATTTTATTTGTCAAAATTTTAAATATTTTAGAGAATGATTCTACATAATCAATTATACTAATCCATTAGAATAAAACTAGCCATGCATTGATTGTATGATATAAGAAAAAGGGTCCTAAAAATTTTGGGCCTAAAGTTCCCGCACCTCGGGCTTTAGCCAGAAGTATTATCTTCGCGTATTAATAGCGGATGTCATTGAAAATAATATATCGTAAATTCATTATTATTAGTAGCATTTAATAATAATAATAACGTGAATTTTTGATTCATCAATTAATTTTATATTAAATGATATAGATTGTGTATGTCTATATTTAATTCATAAAAAATCATTCTCCATATATATATATATATATATATATATAGAGAGAGAGAGAGAGAGAGTCCGGATCCTATCCGGGATCCCGGACAGTACTATATATATATATATATATATCTATAAAAAGAGCAGAGAGAGAAAATAGACAAATGTCACATCAAGTTAACGTCAGCAGCTCTCTCTCTCTCTCATTCCCCTTTATTCAAATTTGAAACCATCTCTCTCTCTGTTCTACCACACACGTCTCTCTGTTCTACCACACAGAGAGCTCTCTCATTCCCTCTTATTTCCCCCCAAACAAGTCGATCTCTCAAAACTCCCCTAAATCTCTTTATCTCTCATACCCAACCCTAAATCCTCCTCTGTTTCTTCTAATAAGCTCGCCTGAGGCGAACCCCAAAATCGGCTGGCCAAAGACGAAGATCTGTACGGAGCAGATCTACATCGAGTTAGTAAAAAAGCATTCTTTGGTGGAGTAGACCTCTGTGACTCTTCGTCTTCATTTTCGTCTTCTCCGATTTGATTCGGGACGAAATGATCGGAACTTGGGTTTTCTCAACTTGCAAAACAAATTTTTTGGGACCCGGATTGGTCAACCCACTGGCCATTCCCTCATCCCTCCTTCCGCCGGTCGCACCCATCACTCCCCTCCGTCCTCTTCTTCTTGTAAGTCCTTCTTCCTCTCTTTCTGTATGGATCAAATTTATCAATTATGATAAACTTATTTTTATTTTGATAATTTGCAGCTGGAATAGGCATTAGGGTTGCTCTAAAACCTGAATATCGTATAACACCACCGGTATGAATATTAGTTATGTGGAATTTTAGACTTATTTACTAATTCGTGCTGATGTTAACACTGTGACTAATTAATTTACTTTGGATCAATTATTAACCACGTGTTCATATGAGGATCAATTATTGCTGGTATTGTTTTCTTATTTATACTAATCTGATTTTAATATTGGTGTCTTTTTAGTTTGTTCAAATACTTGGCATACTTTGATTAAAGGTATTGATCAATTACATGTAGCATCAGTGTTTTCCATGATCCTTTCCTTCATGGCTTCATCATTGTCCGACTTTCTTTTCTTTCCCCATTCATATAATAAATAGATTGAATCCTCCCATCCCTAATTCTTTCTCTTCCATTTGGCCTCCAAGGTTCACTAATTTCTCTTCCATTCTTTCTAAAGCTACAAAGCTACTATACAACTTGATTGACTGTGTACTTGGAAGTTATATAAAGAAACTTAATCACTCAGTTATTTTCATGGTGATATGTTGAAAAACAAAGAAATTTAAAGCTATATGATGGTAACATATCTAACCGGATAGTTTTTTTTCTTCATAGAACCTGCATCCACTACCTTAGGGTGTGTGTTGTTACAGAGAGGTGAAGAGTATAAAATAGAGAAGGAAAATAAAGGCCTAATTCACCTCTTGGTTATTCATTGATCATTATTTATAATTAACAAATGAGTTTAAAAACAATTCAAGTACATAGCTTCCTAAACTAACTCCTAAAAATAATGAAACTGAACATACAAAATTCAAACTTTAAATACCAAGTCAAATAGAATCTAACTAATAACAGAAAGATAAAGACTTAGCTTGCTCTATTATGTGTATAAACCACCATATGCATGCAATACCCCACCCACCACACACCAATTAAGCCCAATAGTAGTAAATTTTATGTGGGTCGCCCTAAGGAGAGCATTTCCTTTGCGGAGTATTGACTTTTAAAGGCACATATCTCTAGGTTTAGTACACTTGAGCTATCCCTTTGGGTTTATCTAACTTGGTAATTTTTGCCATTGTAATTCAAATATCAAGTTTTTCTAAGCTTGAATGTAATGTGTGCCAATTTTTTCATATTAATACTCTTAACCAGCACTGTCTGCTAAATGTAGCATAAAGATCCTGCTTGTTTCTAACATTATAAAGTTAATCTCCTCCAAGCATCTAAGTACCTATTAATTTTCTATAATTGCATCTCTATTTTGGTGGAGTATATTGAAAACTAATTAAGGAATGTGATGGTTGATACTGATGTATTTAATTTTTGGTGGAGAGATAGGAGGATATTAGGAGGCCCTGTTATAAACATGAAGTTTAGTTGATTTAGGGGTTGAATGAAAATCAATGTACTCCTGTTTGTATATAGTATAACTGGAAGGTAAGTTAAGTGGGATATGAATGGCATTGGTTGGTAAAGGGACTTTCTGCCGGCATTTCTGCTACTGACTTGCACTTGGTTTTTTCTTTACCAACAGGTAGTTTTCTTTGTTCATCAGTTCATGCGACATTCAACTGTCTCCACAAATACATTTGGTTTATAATAGGATCTATTACCCTATTTGAGGGATATTGTACCGATTTGTTCACATTTAATTTGGTTTTAACTTGCTGATATCGTTTTGAATGATTGATAATCCATAAATATATCTGCAAGGACCTGACACACTTTAGCGATCATGATATTTTGTTGTTTGGCGTGCTGATATCTTGATACTGATTTTTAATGACTGTGATCTTATCCTCTTACTACTTTGAATCTGCCTCTGCATTTATTCTGTCGTGTAGCTATTAATCTGCACGGTGCAACTAATATAATAGTTGAGTACTGTATCCAATATTTCTAGATTCAAAAATCTAAAACTTTACTCGGGTATGAGGTCTAAACATTAATAGCCTCTGCACATGAGGTCTAATATTAATAACTTCTTCCTTGGATTTTTTTTTTTTTTTTTTTTTGCAATTTTAGCTTGACTTAAATTTTGTTGTGTTAACTTCCAAGTGCAAAAGGCTATTAAATATATAGAGCATTAAAGGTAGCTGCAAATTTCAATATCCTTAATCCTAAGTTATTTGGTTGAACTTTACTTGTATGTAGTACTAATGTTGAAGCAAACAACGACCTTATATTACTTTACTTCTTTTTTTAAAGTTTGTCTCTTATTTGTGATTGGTTCCTCACAAATTATATTAGTGTAAAAATGAGGAATAGTAGACATTCTTACTTTTAATAGTCGATACTTCTAAGATGAAATATAAAAATGCACGATTTAAAATGAAATTTGCTTTACTGATGAAGTTGAGGTATTTCACCATTAACAATTGAGAACCATACTAGAGATTTCTATGAATCGGGGAATATTCTCACCCAATTGGAAATAATTCATATCAAAAGTATATCATATATGTTAACAAAAGTGAAATCCGGGCAGTTTTTTCTTTGGATGCTGAGTTTACTAGACCTTTGTGGGTTTCTGGAACAAGTTCGTATGATTTTTGTGAGACCCCAGATTTTATGAATAAAGATTTAATTTTTTAAAATATTTGTTTTTAATATTATGGTGTGGATTTGAGATAATGTTATAGTTATGGGTAATATTTATAAATTTTGCAAAGTATGCAAGTTGTCATATTATATTCGATTGGTCGGGAAATTTTTTTATCAGGGAATATTCGTGCAAAGACACAATCATTGGTAGACCCCACAACGAAAATATTGTCTGATTGAGAAAATGACAAAAATACTTTATGAAAATAACGGCGGAAGTTTTACTGCTATTATCTTGTTGAACTACTTTCGGTAGTAAAAGTATGATGTACGGCGTGGTTGCATAGTAAAGACAGCGGTATTGATTATTGATGCTTACGTGATAAGTCACCGGTTTTATTTTATTGGTATTATTAATGTAATAAAATGTAATACTTTTATAAAGTTATTCTATAAATAGAATATATTATATTCTATTATGCATAGTGTTAGATATATAGTGTATGCATAGTGTTTTGCATAGTAAAATCTTTTTTATATAAAATGTAATACTTTTATAAAGTTATACATTTTATTAGACAATAATTAGAATATATTATATTTTTTATTATGCATAGTGTTTTATAGTGCACTGCGATAGTGTTTGTATAGTAAAATATTTTATAAAGTTATTCGTTTTATTAGATTATAAATAGAATATATTATATTTTATTTAAAAATTTTACTTTAAATATGGACCGTCGATTAAAGTAAATCAATATGGACCGATTCATGAATTAGTTCTTACGCAACTATTTTTCTATAAATAGAAGCTCATTCCTTCATTATTTCTTACTTAATTCAATTGAAACTACTGAGAGATAAACTATGTAGAGAAAGAAGAAAAGTTTTATGCTACTTCACTACCATATATCCAAAGACTCTTCTTCTTCTTAAGGTAGGGAATATTATTTGTTGTACTCAGTAGGGAATATTATTTGTTGTACTCGTAAGGGGTACTCTTTCTTTCTTATTTATGAAGAGAACTTACATTATTCCATTCTTTATTATTCGTTGGAATAACCTATATCATGAGCTACCCTATACTTGGTGAAATTCTTACGTTATTCCATTCTTTATTACTATGTTGGAATAACTTTTGTCAATGCAAAAGTATCGCATACATGGTGAAATTCTTCTAATATTCCATTCTTTATTATTACATTGGAATGTCACGTCTGCATGCGTTTTACGTGGGACTGGTTCCGATTATTTATTATTACATTGGAATATCACATGCATGCGTTTTTAATGGGACCGGTTAAAATCTTTATTATTCATTGGAATATCCCGCTCGGTCATGTAATTTCACTTTGACCGGTTCCGTTATTATTATTATTCATTGGAATAAACTTGTCTATCTAAGCATCTGCATGCATGGCGATTTCTTTTGTTATTTAATTCTTTATTATACAGTTGGTTAAAGTTTTGACTTACATCTCCATGAAATTATTGTAATATCCTTGATATTCAAGGCTTCATCCAAAGATATCTTTTCATGGAAATATTCTTGAGAGCATTCTTGAATTTTACTCTACAAAGCGAAGATCATGTCGACAATTTGAACGTTATCGGTTCTGGATAAATTAATTCTTGAACTTGTTTTATTGAATTCTTATATCATTGTCATCATCCTCATGTTTATATTATGTTGAAAGTCATCTGTGGCCTGTAGTTCATAGATGGACTTGGTATGATTATGACCAGGGATTATTCGGTATAATCATAACCGTAATGTTACAAATAATGTGGAAAAAGTCCTCATTGGCCCGTAGTGCATCGATGGACAGTTTTTGGTATGATTATGGCTATGGATTCTCTTTGGCCGTAGTGCAAAGATGAATTATTTTATGGCATGATCAGGACCGTTGATGAAAGCGTGATTATCTTTAGGAGTAGTGCATGGATAATTCGTGGTCGTGATACTAAAGAATATCCTTGGCCTGTAGTGTAGGGATGATTTCATGATGTGGATTATTTATTAAGCTGAGTCTCAGCGATAAAAGTGATGAAAAACTTTTTAAATCATAGAAGATAGTAGATTTTATTCTCTACTTAACTCTTCTAATGGATTGTTTGTTCCGCTGCAGTTAAACTTGATAGTTATTATATTTTATCAGTTTAACACTGTTGAAGGCTAACGATAAATTATTCTGCATTATCTTAGTCATAATATTTCTTACTTGGCTAGTTGAGCTCACCCTTTCTTTCACTGTTCTCTTCAGGAAATGAGAACGTAGTTGGGACTAGTCGGGGAACAGAGTGATGGTCCTAGATGGTGCATTAGTAGTCCTCACTATTCTATGAAATAGTGTGATAATAATTGTAATGAGGACTCCTTTTGAGTTTGTATACTCTCTAGTAGACAATATTTGTATTCAAACTCACAGTTTATGTTTTGTCGTATTGTACACGACAGTTGTATTGTTAAGTTGTATTTGAATTCTGTACCATATATCTGGCTACTCAAGATGGGTGATTTATACCTAATTTTGGGAGCGTCACAATTTTGTCCAGAGTAATGAACATATTTTGTATTCTAAGTATAAACAAAGAACTTTTACTTACTGTTTACCCACTCTTTATGTGAGTACTATGTTTTGTAATAATGTTATGTAGGAAAAATGGGAAATCTTTTCTTGCCATTATAGATGAAGTTTAGAACTTGTGGGTTGATTTAAAAGCTTTGATGTTCTAAATTGTTTTGGTATTATCATGCCTAGATTTCAGGCGATCATTTCCTATACATTGAGGGTGCATCTGCAATCCATCCATCATCATTAAGAAAGGTATTTTGGGACGCTTATTCGCTTTTCCCTTTCTTGTAAGGACTTCTTCTTTGGTAGTAAGTAACTATTCTCCTATCATTTTATTTAGTCAATTACGTGTTTAGCGGTGACTTTTGATGATCATAAGTCCAAGGTAGTTGACTTACCGATTATATAGTGTTCTTGCGGACGATACCAATGAGACAAATCATACTTTAGCATGTCGAGTTCATTGAATTTCCAATGGTCATTATTTGGTCAAACTACTTTTATGCTTACTTTTATTTTATCCATAGCAACCCAAGTATCGACTTAGTAATGAGGAAATCGTGATGCCACTAATGATAGAGTTATTGTAGAAAATGTTGAAGCCACTCTGAAGTAAGTCCATTTATTATTTTTTTAAATTGCATAATTGTTACTTACTTTTGATATCCTACATAGGTGTTTTGTTTACAATTAATTATTTTACATATGTTTTTTGTGTGATGAGTTGATATTTTTGGTTATTGACTATTTATTCAATTGTTTTAGCCTTATAGGTAATGCTAGCCACCTGAAAATTCTTGGGCTAACTCCATCATATGAGTGTATAGCTTGTGTAACTGTAGTTATTATATTGCTTTCTGTAATTCGTGCTGCTTTTTTCTTTCTGGTTATCTTTGATCATTAAAACCGTGTTAATAATTAAGTATCTTACAATGATAGTAAGATAAGTCTGTTATTTTTCACTTCCTTTTCCCATATATCCTTATCCTTTATTGGAGACTGGAAAGGAAACCACGAGATGCTTATGGACATTGAAACCTATTAGTGGGTGGTAACTATGTAAAATTTATCTAGTGAAGTAAATTATCCTCATGAACTGTCATCTAGCCCAATTGTATTGGAGTAAAGGGCCTTTATATGGTGTAATCACAGGCCATGAAGCCTCATTTGGATAGAAGGAATGGATGGGAATGATGTTCTCACCTCATTATAAGTTAGTGATGACGTCATTAGATGAATCCATAAGAGCATAGTTGGTATGGAAAAGATATTTTTCGTTGTAGATATCTAATAGCTATCTAACGTGTTGGTATTTTGGTTAGAGCGATATACACTATATTGTCGGTGATATTTTTGAGTTTCTCACACTTCACTCTCACCCTTACACATCTCTCTCACGCACACACGACTCTATTCTTACATGAATTTCGCAGCTCTACATGAATTTGATTTTTGACCTGCTAACATATTGTCCAAATTATGTATTGGTTTCATTAGTCATTTTTACATATTATAGATTCTTAGTTAATTTTCTTAATTTTTTTGTTTCCCCTTCGTAAATTGTTACGTTGTGTTTACTTGCAGTAGATTAATGCAATTTCTATTAGGGATTTGAAATTATATTAGTTCGCTAATTTTTTAATTTATTTCACACATCACTTCCTATCTTAGGCTCCCGCATCAAATTTCGCTTCCTCTAAAATTAAGGCCCAAAGCGCCGATAGTAACAATATATTGAGAAAGAGCCAATAAAAATTGCATCAGGGTGAGTAGAATAAACTAAACTGCATTGTTGACAATTTTATATTCACAATTGATAGTAACAATATATTGGCAGAAAGGAATTTTAAATTACTAATACTGTGAGTCCCATTTGTCCTTTTTTACCCTTTTCCTTACACCTTGGTTTTGAGTTTTTAAAACTTATTAAATAAATTCCCATGTTCGCCTGCAGCCTGAATCAGCCTCTGGATGTCACAAAGAAGGAAAACTAAAAGCGTTTCTCCCAAGGAAAAGTAGGTTCCCAATCTAAATTGCAAGCCACCAATGTGTCTGAAAGCTGGAGAGCATGCATGTTTCCTCCAAACAGTGAGACAGAGCTTCAGAGATGGTTCCTGGATGCCTACCTTGACCCAAAATAGAAGATATACATGCTAAAGGTAAGCATGACCGATCCTATTCTTTTGCACTGATGCTGTCATTTCATGTTTCACAAGTGGTTGAACAAGTTGGATTCATTCTTGGCTCAGAGATATGAGATATAAATTGTTCTAGCGGAAGGCTTTTGCAACCAAGGTAAGATTCTCATGGCTCAATCAAACTGCTTAGCTCTCCAGAATCCACCGCTTTTTGAAATTTGTTCTTTTCATCAGTAAACAAATCATCGAAACTAATTTGGACTCCTGTAGAGAAAAGTAGACAATAAAATCGAATCAGATTGAAGCAATACAACCAAATAAAATAAAATTAGGCAAACACATGATTTAAGGGTGAAACAAGATTTAGTGGGCAAAATTTAATAATGAAAGAGACAAAGGCAACGTCGCCAATACTAGACATAATCTTTTGAATAGTCTCCTCTAATACAGTTGAATCTGAGAAATTTGTGCTTTGTACTTTTTACATGAACCATTTATTATTTATTTTACCTGCCATTTATAATTCAGGGTAAAGTAAGGGTTCTTATGTTTCGAATTTTCAGTTATTTTATTTTGACTCACATATTTCGATAATTTTTATATTTCAAATATTTTCAGGTATACATTGAAGGATACTTGGTGTAAGCTGTAAAGTAATGGGTCTTATACAACATGTTTCTCTATTTTCTGCCCATTTGTATTTTTTGTGTTCCGTCTTTTGTAAAGCTAATTAATTATACATGGTTATGGTGATTTTTGGGTATGGAATGATGGTTTTTTTGGTGGTTTAGACATGTATCGATGATTTTAAGTTTTGTAGACAGGTTTAGAATTTTTTGGATATCTATTTTTAAAGGAAACTCTGCTGAAATTTGGTGAAATTAGTACCAACTAGCTCGATGTTTTGGTGGTTGGATATGTATTGATATGATTGAGTATGTATGTCTTTAGATAATGTAATATTTTTTGAATTTTAATTTTTTCGTGGAAGGCAAAAGTAATTAAATATGTGTTGAAGAAAAGATTCAGTACTCTAAATATATCGTACAGATGCTTCTCCTATTTGTAAAATAATTTTATGAAGAGCAGATGGTGGATAAGCGGTTAGAAGCTAAAATTCAAGATATTATAATTTAGTTCCCGAGTTTGGGTGGGCATTACAGTTCTTTATGATTGCATTTCAACTATACTAGGTTAGTAATTAAGTAGGATGCTCAAAAGTCTTGCTTGAAAAATGGACTAGAAAATAATATCCACACATGTTAGTGATTCCAGGTTGGTTTGTTTGCGCAGGATTATCTTTGTCCAAGCTTAAAGTACAAAAAGTAAAGTGCGGGTTGGGTGAAAGTATGTATTGGTAGGTTTACTGAAGCAATGTCTTTTCCATGAAAGTCTATTCCTTAGATTTTGACAGGGATTAATTATTTCATATGTTCAATTTAGCAACAATTGCAAAACTTCAATCGCCGATTTGACTTACGTAAGTCATCCACAATGTTCTTATGATCTTTGCCTTATTTATTTCAGGGAGATGCGTGATGGATGCCGTGGGGAGGTCAAGAGGAAGTGATAATGCAATTTATAGACCTTTGGGGTGGACTACTTGTATGGTGGAAATCGTGGGTAGAAATAGTAGCGAGTAAAGCCATCAAAGTTCTTGAGTTAAGTCTGTTTTGCGTGCTTTAATATTTTCTTATAAATAGAGGCTAAGTTAGAATTGAAAATCACACCGTAAACAAGTTTTCTCTTTCTCTCTAGATTATCGAGTGTATTTTGTGAGTATTTAGATACTTTGTGAGAGTTTCTATTCATCAAGACAAGTTTTCTTGATTTTATATTAGATATTCCGATCGTAAATCTTGATATTTTGAGGTAAGGGGTGTTATATTCTTCTTAAAATGATATTTTCTTCAATATCATTATATCGAAATGTTGGTATGAACTTTTATCAAATTTGGAACTTTTTGTGTGGGATTACTATTCACGATATGGCACTTTATTCACGTATACGCATACATTATTCACAAATACTAAGACTATTCAATAGAAAAATGAAATTTTCTTCTTTTTGTCCAAGATGTCTATTATGGTTACTATCTTTGATTGTATCCATGTTTTGATCTTTATTCTTGAATTTTGCTTCGTAATTGGTTATTATGGAGTATTATTGATCTTGGATAAATTGTTATACTGAATCCTTACTATTTGTCCTTCTTTCTCATTTGGATTCGTTTTCTTTAAAATATTTTTCATCATCCTCGATTCTAAATGATGATATTCTATGAATATCTTTGGCACAGTAGTGCAAAGATGAATGATTAATCGATGAATATCTTTGGCCCGTAGTGCGAAGATGAAGCAGTGTTGAGATGAACATGACTAACCTGGTGATATAAATGAATATCTTTGCTTTGTAGTGCAAAGATGAATATTGATTAAAGATGTATATTGATTGTTGTTACAAGGATAAAATTGATGATGGACTTTTAAATCTTAGAAGAAGAGAACTCATTCTCTATTTGACTCTTCTAATGGATTCTTTGTTTTCCACCGCATTGTTGATCTAAAACTTGTGTCTATTATATTTTATCGATTTTTTCCTGTTGAAGACTAACGATAATTTGTTGTATATTATCTTAGTCATAATATTCTTTCTTGGGCTAGTTGAGCTCACCCTTTTTTTTTGTTCCATTTTTTCTCGGGAGGTGAGAACATAGCGAGAACTAGTAAAGAGTAAGTGATGGTTCTAGAAAGATGTTTTAGCAGTCCTCACTATTTCGTAAAATAGTGTTTGAATAATTGTAATGAGGACTTATTTGAGTGTGGATATTATCTGTAAGACAATATTTGTATTTAAACTCACAGTATGTGTTGTCGTATTTTACACGACAATTGTATTATTGAAGTTGTAGTTTACTTTCTGTACCATGTATTTGACGACTCAGAATGGGTGTTGTATACCTATTTTGGGGGAGTCACAATTTCTGCTTAATATTCAAAGCAGATTGTGATTTTCTATTCAACACAAAAAATTGCATACTTTTAATTTGAAAGTTTATACCTCAAAACTGAAAAATTGTATCAAAAAAACTTGGAACTTTGTCATCACATTTAGTATATTTTCAGGTATACATTAAAGGATACTTGGTGTAAGTGGTAAAGTAATGGGTCTTATGCACAACATGTTGTTTCTCTATTTTCTGTATGTTTGTATTTTTTGTGTTCCGTCTTTTGTAAAGTTAACTAATTATACATGGTTATGATTGATTTTTTGGATATATATTTTTAAAGAAAATTTTGCCGAAATTTCTTGAGAGTAGTACCGACTAGCTCGATGTTTTAGTGGTTGGATATGTATTGATGATTGAGTATGTATTAATTGTTGTGGTGGTATGTATCTTTAGATAATGTAATATTTTTCAAATTTTAATTTAATTTTTATTTTTTACATTCTGACGTGCCTTGAGTACACGAGTTATAATAAGTATATATATATATATATATATATATATATATATATATATATATATATATATATATATATATATATGGCTTAAATATGATTTACTACCCTAAACTATAAGCCATATTCCACTTGGTGATTCACTTTTCAATTTTGTCAATTAGATAATTAAACTATTAATTTTTTCCACTTCAAGGTCAATTTAAGTTGTCACGTCATAAATTGATGACGTGCACTTACACGACTAAGCAAACTAATGCCTATGGTAATTAAAAATATTATTTTAATTATATTTTCTAAACATCGAGGTAAATAAAGTCAAATCATAAATAATATAAATTATAAAATCATAAGATATATAAAATTAACATTAATAATCAAGCAAATTACAGGATAATTACACAAGAAACATAAATTAAACTTAATAAATTAACAATTAAACTAAACTAAATTAAACTAAAATACAATTAAACAAAACCGCCATCGCCGGAGATCAAGTGGAGATGCCATCGCCAGAGAACTCCAAACCAGATCCAAAACTGTCATCTTCAAACAAAACCGAAGCTCCTCTTCCATCACCATGTCCCCTCCTTCATCTTCTCTCTCCAAAATCACCACCACCATAACCAACAATTTCAACCATCACAACAGAAAACCCTCATCAATTTTGTCGTACCTCATCACTCTCGAATCGAAAATCTCCACCATCCATTACCGCGCATGTCATGGTTGTTTCGTGAAAGAAAGAAATCAAAGGATAACAACACAAACCAATCTGAATATGCACACAATCCAAGATTTTGAAACTAATACGAGATCAGATCAAAAACAAAAATCACGGGAAGCCATATCGGTAAAAGAAACCCAATCGAAAACTAAACTAAGCAAATCAAAAAACAAAATATGAATCCCCGATCGAGAAGAAACCTTGATCAGCCGGACCAAGTCAAGATCAAAACCCAGAATCAAAACCACCGAAATAATAGGAATATGTAGAGGTTTTCGGCGACCAAATCAAAATAATATATAAAAAGCATAAATCTATTAACAGTAGAAATAGGTCCGAAGACCCCATCCTCAAAGCGAGAGGACCCCAAAAGCAGTAGCAAGAAACCTATAGTTGAGACCCAAAAATTGAAACAATACAAAACCTCAGATTTCACAACCATTAATCGTGATGGATCTCGGCAACACGAGAGAATGGGAGCGATGGGTGGAGGGAGGCGGGACCACCTCGTTGTGAAACCTCCATTGAGAGCGATGGACCGGAGGAGACTTGGTTGAACTAGGGTTTTGCGATTTGGGGCTTTTGTGTTCGATCGATCGATTGTTGATTATCTTCAGTTCTTCGCCCAAGTCCGGTTGTTCTAAGTTTTTTCTATCGAGAATTGGGGGAGAGATTTGATCGACGAATTTGATTTTAGAGTGTCTCGATTATCGGTTTATTCGATATGTTTCTTTTAGTTTAATTAGGGCTTTGATGATTTTGCCCATGCCGATAAAATAATTAGATTTTGTAATGAATAATAAATTATTTATTTGACACGTCAGCTAGTTAAGAACCCACTTCAATTAGCCACGTCAGCAATTTCTGACGTGACGTGTTCAATTTTGTCAATTGGAAAAAATTGATAGTTTAATAACCTGTGAGACCCCAGATTTTATTAATAAAGATTTAAATTTGGTCGAAATAATTTTTTAATATTATGGTGTGAATTTGAGATAATATTATAGTTGTGGGTAGTATTTATAAATTTTGCAAAGTATGCAAGTGGTTATATTATATTCGATTAATTGAGGGAATATTCGGTTTAGCGAGGGAATATTCGTATATAACGGACTCAATCATTGGTGGACCCCATAATGTAATTATTGTCGGATTGAGAAAACGACAAAATATTTTATTAAAATAACGGCGGAAGTTTTCTGATTGATCTTTGTTGAACTACTCGGTAGTAAAAGTACGAAGAATATGTGTGGTTGCATAGAAAGCGCAGTATTGATTATTGATGCTATATGAGAAGTCACTCGGTTTGATTCCATTATTGTCAATTAATAATATGAATTATTATAAGCGATAATGACGTTTTGTTTTATTCAGTATTATTAACGTAATAAAAGCGAAACATCTTTTATATAAAATAGAATACTTTATTAAAGTTATTCTATAAATAGAATATATTATATTTTATTACGCATAGTGTTGCATAGTGTTTTGCATAGTATTTTGTGATAGTATTGTATAGTGTTTGCATAGTAAAATGTTTTTATATAAATAGAATATATTATATTTTATTTAAAAGATTTTCTTTAAATATGGACCGTCAGATTAAAGTAAATCAATCTGGACCGTTCATGGATTAATTCTTATTATAACGACCCCAAAATAGGTCCATTCCATCCAACCCATTACGAGTCGCCAAATATATGGTACGAAAAAATAACTACAACTTTATTACAACAATTGTCGTGCAAAATACAACAACACATATCTTTGTGAGTTTGGATACCAATATATACCAAATGTAACTCTGGACACCAACTTGGATAACACGTCACCATGACACCTTACATAAAGGTATAGTCAAAAGCTGTTTTAGAAATTAGAATCTTTGGAAAGTGCTCGAGAAACCTTCATACATGGGAGGCCGTATGCTTTTAGGTTATGGTAGATATCATATGGCCACGAAATTATCCTTGGTTGACCCAATAGACCCCAAAGAAAAACAAGAAGATTACTATCATATTCTTCCCGATGGCGAGTCTTCTCTTGACATATCATTATCTCCTTTGTCTCTAATTTGGTATTATACTCCAAACAAACACCAAGATTATATAGGTAGTGCTTGTAAATATACTCAGCAAGTGGATGAGCACAACCATGTCTTATGATAACACGAGTTTGTATGTCTTTAGACATCTTGTATGATAGTGACAAAACAACCTTCCAAAGTTGGGTTCGCCTCACCTATTTAATTCACCAAAATAACTATTAAATGATGTATAAAATCAACACACTAAAGCCCTCAATAAAATTATTTTCATACTCTTTAGGAGAACCTCAACAACTATAGACCACAGATTCTATTCCTTGTTATCCCATTTCAACGCACTACACTTTTATTACACGAAAGGAATTGTGAAACAAAAGGGTGAGCACAACTAGCTCGATAAAGAATATTATGACTAAAGATAAATAAATTATCAATAGTCTTCATCGGTAATGAATCGAGAGATTTAGAACATATGGTAGATGATAAAACTTTTCAACCATAGTTGCTTGTGAACAAGCAATCCATTAAAAGAGTCGAATAGACTATAAAGTCTATTGTCTTCTCCACGTTAAAAGTCCACCAACAATATTTTATCCTGTAACATCAATCATCGGTTCCTTTTCACAATCATATGAATAACTTCATAATCATAATTGTGATTCTAAATTCCTCTTCTCATCCGGGGCGAAGATAATTTTCATCACTGTCTTTACACGAAACATCAAATATCATGGTTATACCAAATCACAGTTCATTCATAATCATACTAATAAATTCATCTTTGCACCACGGGCCAAAGATATTCATCAATGATTCATCTTTACACTCTGGGCTAAAGATATTCAACAACAAAGGTCATCTTTGCATTACTGAGCCAAAGATATTCATCAATAATTCATCTTAAAGATATTCAACAATGGTCATCTTTGCATTCTGAGCCAAAGATATTCATCAATAAATGGCTAAAGATATTCAACAATTAGTCGTCTTTGCATTACGAGCCAAAGATATTCATCGATAATTCATCTTTGCACTACTGAAATTTAAAGATATTCAACAATAGGTCATCTTTGCATTACTGAGCCAAAGATATTCATCAATAATTCATCTTTGCACTACTGGGCTAAAGATATTCAACAACAGTCATCTTTGCACAACGAGCAAAGATATTCATATATCAACGAAATACATAATCATTTTGAAGTTATATAACAATAATTATAATACGTGTTGATCGATTCACCTTTGCACTTAAGCTAAAAATATTCAATTGTAAATTCAATGGTCATGATCATACCGATCAACAATTCAACTTTTGCACTCTTGGCCAAAGAGAACCTATGGTCACGATCGTACCGATAATCTACCCATCTTTACACTCAAGTCAAAGAGAAATATCATCATTAGGGTTATAAGAATGTTATATAAAAATAATATAATCAAAACATGGTTTTAATTTCAAGAGTAAGATTCATAAATCAGCGATAATTTGGTGGGAGAAGAAACCAATTTATTGTGAATAGTACCCGTATTGATTCGTAGTCATAGTCCCGTATCGTGCGTAGTAACCTCGACACGAAAAGATAAAGTTTCATAATAAAATTCATATCCATATTTATAACACCTTAATCCAAATGTTATAAATCACTTAGAAATCTCATAATCTAATATTATTAATATTATAATAATATTTTAATCATTTCTCAAACTTATAAACAATTTAATTAAATTGTTTACACTTTACTAATTAATGCATTTAATCATCATAAAATGCCGAACTCATAAGATTTCATCACCGATAACCAAAACCCTCATCAAAAATCTGCATATACCTCATATATGATTCTCAAACCATAAAATCATATTTTCTAATTTTCTTACTTCACATAACATATTTAATTCATTTGCTCATAACTAGAACATTTTCATGAAAAATACCAAATCGGTTCTAAAAATATTTCTTTTACGGGATTTAGCATAAAATAGTCCCATATTGAACATATATTTTTCTTGAAATTTTAAAAATTCATTTACTATTTTCATATGGCCAAAACCATAGAATATTTAAACATTTATCATAAATTGTACTTTTATCCAAAATTTCGAGAAATCACATGAGTACTGTTGATATTATATAGATGTACTCTCAATAAAAATTTCATCAATTTTGGAGTTAAACATGAGGAGTTATAAATAGTTACTTTTAAAATAGTCTTTTCTCATAAAATCCATAACTCTAATCTATACATCCAAAAATACCTCAAAATAATCATAGTGGTGTAAAATTCAAGAATGATCAAAACATGGATACAATCAAAGCTAGTATCGAGAATAGATATTTTAGACGAAAAGAAGAAATTTTATTTTTAATTGAATAGTCTTAGTATTCGTGAATAGTCTTGAGTATCGTGAATAGTCTTTAGTATCGTGAATAGTAACTCAAACACTAAAAGATAGAAATTCCACAAAAAAAACATCTTCACACTTCATGAATAGTACTCGTGAATAGTAACTTCGTGAATAGTAACTCATGAATAGTAACTCGTGAATAGTAACTCATGAATAGTAACCCGAGCATGAAAAGTTCCAAATTTGATAAAACTTGGATCGACATTTCGGAGATAATGATATTGAAGAAATAATATCATTCTGAAAAAAATAATATCCCTTACTATCCCTTACCTCAAAAGCGAGACTTACGGCGGGATATCGGATATATTTGAAGGAAACTTGCAGCGATGAATATCAACTCACCAAGTATCTAAATACTCACAAATTACACTCGATAATCTAGAGAGAGAAAGAGAAAACTTTGTTTACGGTGTGATTTTCAATTCTAACAGCCCTCTATTTATAGGAAAATGTTAGCCGTAGAAAGCGAGACTTGACTGCTTTACACGATGGCTTTACACGCTACTATTCCACCCACCAAAAATCAGCCATCTTCCCCAACAACCAAGAGTGGTGCCCACTCAATTCTAGAATTTTTCACCAAAACCTAATTTAAGAATCGGTTACCTCTTAAAATTCATAACAAATCATCGTTCATTTTTAACGGTTCAAAATTTGTGGACATATACTCAACTTATATATGTATAACATATCCAAAAATTACAACGATCCAGCGGTCGGATCAAAATTATAACTCACATAATAAAGTTGTAAGAACAACGATTTGATCTTTTAATACCTCGATCAGGCAAAATCTTGATAAAATACCTCAACATTAATTCCTTCATTTATAACCACATAAATAAATCCATCATTTATATCCACATCAAATAAATATTTCATTGTCATATAAATCAATAATTAATTATTCATAAATAATATTATAGAATCACAATAATAATGACGAGGCGGTTCGAGGAAGAGGGGCTTTCGATAAAATTTCTTCTTATTGGTGGCGCATGATTAGGTGACAAACCTCTCCTTGTGAACTTTCTAGACATTGCCAATAATGTTATCTAATAATATTATTCAAATAATATGAATTATTGATCGATAATGGAAAAATGCAGATGCGGTGACAATTATTGAAGCAATGATAATATAAAATACCAACGTATGACAATTATTGAATCGATAAAATAAACTATTGAGCGATTAATTCTTTGTAACAATTATTGAGTAGTGCCTTCTTACGTAAGAAGATAATTGATAATTGATGCAATCTGGTGTCTTCTTTGTTCAACAAGCAGCGTATTAGTGTGTTTTAACCACCGGGTATTCAACGATATTACTTGGTAACAATTCTGTAGTTATTTTTAAACAACTTATATTTGTCGTTTTCCTCATCCAATCGCTTTACGTTATGGGCCCCACACATGCATACTTGGCCGTCATACGAATATTCCCAGAACGGAAAAGAATATTCCGACGACCAACGAATATTCCCAAACAAACAATGAATATTTTATAACCACTTGTGTTTTGAAAAAAATTCATATATCACCCTTAACTTTAACTTTTATCAATTTAACCATTTCTTGAATAGAAAAATTGAATACTTTTATTTCATAAAATTAGGGGTCTTCTGATCTCCCTCCTTATGAAATTTCGTCCCAGAAATTTCGTACACAGTATTTCAAAGAGTTGAGAATACCTTGCTTTCATTCGATTTCATCTTTCTGTCATCATGATTTCTCCATTGCTTTCATCTCACGTATTTTAGGATATCATTCTAGAATACAACTTCAAAACAAGGGTTAATTGAATAAATTAACATATCACATAATATCCCGATATTATGGTGACCAACAAATAAGCTTAGGTAGGACACACTTTTAGCGAAGGATTTACTCATCTCTCCCTCCTAGTTCTATTCCCGATCTCGCGGAGATCATATCCTAAGCTACGATACCAAGTTATAGCGACCCCAAAATAGGTCCATTCCATCCAACCCATTACGAATGTCGCCAAATATATGGTACTGAAAAACAACTACAACTTTATTACAACAATTGTCGTGCAAAATACAACAACACGTATCTTTGTGAGTTTGGATACCAATATATACCAAATGTAACTCTCGGACACCAACTTGGATAACACGTCACCATGACACCTTACATAAAGGTCTGATCAAAAAGCTGTTTTAGAAATTAGAATCTTTGGAAAGTGCTCGAAAACCTTCGTATACATGGGAGGCCCGTGCTTTTAGGTTATAGTAGATATCATATGGTACAGAATTATCCTTGGTTGATTGATAGACCCCCAAAGAAAAACAAGAAGATTACTATCGTATTCTTCCCGATGGCGAGTCTTCTCTTGACATATCATTATCTCCTTGTCTCTAATTTGGTATTATACTCCAAACAAACACCAAGATTATATAGGTAGTGCTTGTAAATATACTCGGCAAGTGGATGAGCACAACCATGTCTTATGATAACACGAGTTTGTATGTCTTTAGACATCTTGTATGATAGTGACAAAACAACCTTCCAAAGTTGGGTTTTGCCTCACCTATTTAATTCACCAAAAATAACTATTAAATGATGTATAAAATCTGACACACTAAAGCCCTCGATAAAATTATTTTCATACTCTTTAGGGAGAACCTCAACAACTATAGACCATAGATTCTATTCCTTGTTATCCCATTTCAACTTGACTACACTTTTTTATTACACGAAGGAATTGTGAAACAAAAGGGTGAGCACAACTAGCTTTCGATAAAGAATATTATGACTAAAGATAAATAAATTATCAATAGTCTTCATCGGTAATGAATCGGAGATTTAGAACATATGGTAGATGATAAAACTTTTCAACCATAGTTGCGGTGAACGAAGCGATCCATTAAAAAGTCGAATAGACTATAAAATCTATTGTCTTCTCCACGTTAAAAGTCCACCAACAATATTTTATCACTGTAACATCAATCAACAGTTCCTTTCCACAATCATATGAATAACTTCATAATCATAATTGTGATTCTAAATTCCTCTTCTCATCCGGGGCGAAGATAATTTTCATCACTGTCTTTACGAAACATCAAATATCATGGTTATACCAAATCACGGTTCACATTCATAATCATACTAATAAATTCATCTTTGCACCACGGGCGAAGATATTCATCAACGATTCATCTTTACACTACTGCTAAAGATATTCAACAACAGTCATCTTTGCATTCTGAGGCAAAGATATTCATCAATAATTCATCTTTGCACTTCTGGGCTAAAGATATTCAACAACAGTCATCTTTGCATTACGAGCCAAAGATATTCATCGATAATTCATCTTTGCACTACAAATTTAAAGATATTCAACAACAGTCATCTTTGCATTACGAGCCAAAGATATTCATCGATAATTCATCTTTTGCACTACTCTTAAAGATATTCAACAACAATAGGTCATCTTTGCATTCTGAGCCAAAGATATTCATCAATAATTCATCTTTGCACTCTGGCTAAAGATATTCAACAACAGTCATCTTTGCACAACGAGCCAAAGATATTCATATATCAACGAAATCATAATCATTTCGGAAGTTATATAACAATAATTATAACCGTGTTGATCGATTCACCTTTGCACTTAAGCTAAAAATATTCAATTGTAAATTCAATGGTCGTGATCATACGATCAACAATTCAACTTTTGCACTCTTTGGCGAAGAGAACCTATGGTCACGATCGTACCGATAATCTACCCATCTTTACACTCAAGTCAAAGAGAAATATCATCGTTAGGGTTATAAGAATGTTATATAAAATAATATAATCAAAACATGGTTTTAATTTCAAGAGTAAGATTCATAAATCAACGATAATTTTGTGGAGAAGAAACCAATTTATTGTGAATAGTACCCGTATTAAATACGTAGTCCCGTATCGTGCGTGAAAGTAACCTAAACACGAAAAGATAAAGTTTCATAATAAAATTCATATCCATATTTATAACACCTTAATCCAAATGTTATAAATCACTTAGAAATCTCATAATCTAATATTATTAATATTATAATAATATTTTAATCATTTCTCAAACTTATAAATAATTTAATTAAATTGTTTACACTTTACTAATTAATGCATTTAATCATCATAAAATGCCAAACTCATAAGATTTCATCACCGATAACCAAAACCCTCATCAAAAATCTGCATATACCTCATATATGATTCTCAAACCATAAAATCATATTTTCTAATTTTCTTACTTCACATAACATATTTAATTCATTTGCTCATAACTAGAACATTTTCATGAAAATACCAAATCAGTTCTAAAAATATTTTTTTTACGGGATTTAGCATAAAATAGTCCCATATTGAACATATATTTTTCTTGAAATTTTAAAAATTCATTTACTATTTTTCATATGGCCAAAACCATAGAATATTTAAACATTTATCATAAATTGTACTTTTATCCAAAATTCCGAAATTCACAGGTGCGATATTATATAGATGTACTCTCAATAAAAATTTCATCAATTTTGGAGTTAACATGAGGAGTTATAAATAGTTACTTTTAAAATAGTCTTTTCTCATAAAATCCATAACTCCTAATCTATACATCCAAAAATACCTCAAAATAATCATAGTGGTGTAAAATTCAAGAATGATCAAAACATGGATACAATCAAAGCTAGTATCCGAATAGATATTTTGGACGAAAAGAAGAAATTTTATTTTAAATTGAATAGTCTTAAGTATTCGTGAATAGTCAGTATCGTGAATAGTCTTTAGTATCGTGAATAGTAACTTCGACACTAAAAGATAGAAATTCCTGAAAAAAAACATCTTCACACTTCATGAATAGTACTTCGTGAATAGTAACTTCGTGAATAGTAACTCATGAATAGTAACTTCGTGAATAGTAACTCATGAATAGTAACCCAGAGCATGAAAAAGTTCCAAATTTGATAAAAACTTGGATCGACATTTCAAAGATAATGATATTGAAGAAATAATATCATTACGAAAAAAATAATATCCCTTACTATCCCTTACCTCAAAAAATGACACTTACGGCGGGATATCGGATATAATGGATGAAGGAAACTTGCAGCGATGAATATCAACTCACCAAGTATCTAAATACTCACAAATTACACTCGATAATCTAGAGAGAAAAGAGAAAACTTTGTTTACGGTGTGATTTTCAATTCTAACAGCCCTCTATTTATAGGAAAATGTTAGCCCGTAAAGCAGACTTGACACTTTACACGATGGCTTTTACTGCTACTATTCCACCACCAAAAATCAGCCATCTTCCCCAACAACCAAGAGTGGTGCCCACTCAATTCTAGAATTTTCCACCAAAACCTAATTTAGAATCGGTTACCTCTTAAAATTCATAACAAATCATCGTTCATTTTAACGGTTCAAAATTTGTGGACATATACTCAACTTATATATGTATAACATATCCAAAAATTACAACGATCCAGCGGTTGGGATCAAAATTATAACTCACATAATAAAATTTGTAAGAGAACGATTTGATCTTTTAATACCTCAATCAGGCAAAATCACGATAAAATACCTCAACATTAATTCCTTCATTTATAACCACATAAATAAATCCATCATTTATATCCACATCAAATAAATATTTCATTGTCATATAAATCAATAATTAATTATTCATAAATAATATTATAGAATCTGATAATAATGACGAGGCGGTTCGAGGAAGAGGGGCTTTCGATAAAAATTTCTCTCTTATTGGTAGCATGATTAGGTGACCAAACCTCTCCTTGTGAGAACTTTCTAGACATTGCCAATAATGTTATCTAATAATATTATTCAAATAATATGAATTATTGATCGATAATAGGAAATATACCGATGCGATGACAATTATTGAAGCAATGATAATAATATAAAATACCAACGAGCAATTATTGAATCGATAAAATAAACTATTGAGCGGTAATTGCGTAACAATTATTGAGAGTAGTGCCTTCTTACGTAAGAATCAATAATTGATGCAATACCATGTCTTCTTTGTTCAACAACGCGTATTAGTGTGTTTTAACGGCGGGTATTCCAACATGATGATAGCGGTAATAATTACGCCCATTATTTTTAAACAACTTATATTTGTCGTTTTCCTCATCCAATCGCTTTAGTTATTATGCCCCACATAGTCGCACTTGCCGTCGTCACGAATATTCCCAAACGGAAAGAATATTCCACGACCAACGAATATTCCCAAAACAATGATGAATTTTATAACCACTGTGTATTTTTGAAAAAATTCATATATATCACCCTTAACTTTAACTTTTATCAATTTAACCATTTCTTGAATAGAAAAATTGAATACTTTTATTCTATAAAATTCGGGGTCTCTTACAACTATGCATTCCATTTTCCTATAAATGAAGCTCATTCCTTCATTATTTTCTTACGAATTCATTGAAACTAGAGAGAAATTATAGAAAGCTATACATAGAAAGTTATAGAAAGAAGAAGAGTATTCCTTTACTTCACTACTTATATATTAGGTTCTTTTACGGTAAGTGGGTGTTATTCTTCTTCTTGAAGAGAACTTCATTATTCCATTCATTATCATTACATTGGAATAACTTTAAAAAGTGGCATACCCTATACATAACTCGTGTCATGGCATACCCTATACTTGGTGAAATCCTTATGTTATTCCATTGCTTATTATTCTCATTGGAATAACTTGTGATACGGCTTAATTCTATACTTGGTGACATTCTTCTATTATTACATTTGAACATCCTCATCACATGTGTTTTTACAGGACTGGTTCCGATTTTATTATTACGTTGGAACATCACGCTCATGTGTTTTACGGGACTGGTTCCATCTTTTATCATTCCGTTGGAATATCCTATCTATGTGTTTTACACGGATCCGGGTTCCATCTTTATTATTCTCATTGGAACATCCCGCTTGTGAATTTCACGACTGGTTCCGTTATTATTATCATTGGAATAACTGCCTATGCCATCTGACAAGTACCGCATGGTAATTTCTTTTGTTATTCCATTCTTTATTATACCCAGTTGGTTAAAACTTTGACTTATACTCCATGAAATTAGTAGAATATCCTTGATATTTGCGTTTCATCCGAAGATCTTTTCATGGAAATATTCTTACGATCATTATTGAATTTTACTCTCACTTAAAGCAAGATCATGTTGACAATTTGGACGTTAATAATTCATGGATTAAATAATTCTTGAACTTGTTTTATTGAATTACTATGTCATTGTCATCATCCTCATGTTATATTATGTTATCTTTGGCTTACGTGCATAGATGAACTTAGTATGATTATGACCAGGGATCATTCGGTATAATCATGACTTGATATAAATGATGTGACAAAAGTCCTAAGTGGCCTGTAATGCAGTGATGGATAGTTTTTGGTATGATTATGACTGGGGTGATTCGGTATAGTCATGACCATTGATAATTTGATGAAAATCCTTGACCGTAGTAATGCAGGGATGATTAGATGTGGTGGTTTATTATTAAAATTTGAGTCTCAAATGATAAAATTGATGAAAACCTTTTAAAACCTAAAGATAGTAGACTTTATTCTCTACTTGACTCTTTTAATGGATTGCTTATTCACCGCAGCTTAACCTGGTTGTCTATTGTATTTTATCGGTTTAACAGCTTTATTTGAAGGCTAATGATAATTTATTCTGCATTATCTTAGTCATAATATTTCTTCTTGGGCTAGTTGAGCTCACCTTTTCTTTTTCCTTTATTCTCTTGAAATGAGAACATATTTGAGACGAATCTGAGAACGAAGTAATGGTCCGGAGGATAGCATTAGTAGTCCTCACTATTACGTGAAATAGTGTGATAATAGTTGTAATGAGGACTCCTTTTGAGTTTGTATAATATCTAGTAGACAATATTTGTATTCAAACTCACGATTTATGTCGTATTATATACAGCGATTATATTAGTAAGTTGTATTTGAATTTATGTACCATGTAAGTGGCGACCCAAGATGGGTGGCGTATACCTAATTTTAGGCGTCGCGGTTGGTATCGAGCTTAGGGATATGATCTGGCTAAGATGTGAGACAAGAACTAGGAGGGAGAGGCGGGAATTCCTTGCTTAGTATGACCTACCTAAGTTTATGTGGTATTTATTTGGTGAATTAGAGTATAGGGATAATATGTGATATGTTATTTAACCCATGTTTTGTGGCGTGATTTGAAAATGACATCGAAAATATTGAGATAAGCAATGAAGCACATGATGAGTTGAGTCATTTTCAACCAAAAGGTAATGAGCAACAACACGATAATAATCATCACTGGGTGGCGGCTGGCCATGAACAATGATAACCATCGTGGGGAAATTATCATGTCAAGAATGGTAACCATTTAAGGTGGTAATCATGGCCAAGATAATAAGAATGGACATTTCAAGAAGAGAGGTTCAACAATGACGTGAAGGCGTCAAGATCAAAGACCCGTTCAAAGGAAGTTAAAGAACGACCACCGGTCATTATGTTTCAAAATGCGACGGGAGGACACATCCGTCCAAACCAGCACGTAACAATCCAAAGCGTGTTTTAATTTGGAAGAGAAGGTCACTTAGCTCGATTTTGTCGTATGGTGAAGTCAAGTCCGATTGAGATAGTGATGCCAAAGGATGTCCCTGCACAAGCCAAAGCCGGTAGTTTAAGAGAGGCGTTTTTTCTCGTGACGAGGAACACGAATAAGATTATCACGGGTAAGTAATCATAAGCTCTTGCGAAGTCTATACCGTGTTAGATACCGATTCTACCCACTCTTTTATTTCACTAGTTGCGTTCAACGTTTAAATTTAACTCAAGAAGAAGTTAAACTTTGACTTATTGGTTGAAACTTCGTTAGTAGAGAGCCTTCGTTATCATTACTATTTTTAAATCTTGTTTAATTCAAATAAACACTTTCACGATCTTATCTCTTTGAAAATACTTGCCTTTGAGATAATTTTTGAAAACGATTGATTAACTACTCATTATTCCATTGCTTATTATTCTCATTGGAATAACTCAGATTATGCTGTGGTTTACTATACTTGGTGACATTCTTCTATTATTACATTGGAACATCATGCATGTGTTTTACAGGGACTGGTTCCGCTTTTTATTATACTGTTGGCTGAACATCCCATGCATGTGTTTTGGGACTGGTTCCGTTTTTATCATTCCGTTGGAATATCCTATCTATGTGTTTTACAGGATCCGGTTCCATCTTTATTATTCTCGTTGGAACATCCCGCTTGCGATTGTGAATTTCACCCCGACACGTTAGTTATTATTATTACATTGGAATAACACGTCATGGCAATCGCATGCATGGTAATTTCTTTTGTTATTCCATTCTTTATTATACCCGGTTGGTTAAAACTTTGACTTTATACTCCATGAAATTAGTAGAATATCCTTGATATTTGCGTTTCATCCAAAGATCTTTTCATGGAAATATTCTTCCGATCATTATTGAATTTTACTCTAAAAGCGATTATCGTATTGACAATTTGGACGTTAATAATTCATGGATTAAATAATTCTTGAACTTGTTTTATTGAATTACTATGTCATTGTCATCATCCTCATGTTATATTATGTTATCTTTGGCTTACGCAAGCATAGATGAACTTAGTATGATTATGACGAGGATCATTCGGTATAATCATGACTTGATATAAATGATGTGACAAAAGTCCTAAGTGGCCTGTGTAATGCAATGATGGATAGTTTTTGGTATGATTATGACCGGGGGTGATTCGGTATAGTCGTGACCATTGATAATTTGATGAAAATCCTTGACCGTGTAGTACGGGGATGATTAGATGTGGTGGTTTATTATTAAAATTTGAGTCTCGGCGATAAAAATTGATGAAAACCTTTTAAAACCTAAAAGATAGTAGACTTTATTCTCTACTGACTCTTTTAATGGATTGCTTATTCCAGCTGCAGATTAAACCGGTTGTCTATTGTATTTTATCGTTTAACATTTGTTGAAAGGCTAATGATAATTTATTCGCATTATCTTAGTCATAATATTTCTTCTTTGGGCTAGTTGAGCTCACCCTTTCTTTCCTTTTCTTTTCTTGAAATGAGAACATAATTTGGAGACAGTCGAGAACGTAAGTAATGGTCGAGAGAGGATAGCATTAGTAGTCCTCACTATTTACGTGAAATAGTGTGATAATAGTTGTAATGAGGACTCCTTTTGAGTTTGTATAATATCTAGTAGACAATATTTGTATTCAAACTCACGCTTTATGTCGTATTGTACTGCGTTATATTAGTAAGTTGTATTTGAATTTATGTACCATGTAAGTGGCGACCCAAGATGGGTGACGTATACCTAATTTTGGGGGCGCCACAGGTTGGTATCGAGCTTAGGGATATGATCCTGGCTAAGATGTGAGACAAGAACTAGGAGGGAGAGACTGGGAATTCCTTCGCTAGTATGACCTACCTAAGTTTATGTGGTATTTATTTGGTGGTCGTAGTATAGGGATAATATGTGATATGTTATTTAACCCATGTTTTGTGGCGTGATTTGAAAATGACATCCGAAAATATTGAGATAAGCAATGAAGCACATGAGACCAGATTGAGTCAATTTCAACCAAAAGGTAATGAGCAACAACACGATAATAATCATAATGGTGGTGCACAATTCATCGTGAACAATGATAACCATCGTGGGGAAATTATCATGTCAAGAATGGTAACCATTTTGGTGGTAATCATGGCCAAGATAATAAGAATGGACATTTCAAGAAGAGAGGGTTCAACAATGACGTGAAGACGCTTAAGCATCGACCCGTTCAAAGGAAGAAGACCACCAACCGGTCGTATGTTTCAAATGCGACAGAGGGACACATCCGTCCAAACTGCACGCAAAGAATCCAAAGCGTGTTTTAATTGCGGAAGAGAGAAGGTCACTTAGCTCGATTTTGTCGTATGGTGAAGTCAAGTCCAGTTGAGATAGTGATGCCAAAGGATGTCCTGCATGCCAAAGCCAAAGGGTAGTTTAAGAGAGGCGTTTTTTTTCTCGTGACGAGGAACCCGAATAAGATTATCACGGGTAAGTAATCATAAGCTCTTGCGAAGTCTATACCGTGTTAGATACGATTCTACCCACTCTTTTATTTCACCTAGAATTGCGTTCAACGTTTAAATTTAACTCAGAAGAAGTTAAACTTTGACTTATTGGTTGAAACTTCGTTAGTAGGAGCCTTAGATTACATACTCTTATTTTTAAATCTTGTTTAATTCAAATAAACACTTTCACGATCTTATCTCTTTGAAAATACTTGCCTTTGAGATAATTTTTGAAAACGATTGATTAACTACTCATTATTATTTTTGTAAGGTTGTTAGCTTTCATATTCCTAACCAACTCATATATACGAATTCAAAGTAACCAAATCCTAAAGTTAATCACTTTTATATCAAGTCATAAGTAAAGAGTCCGATCCTTTCGTTGTTGACTTTTGTGTGGAATGCTGCAAAGCAGGACTTTCGTAAGGCGACGCCGTGATGAAGATGGCAAGTTTATAGGTATCATTGTGGAAGTGCTATCTAGGTTAAGGGATAGAAGTCACAGTTGGTATCAATGTGACGTCTTATCCAAGTCTTGGATGAGAGTCACAGATTTTGAATGATATTTCTATTATTAATAAATTTCTGGCGTATTCTTGAAGACTTCTTAGCCTACTTAGAGCGTAAAATCAAATTTTGTATTGACCCCGAGATAAAAACCCATTTCTTAAACCCTCAAATATTTCTTCAACTAAAATGAGCAGATTTACGTGGTTTATGATGAAAGTCATAATAAAAGCATTGGACTAATGAAAATCATGGGTATATGAAGTATTAGTAAGTGTTATGATGAGTTATGTTGGTTATTATGTGAAAACATGAAAGTTTCTTAGAAATCACAAAGAGTTGAAAATCAGATTTTGGTGAAAAACGTAACATAAAATTCAATTGACCATATCTCCTATTATATTTTGAATTTTTGAATGTGGTCAAGTCCTAGAGTTAGATCTACGAGTTACCTAACTAATCCAAGTGGAATTACTGGAAAAGGTGTTATAGATTTTTGTGTGGACTGATTTTAGCAAAGGAGGCCAAAGCTGTAAATTTCGAAAATGCTACTGCCCAGAAACTTTAAGGGGCTGTTTCGGCCACTTAAATTATGAGAAAAATTCTGGCCTTTTGGGACATGAAGGTATATGGTATAAAGTATCTCCTGTCCAAAAATGAGCTCATTCTGACTTAAAATGAGCAAGTTATGACTCTTTCAATATTTAGGTTTTTTCGACGAAAAACGCTATAACCGGAGTTCTATAACTCCGTTGACCATGAAATTAAAACTGGAAGCTCACGTTAACATGTGTAAGGTCCTGCCAAGATTTGGGAATTTTTGGAGTTAAACTTGAGGTAGCTAATTTCTTAAGGAATTAATTAGAAATTGATTTTTGAAAAATAGTAAATGAATTTTAAAAATTTCGAGAAAAATATATTTTCATTATGGGACTATATTATGCTAAATCCCAGAAAAGAAATATTTTTGGGACTAATTTGGTATTTTTCATGAAAATAGTTTAATTCTGAACATATGAGTTAAATATGTTATGTGAAGTAACAAAAGTTGAAAATAGGATTTTATGGCTAGAGAATCCTATATAGAGTATATGCATATTTTTTGATGAGGATTTGATAATTGGTGATGATATTGTATGAGTATGGCATTTTTGAATGATTAAATGCATTATATGAGTAAAAGCGTAAACAATTGAGATAAATTGTTTATAAATTTAGAAGTGATTAAAATATTGTTATAATATTAATGTTATTAGATTATGAGATTATTAAGTGATTGATAACATGGGGATATTCTTGAAACTGGATAAATTATATTATAAATGTTTAATATTTATCCTTTATCTCATTTGATTGATTCTTTATATCATTATCCTCGTGTTTATATTATGTTGAAAGTCATACGTGGCTGTGAAGTGCATAGATGAACTTGGTATGATTATGACCGAGGATTGTTCGGTATAATCATAGTAATTGAAAAACACGATTATCTTTGGTAGTAGTGCATGGATAATTTGTGGTCGTGATACTAATGAGTACACGATTATCTTTGGTCGTAGTCATGGATAATTTGTGGTCGTGATACTAATGAATACACGATTATCTTTGGTAGTAGTGCATGGATAATTTGTGGTCGTGATACTAATGAATACACGATTATCTTTGGTAGTAGTGCATGGATAATTTGTGGTCGTGATACTTAATGAATACACGATTATCTTTGGTAGTAGTGCATGGATAATTTGTGGTCGTGATCTTAATGAATACACGATTATCTTTGGTAGTAGTGCATGGATAATTTGTGGTCGTGATCTTAATGAATACACAATTATCTTTGGTAGTAGTGCATGGATAATTTGTGGTCGTGATCTTAATGAATACACAATTATCTTTGGTAGTAGTGCATGGATAATTTGTGGTCGCGTGATCTTAATGAATACACAATTATCTTTGGTAGTAGTGCATGGATAATTTGTGGTCGTGATCTTAATGAATATCCTTGGCACGTAGTAGCGGGGATGATTCGATGATATGGATTAATTATTGGTGAGTCTCAAAGAATGAAATATTAATTCATGGATGTGGGTAAAAGTCATCTTTGGTAGTAGTGCATTGATAGACTTGGTATGATTATGACCAAGGATTATTCGGTATAATCATGGCCAGTAATTGAAAACACGAATATCTTGGCGATTGGTGCATGGATAATTCGTGGTCGTGATGATATTATTAAAGGCTGCGTCTTAGCATTATTGGTTTTCTGTTGTATATCTTTTGCTTTGTAGTGCAAGATGAATTGTTAATGAATAGCTTTGGCGATTTCAAAGATGAATTTAATATTTTTAAGCGATAAAGGTATTCAAGGTATCCTCATCTCTTTATCATACCGGTCGTACCCTAATTTCGGAAAGAAATTCCATAAGGAGGAGATTGTGAGACCCTGATTTTATTAATAAAGATTTAAATTTGGTGAAATAATTTTTAATATTATGGTGTGAATTTGAGATATTATTATAGTTGTGGGTAGTATTTATAAATTTTGCAAAGTATCACAGTGGTTATATTATATTAGATTGGTGGGGAATATTAGGTTTAGCGGGAATATTAAATACAACTACTCAATCATTGGTGGACCTCATAAGACCGAATTTTATGAAATAAAAGTATTCAATTTTTCTATTACAAGTAAATGGTTAAATTGATAAAAGTTAAAGTTAAAGGGTGATATATGAATTTTTTTCAAAATACACAGTGGTTATAAAATATTCATTGTTGTGGGGAATATTCGTTTGGTCGTGGAATATTCTTTTACGTAGGGAATATTAAATGCGGCACGGTAGCGACCATTATTGGGCCCCATGTGAAAGCGATTGGATGAGGAAAGCGACAAATATAAGTTGTTTAAAAATAACGGCGTAATTATTCACAGATTAATCTTTGTTGGAATACCCGGTGGTTAAAACACATGTAATACGCGTTGTTGACGAAAGATGCGGTATTGCACGGTATTGCATCAATTATTGATTCTTACGTAAGAAGGCACTACTCGATAATTATTACGGTAATTCTTATTCGATAGTTTATTTTATTGATTGATAATTCTGCGTTGGTATTTTATATTATTGTTGTTTTGATAATTGTCCGCACGGTATTTCCATTATCGGATCAATAATTCATATTATTTGAATAATATTATTAGATAACATTATTGGCGATGTCTAGAAAGTTACATCGAGGAGAGGTTTGGTCACTAATTGCGGCATGATAAGAAGAAATTCTTATTGGAAAGCCCCTCTTTCACAGGAGCGCACTGGTTGTCATTATTGTGATTCTATAATATTATTTATGAATAATTAATTATTGATTTATATGACAATGAAATATTTATTTGATGTGGATATAAATGATGGATTTATTTATGTGGTTATAAATGAAGGAATTAATGTTGAGGTATTTTTATCGGTATTTTTGTCGGATTGGAGGTATTAAAAGATCAAATCGATTGTTCTTTGACTTTATTATGTGAGTTATAATTTTGATCAAATAGTTGGATCGTTGTAATTTTGGATATATTATACATATATAAGTTGAGTATATGTCCACAAATTTTGAGCAATTAAAATGAGCGTATGATTTGTTATGAATTTTAAGAGAGTGGCGATTAGGAAATTAGGTTTTGGTGGAAAATTCTAGAATTGAGTGGGCCCCACTCTTGGTTGTTGGGGAAGATGGCTGATTTTGGTGGGTGGAATAGTAGCGAGTAAAGCCATCGGTGGCGAGTCAAGTCTGCTTGGTAGTGGGCTAACATTTTCCTATAAATAGAGGGCTAAGTTAGAATTGAAAATCACACACGAAACAAAGTTTCTCTCTTTCTCTCTCTAGATTATTGAGTGTAATTTGTGAGTATTTAGATACTTGGTGAGTTGATATTCATCGGTCTGCAAGTTTCCTTGACGTCATATCAGATATCCATCGAAGTCTTTGCTCTTTTGAGGTAAGGGATAGTAAGGGATATTTTTTTTCGTAATGATATTATTTCTTGATATCATTATCTTTGAAATATTGATCTGAAGTTTTATCAAATTTGGAACTTTTTCATTCGGGGTTCTTATTCATGAGTTACTATTCACGATTCTTATTCATGAGTTACTATTCACGATTCTTATTCACGAGTACTATTCATGAAGCGTGAAGATGTTTTTTTGTGGAATTTCTATCTTTTAGTGTAGATTCTTATTCACGTATCTGACCTTATTCACGTATCTGACACTATTCACGAATCTGGCCTTTATTCATAGAAAAATAAAATTTTTTCTTTTAGTCCAAAATATCTATTACGGATACTAGCTTTGATTGTATCCATGTTTTGATCATTCTTGAATTTTACACCTTATGATTATTTTGAGGTATTTTGGATGTATAGATTAGGAGTTATGGATTTTATGAGAAAAGACTATTTTAAAAGTAACTATTTATAACTCCTTGCGGTTAACTCCAAAATTGATGAAATTTTTATTGAGAGTACATCTATATAATATCGATTGTACTCTGTGAATTTGAATTTTTGGATAAAAGTACAATTTATGATAAATGTTTAAATATTAAATTGGTTTTGGCCGTATGAAAAATAGTAAATGAATTTTAAAATTTCAAGAAAAATATATATTCAATATGGGATTATTTTATGCTAAATCCCGGAAAAGAAATATTTTTAGAATGATTTGGTATTTTTCATGAAAATGTTCTAGTTATGAGCAAATGAATTAAATATGTTATGTGAAGTAAGAAAATTAGAAAATATGATTTTATGGTTTGAGAATCATATATGAGGTATATCTTGATTTTGATGAGGGTTTTGGTTATTGGTGATGAAATTTTATGAGTTTGGCATTTTATGATGATTAAATGCATTAATTAGTAAAGTGTAAACAATTTAATTAAATTGTTTATAAGTTTGAGAAATGATTAAAATATTATTATAATATTAATAATATTAGATTATGAGATTTCTAAGTGATTTATAACATTTGGATTAAGGTGTTATAAATATGGATATGAATTTTATTATGAAACTTTATCTTTTAGGTATGAGGGATTCTTTATGCGTATACGGGACTATGTCACGAATCACGAGTCTTATTCACAATAAATTGGTTTTTTCTTCTCGACAAAATTATCGTTGATTTATGAATCTTACTCTTGAAATTAAAACCATGTTTTGATTATATTATTTTTATATAACATTCTTATAACCTAATGATGATATTTCTCTTTGACTTGAGTGTAAAGATGGGTAGATTATTGGTATGATCGTGACCATAGGTTCTCTTTGGCCGATGGTGCAAAAGTTGAATTGTTGGTGGTATGATCATGACCATTGAATTTACAATTGAATATTTTTAGCTTAAGTGCAAAGGTGAATTGATCAACATGGTTATAATTATTGTTATATAACTTACGAAATGATTATGTATTTCGTTGATATATGAATATCTTTGGCTCGTTGTGCAAAGATGACACATTGTTGAATATCTATGCTTTGTAGTGCAAAGATGAATTATTGATGAATATCTTTGGCTCGTAATGCAAAGATGACCTATTGTTGAATATCTTTGCTTTGTAGTGCGAAGATGAATTATTGATGAATATCTTTGGCTCGTAATGCAAAGATATCTGTTGTTGAATATCTTTGCTTTGTAGTGCAAAGATGAATTATTGATGAATATCTTTGGCTCGTAATGCTGAAGATGACTGTTGTTGAATATCTTTGCTTTGTAGTGCAAAGATGAATTATTGATGAATATCTTTGGCTCGTGTCTGCAAGATGACTGTTGTTGAATATCTTTGCTTTGTAGTGTAAAGATGAGCTGTTGATGAATATCTTTGGCCGTGGTGCGAAGATGAATTTATTAGTATGATTATGAGCGAGGCTGTGATTTGGTATAACCATGATATTTGATGTTTCGAGGTAAAGGCAGGGTGATGAAAATTATCTTCGTCACGGATGAGAGAGAATTTAGAATCACAATTATGATTATGAGTTATTCATATGATTGTGGAAAAAGGCTGTTGATTGATGTTACGGGGATAAAATATTGTTGGTGGACTTTTAACGTGGAGAAGACAATAGACTTTATAGTCTATTTGACTCTTTTAATGGATTGCTCGTTCATTTGCAACTATGGTTGAAAAGTTTTATCATCTACCGTATGTTTTAAATCTACGATTCATTCTTGATGAAGACTATTGATAATTTATTTATCTTTAGTCATAATATTCTTTCTTGAGCTAGTTGTGCTCACCCTTTTGTTTCACAATTCCTTTCGGGTAATAAAAGTGTAATTTGGGTTGGCCGGGGATAACAAGGGAATAGAGCGGTGGTCTATAGTTGTTGAGGTTCTCCCCTAAAGAGTATGAAAATAATTTTATTGAGGGCTTTAGTGTGTTGTATTTTATACATCATTTAATAGTTATTTTGGTGAATTAAATAGGGTGGTGAACTGACTTTGGAAGGGTGTTTTGTCACTATCATACAAGATGTCTAAAGACATACAAACTCGTGTTATCATAAGACATGGTTGTTTCATCCACTTCTTTGAGTATATTTACAAGCACTACTTATATAATCTTGGTGTTTGTTTGGAGTATAATACCAAATTAGAGGCGGTGGAGATAATGATATGTCGAGAGAAGACTCGCCATTGGGAAGAATATGATAGTAATCTTCTTGTTTTTCTTTGGGGTCTATTAGATTGACCGAGGATAATTACGTGGCCATATGATATCTACCATAACCTAAAAGCATGGCCTCCCGTATACGAAGGTTTCTTGAGCACTTTCCAAAGATTCTAATTTCTAAAAGCGGTTTTTTGTTGTACCTTTATGTAAGGTGTCATGGTGACGTGTTATCAAGTTGGTGTCGAGTTACATTTGGTATATATTGGTATCAAACTCACGACATATGTGTTGTTGTATTTTGCATACGACAATTGTTGTAATAAAGTTGTAGTTGTTTTCGTACCATATATTTGGCGACTCGAATGGGTTGGATGGAATGGACCTATTTTGGGGTCGATTACGGTTGGTATCGAGCTTAGGGATATGATCTCTGGCGGAGATCGGGGAATAGAACTAGGAGGAGAGATGAGTAAATCATTCGCTAGTGTGTCCTACTAAGCTTATTTGTTGGTCGGTCGTAATATCGGGATATTATGTGATATATTAATTTATTCAATTAACCCTTGTTTTGAAGTTGTATTCTAGAATGATATCTAAAATATGGGGAGATGAGCAATGGAGAAATCATGATGACGGGAAAGATGAAATCGAAATGAAAGCAAAGGTATTCTCAACTCTTTGAAATACCGTGCGTAAATTTCGGGGACGAAATTTCATAAGGAGGGGAGATTGTAAGACCCCGAATTTTATGAAATAAAAGTATTCAATTTTTCTATTCAGTAAATGGTTAAATTGATAAAAGTTAAAGTTAAGGGTGATATATGAATTTTTTCAAAATACACAAGTAGTTATAAAATATTCATTGTTGTCGGGGAATATTCGTTTGGTCGTGGAATATTCTTTCCGTTGGGAATATTAAATCGCAGCGAGTATGCCGTGTGTGGGCCCATGCGGAAGCGATTGGATGAGGAAAGCGACAAATATAAGTTGTTTAAAAATACTTGGCGTAATTATTACCAATTAATCTTGTTGGAATACGGTGGGTTAAAACACCTAATACGCGTTGTTGACAAGAAGCACTGCAGTATTGCATCAATTATTGATTCTTACGTGAAAAGGCTTTACTCGATAATTATTACGGTAATTCTTATTCGATAGTTTATTTTATTGATTCAATAATTCTTTGCGTTGGTATTTTATATTATTCTTTGTTTGATAATTGTCCTTTGCGGTATTTCCATTATCGGATCGATAATTCATATTATTTGAATAATATTATTAGATAACATTATTGGCAATGTCTAGAAAGTTACATCGAGGAGAGGTTTGGTCACCTAATTGCGGCTTGATAAGAAGAAATTCTTATTGGAAAGCCCCTCTTTCACAGGGCTGCTGGTTGTCATTATTGTGATTCTATAATATTATTTATGAATAATTAATTATTGATTTATATGACAATGAAATATTTATTTGATGTGGATATAAATGATGGATTTATTTATGTGGTTATAAATGAAGGAATTAATGTTGAGGTATTTTATCGATTATTTTAGCCGGATTGGAGGTATTAAAAGATCAAATCGATTATAACTTTTGACTTTATTATGTGAGTTATAATTTTGATCAAATAGTTGGATCGTTGTAATTTTTGGATATGTTATACATATATAAGTTGAGTATATGTCCACAAATTTTGAACCGTTAAAAATGAGCGTATGATTTGTTATGAATTTTAAGAGTGGCGATTAGGAAATTAGGTTTTGGTGGAAAATTCTAGAATTGAGTGGGCACCACTCTTGGTTGTTGGGGAAGATGGCTGATTTTTGGTGGGTGGAATAGTAGCGAGGTAAAGCCATCGGTGGCGGAGTCGAAATCTGCTTGGTGTGGCTAACATTTTCCTATAAATAGAGGGCTAAGTTAGAATTGAAAATCACACCGCAGAAACAAAGTTTTTCTCTTTTCTCTCTAGATTATTGAGTGTAATTTGTGAGTATTTAGATACTTGGTGAGTTGATATTCATCGGTGCAAGTTTTCTTGACGTTATATCAGATATCCGTCGGAAGTCTTTGCTCTTTTGAGGTAAGGATAGTAAGGGATATTATTTTTTTCGTAATGATATTATTTCTTCAATATCATTATCTTTGAAATATTGATCTGAAGTTTTATCAAATTTGGAACTTTTTTCATGTCTGGGTTACTATTCATGAGTTCTTATTCACGAGTTACTTATTCATGAGTTCTTATTCACGAGTTCTTATTCACGAGTCTTATTCATGAAGCGTGAAGATGTTTTTTTTTATGGAATTTCTATCTTTTAGTGTGTGAGATTACTTATTCACGTATATCGGCCTTTATTCACGATATCTGAGACTATTCACGAAACTTGACTATTCATAGAAAAATAAAATTTCTTCTTTTTCGTCAAAATATCTATTACGGATACTAGCTTTGATTGTATCCATGTTTTGATCATTCTTGAATTTTACACCACTATGATTATTTTGAGATATTTTTGGATGTATAGATTAGGAGTTATGGATTTTATGAGAAAAGACTATTTTAAAAGTAACTATTTATAACTCCTTGCGGTTAACTCCAAAATTGATGAAATTTTTATTGAGAGTACATCTATATAATATCGATTGTACTACTGTGAATTTCTTGAATTTTGGATAAAAGTACAATTTATGATAAATGTTTAAATATTAAATTGGTTTTGGGCGTATATGAAAATAGTAAATGAATTTTTAAAATTTCAAGAAAAATATATGTTCAATATGGGATTATTTTATGCTAAATCCCAGAAAAGAAATATTTTAGAAGCTGATTTGGTATTTTTCATGAAAATGTTCTAGTTATGAGCAAATGAATTAAATATGTTATGTGAAGTAAGAAAATTAGAAAATATGATTTTATGGTTTGAGAATCATATATGAGGTATATATGCAGATTTTGATGAGGGTTTTGGTTATTGGTGATGAAATCTTATGAGTTTGGCATTTTATGATGATTAAATGCATTAATTAGTAAAGTGTAAACAATTTAATTAAATTGTTTATGTAAGACCCCCAAAATTTTTAAATAAAAAGGAATTTCCTTTATTTATTATTTTGAAATAGTAAGGGTTGATTTGATTAATGTGGATAGTTAAGGGTTAAATACGCAAATATTTCAAAATAAACAAGTGGTTATAAAATATTCATTTTTGTGAGGGAATATTAGTTTGGTCGTGGAATATTAAATGCTTGTCGGGGAATATTAAATGACCAGTAGCCTTGACCATGTGTGGCCCCATAACGGAAAGCGATTGGATGAAGAAAGCGACAAATATAAGTTGGTTAAAAATAACGGCGTAGTTATTCTAGTTAAAAGCTGTTGGAATACTTGGTTGGTTAAAATCTGATGTCTGGCGTGGTGCAAACGAAGTAGCTGCGGTATTACCGCAGTATTGTTGAATTATTGATCCTTACGTGAGAAGGCACTACTCAATAATTTTCACATGAATTCTTTATTCAATATTTTATTTTATTGATTCGATAATTCTTTGCGTTGATATTTTATATTATTGTTGTTCGATAATTGTCCTTTTGCATTATCTCCATTATCGGATCAATAATTCATATTATTTGAATAATATTATTAGATAGCATTATTGGCAATGTCTAGAAAGTTACATCGAGAGAGGTTTGGTCACCTAATTGCGGCGCGATAAGGAGAAATCCTTATGGAAAGCCCCTCTTTCTGAGAACTACTGGTTGTCATAATTGTGATTACGTAATATTATTTGTGAATAATTAATTATTGATTCATATGATAAAAAATATTTATTTTATGTGGATATAAATGATGGATTTATTTATGTGGTTATAAATGAAGAAATTATTGTTGAGGTGTTTTATCGATTATTTTATCAGTTGGAGGTATTAAAAAAATTAAATCGGGGTTTTGAGATATATTGCGGGGTTATAATTTTTAATCCGAGTTGGATTGTGGTAATTTTTGGGTATGTTATACATACATAAGTTGAGTATATGTCCACAAATTTTGAACGAATTAAAATGTACGAATGATTTGTTATGAATTTTAAGAGGTGTCGATTAGGAAATTAGGGTTATAATTGATTTTGGTGGAAAATTCTAGAATTGAGTGGGCCCCACTTGTGGTTGGTGAAGAAATGTGCTGAATTTTATTTCAAATGTGGTGGGTGGCAATAGTGCGAGGTAAAGCCATCGGTGGCAGTCAAGAAATGCCTTGTTGTGGCTAACATTTTTCTATAAATAGAGGCTAAGTTAGAATTGAAAATCACACGAAACAAAGTTTTTCTCTTTCTCTCTATATTATTGAGCGTATTTTGTGAGTATTTAGATACTTTGAGAGTTCTTTATTCGATTACAAGTTTCATTCAAACATCACTTGAGCCTTTCCTTAGAAATCTTGATTCTTTGAGGTAAGGGATATTATTTTTTAAGTAATGATATTATTTCTTGATATCATTATCTTTGAAATATTGGTTGGAACTTTTTATCAAATTTGGAACTTTTTCATGTCGGGGTTCTTATTCATGAGTTACTTATTCACGAGTTCTTATTCATGAGTTACTATTCACGATTCTTATTCACGAGTACTTATTAAGTAAGCGTGAAGATGTTTTTTTGTGGAATTTCTATCTTTTGGTGTCTGGAGTTACTATTCACGATATCTGACTTTATTCACGATATCTCGGACTATTCATAGAAAAATAAAATTTCTTCTTTTTCGTCAAAATATCTATTACGGATACTAGCTCTGATTGTATCCATGTTTTGATCATTCTTGAATTTTACACCACTATGATTATTTTTGAGGTATTGTTGGACATGGATAAAACAAAGTACGAATCCTTAATCCTTAATCCTTGTCATTTTGTTTCCTTTGGATTCGTTCTTTAAAAATATTTTTCATCATCCTCGGTCTTAAATGATGATATTATTGAATATCTTTGGCTTTGTAGTGCAAAAGATGAATGATTTCTGAATAATATCTTTGGCACTGTAGTGCAAAAGATGAGCAGTGTTTAAATGAACATGACCGAGTGATGAATATCTTTGGCCTTTAGTGCAAAGATGAGCAGTGTTGAGATGAACATGAATAGATTGATGAATATCTTTGGCTGTAGTGCAAAGATGAATATTTGATTTGAGATGAATATTGATTGATGTTCTGAGGATAAAATATTGATGATGAATTTATTAAATTCATAGATTATAGTAGATTTCATTCTCTACGTAACTCTTACATGAATTATTATTTCATTGCGAATATTGATCCGAAACTTGTTGTCTATTGTATTCTATTAAATTTTTTCCTGTTGAAGACTAACGATAATTTGTTGTATATTATCTTAGTCATAATATTCTTTTCTTGAGCTAGTTAAGCTCACCCTTTTCCTTTTGTTCCATTCTTCTCGTAAAGCGAGAGAATAGCGAGTGATGCGAGTGGGGTATGGAATGAAGGTTTTAGAAAGGATTGTTTAGTAGTCCTCACCATTTTGTAAAATAATGTATCAATAAATGTGATGAGGATTTATTTGAGTATAAATATTATCTAGAAGATAATATTTGTATTTAAACTCACAGTTTCTTGTTGTAATAATAAAGTTGTAGTTGTTTACGTACCATGTATTGACAACTCGAGAATGGGTGATGTATACCTATTTTGGGGGCGTCGCGGTTGGTATCGAGCTTAGGGATATGATCTGGCGGAGATCGGGGAAATAGAACTAGGAGGGGAGGCGAGTAAATCCTTCGCTAGTGTGTCTACTAAGCTTATTTGTTAGTTAGTCGATATATAGGGATATTATGTGATATATTGATTTCCTTAATTAACCCTTGTTTTATGGCGGTATTTGAGAATGTCGTGAGAATATTAATGATGGAGTAAATGAGATAGTGGAGATGCTGTCTTTTACCAGCGAGGAGAGCGTCTGCAGTGGTGGCAATGTTCCTCTGTGAACAACACCACTTGAAAGCGAGATGATGAGCGAGGGATGTTTAGAAGCTTTTGCGGTTCATACGCAAAAATCAGACGAGGAGACTCGTGTTCAAAATATCTGAGGAGGAAATGATAGCAATTCACGGGTTATCCATGAGCAGCGATTCGAAAGTTGGGACCACGAATTTAAGGAAAGCGGATCCGATCATGCGGCGGAAACATGGGTCAAACAAATTACCAAGATATTCGATGTCTTGGGATGCGGAGAAACGAAGGTTCCATTCGCCACCTTTATGTTAAAGTGGCGAAGGCGGACTCTCTTGGTGGGAGATGCGTGAAGCGTACCATCCGGTACCGCTTTTCGGCATGTATCTTGGGAGACATTTGAGAGACTATTTAATGACAAATACTTTCACGAAAGTGTTCGTCATATGAAGGAAGTGGAGTTCATCAGATTAGAGCAAAACAACATGGCGGTGTCTCGATGCGAGGCAAAGTTTGCGAGTTATCAAGTTTGCACCTCATTTGGTGGAGAATGAGGGCATGTATGCCGCGGATGTTTCTTAGAGGTTTGAAACGGCATACGTCGGTATCTCATTTCTCATAAACTTTCTCTTTATTCGGATGTTAAGTGAGGCTCGATTATTAGGCGAGATACTTGAATACGGTGTTGAGGACCATAACCGAGGATTGTACCGAGAGATAGCGGTCAGCAGAATAATGATAACCTACGGAGAAAGAAAGCAGAGCCAGACGAAATGGTAACCACTCGGTGGTAATCATAGTCGTGAAAAGCAGAAGAAGCGAGTCGGGAGGAGATTTTAAAAGAGGAGATTTAATAACGACTATGTGAAGACAGCAATCTTGGTGACAAGCCCGGTTCTAAGGAGGAGAAACGACCACCGGTCTTATCTTCTAAATCACGGAAAAGAGGACATATCGATCAAAGCGCCCACAGCAGTTCAAGGTATGCTATAGTTGTGGAAAGGAAGGATATATCGCTTCGAGATTATGCAGAGCGAAACCTAGTTATTGGGGCGGTGACTCAAAAAACATCCCGAGAAAAGTCAAAGTCAGCGATTAGGAAGGCGTTTGTTGTGGTTGTCGTCATAATGCGAGGAACCCAAACGAGGTGATCACGGGTAAGCTATTTATAAATTCTTGCGAAGTTTATACCTTACTTGATCTCGGTGCTACCCATTCATTTATCTCTCTGCGTGTGCTCAGCGTTTAAACTTGACTCAGGAGAAATTAGACTTTGACCTATCTGTGGAAACTCAGTTAGGAGAAACTTTCATCACATCCATTTGTTTATAAATCTTGTTTGATTCAAGTTGGCACCATCACCTTACACATTGACCTTATCTCTTTAAAGATACTTGCTTTTGATGTGATTTTAGGGATTGATTGGTTAGCTTACTCATCATGCCAAAATTGATTGTTTTCGTAAGGTTGTTAGTTTTCATATTCTAACCAACTTTGTTATGCAATTCAAGCAACTAAACCATTAAAATCAATCCTTTATCATATCTAATCATAAAAGCTATTCGTTTATTGAAAAAGCGGATGTCAAGCTTTCTTAGCCCATGTTATGGATTTGAATAAAGACACGTCAAATTTGAATAATATTCTGTTGTTATTGACTTTCCGGCGTATTTTCAGAAGAACTTCCGGTCTACCCCAGAGCGTGAAGTTGAATTCTTTATTGATCTTGAACTGAGTACAAAGCCCATTTCTAAAACCCCATATCGAATGGCTCTATTGAACTTGAGGAGTTAAAGGTCCAACTACGAGGAATTGTTGGACATTGGTTTCATTAAATCTAGTACATCTCCTTGGGGTGCTCTGTTTTATTTGTAAAGAAGAAAGAAGCGGGAGTATGCGACTTTGTATTGACTATCGGGGAATTGAACCATGTCACCATCAAGAATAGGTATCCTCTACCTCGTATTGATGACTTGTTTGACCGATTGCAAGGGCACAATTCTTTTCAAAAATCGATCTTCGATTACGGATATCATCGGTGAAGATTAGGCGAGGATATTCAAAGCGCCTTTGAACTTCGGTATGGGCATTATGAATTCTTAGTCGTGTCTTTCGGACTAACTAATGCTCCTGCTGACTTTCATGGATATGATGAAGCGAGTATTCAAGGAATATTTGGATCGGTTTGTTGTTGTCTTTATTGATGACATCCTTATATATTCCAAAAGTCGTGAAGATCATGAGCACCATTTTAAATTTGGTACTCAAAGGCTTCGTGAAAACCAACTATATGCCAAATTGAAGAAATGCGAGTTACGGCTTGAGGAAGTAGCCTTTCTTGGGCATGTGGTGTCAAAACATGGAGTATCTGTTGATCCGTGAAGATTGAAGCAATCAAAGTTGGGAGCAACCAAAAGTCGGTGTTGAAATCACGTAGCTTTTTGGGCTTATTTGGTTATTATCGGAGATTAGTGGAAGGGTTTTCTCGAATCTCTACTCCATTAACTCGGCTAACTTTCGGAAGGATACAAAATTCGTTTGGAATGAAGAATCGAGAAAAGTTTCCAAGATCTTAAGAGGAGACTTATTTTACGACTTTTGTTCTAACAATACCATCTGGTTCGGATGGATTTGTTATCTCTGACGATGCTTCGGGCAAAGGGTTAGGATGTGTTCTCATGCAAGCGTGGGAAAGTCATAGCCTATGCCTCGCGACAACTTAAAGAGTATGAGAGGAATTATCCTACTCATGATCTAGAGTTAGCGGCGATCGTTTTCGCTTAAAGATATGGAGGCACTATCTATATGGGGAGAAAGTGGAGATATATTCGGATCATAAAAGCCTTAAATATTTCTTCACTCAAAAAGAACTCGACATCGCGGCGTGACGTTGGCTCGAGCTATTGAAAGACTACGACCACACTATTGATACCATCTGGTAAAGCGAGCGTGGTAGGTGGCGCATTGAGTAGAAGATCATATGCGGGAGCGAGTGCGATGATGTCAAGTATACGCGTAGAGCCGACTTTAATAGAAAAAGTTAAGGTTGCTCGAGCCACCAGGCCGGAGGCGATGCGTATGAAGAAGAAAGTACAAGAAGGAGCTATTAGGGCGAGAATTGATGAAGAAGGAATACTTGAGTCCACTCTAGACTTTGTGTTCTTAACGACTACGATTTGAAGTACAAGATTATGATGAGGCACACTGATACACCATTTGCAATCCATCACGGAAGTACTAAAATGTATCGTGATCTTGACATACATTTTGGTGGAATAATATGAAGAGAGAGATTGCAAAGTTTATCTCGATGTGTTTAACTTGCCAGCGTGTAAAGGCGGAGCATCTAGTACCTAAGGGTCCGTTGCAACCACTTGAGATTAGGAATGGAAGTGGGAACACATTACCATGGATTTCGATTCACGGGTCTTCTACGGTTTCTCAAGGCATCAATGCTATTTGGGTTATTGTTGATAGATTAACCAAAGTACGCTCATTTCTTGCCGAAATCACGGAGACTTATTCCTTGAGCGTCTTCTTGGTATATATGCGTAAATGAGATCGTGAGGTTGCATGGCATGCACTGTATCCATAGTTTGGATCGTGACCCAAGATTCACTTCAAGATTTTGGGTTAGCTTGCAAAAAGCTATGGGCACGGATTTTCGATTTAGTTGACATACCATCCCCAAACAGACGGACAATCGAGAGGACTATTCAAACTCTTTAAGATTTATTAAGACTACGTGTCCTAGACTTCAAGGTAGTTAGGATAAGTATTTACCATTGGTGGAATTCTCCTACAACAAGCGATTATCGAGCGCAAGTATAGGTGTGGCTCCATTGAAGCATTATATGGGCCGAAAATGTCGTTCTCGATATGTTGGGATGAGGTGGGTGAAGCAACATTGTTGGGACCGAGTTAAATGCGTATGACTACCGAAAAGATCCAAATAATTCGACAAGCGATACAAAGCGGCTCAAGATCGACAAAAGAGTTATGCGGATCTTCATCGAAAGGGCGTGGAATTTAATGTAGGGGATCGTGTATTGTTGCGAGTTGCTCCATGGAAGGGAGTTACAAGATTTGGGAAGAGAGAAAGCTCGATCCACGATTTATTGGTCCATTTCAAATTCTTGGCCGAGTAGGAAATGTAGCCTATAGACTTGCGTTACCTCAAAGTATGTCTCGTGTTCATAATGTGTTTCACATATCGTACTTCGTAAATATGTGAAAGACCGAACCACGTTATTGAGTTAGAAGCCGGACGAGATAGTAGAAGACTTAACGTATGAGGAGGTACCTATCAAGATCTTGGATAGGAAGGAGCGTGTCCTACTGTATGAAAGGTCATACCACAAGTTAAAGTTTTGTGGAGGAATCATCTTTATAGAGGAAATGACACAGGAATTGGAAAGCGGAAATGAAAGCGAGGTATCCTCACCTTTTGAAACACCAGTGCGTCACGTCGATTTCGAGGCGAAATTTCATAAGGAGGGAGGTTGTAAGACCAAAAATTTTTTAAATAAAAGGAATTTCCTTTATTTATTATTTTGAAATAGTAAGGGTTGATTTGATTAATGTGGATAGTTAAGGGTTAAATACATAAATATTTCAAAATAAAGCAAGTGGTTATAAAATATTCATTTTTGTCGGGGAATATTCGTTTGGTGGTGGAATATTAAATGCTTTGTCGGGGAATATTAAATGCTGACGGTAGTGACCATGTGTGGGCCCCATGTGAAAGCGATTGGATGAAGAAAGCGACAAATATAAGTTGGTTAAAAATAACGGCGTAGTTATTCTGAATTAAAGCTGTTGGAATACGATTGGTTAAAATACTGATGTCTGGCGTGGTTGCGCGATGGCTTTACGGTATTACGCAGTATTGTTGAATTATTGATCCTTACGTGAAGAAGGCACTACTCAATAATTTTCACGGTGAATTCTTTATTCGATATTTTATTTTATTGATTGATAATTCTTTGCGTTGATATTTTATATTATTGTTGTTCGATAATTGTCACCGCACATTATCTCCATTATCGGATCAATAATTCATATTATTTGAATAATATTATTAGATAGCATTATTGGCAATGTCTAGAAAGTTACATCGAGGAGAGGTTTGGTCACCTAATTGCGCCCGATGAGGAGAAATCCTTATCGGGAAGCCCCTCTTTCACGAGGAGCGGCTTTGGTTGTCATAATTGTGATTACGTAATATTATTTGTGAATAATTAATTATTGATTCATATGATAAAAAAATATTTATTTTATGTGGATATAAATGATGGATTTATTTATGTGGTTATAAATGAAGAAATTATTGTTGAGGTGTTTTATCGAGTATTTTATCAGTTGGAGGTATTAAAAATTAAATCGGGGTTTTGAGATATATTATTGGGGTTATAATTTTTAATCAAAGAGTTGGATTGTGGTAATTTTTGGGTATGTTATACATACATAAGTTGAGTATATGTCCACAAATTTTGAGCCGAATTAAAAATGTCACGAATGATTTGTTATGAATTTTAAGAGGTGTCTGATTAGGAAATTAGGGTTATAATTGATTTTGGTGGAAAATTCTAGAATTGAGTGGGCCCCACTTGTGGTTGGTGAAGAAATGTGCTGAATTTTATTTCAAATGTGGTGGGTGGCAATAGTAGCGGTAAAAAGCCATCGGTGTGAGTCAAGTCTGAAATGCCTTGGTGGGCTAACATTTTTCTATAAATAGAGGGCTAAGTTAGAATTGAAAAAATCACACGAAACAAAGTTTTCTCTCTTCTCTCTCTATATTATTGAGCGTATTTTGTGAGTATTTAGATACTTTGAGAGTTCTTTGTTTGGTACAAGTTTCATTCGGACATCACTTGAGCCTTTCCTTAGGAAATCTTGATTCTTTGAGGTAAGGGATATTATTTTTTTCGTAATGATATTATTTCTTGATATCATTATCTTTGAAATATTAGTTGGAACTTTTTATCAAATTTGGAACTTTTTCATATCGGGGTTCTTATTCATGAGTTCTTATTCACGAGTTCTTATTCATGAGTTCTTATTCACGATTCTTATTCACGAGTACTATTTAATGAAGCGTGAAGATGTTTTTTTGTGGAATTTCTATCTTTTGGTGTCGAGAGTTACTATTCACGTATCGGCCTTTATTCACGATATCTGACACTATTCATAGAAAAATAAAATTTCTTCTTTTCGTCCAAAATATCTATTACGGATACTAGCTACGATTGTATCCATGTTTTGATCATTCTTGAATTTTACACCACTATGATTATTTTTGAGGTATTGTTGGACATGGATAAAACAAAGTACGAATCCTTAATCCTTAATCCTTGTCATTTTGTTTCCTTTGGATTCGTTCTTTAAAATATTTTCATCATCCTCGGTCTTAAATGATGATATTATTGAATATCTTTGGCTGTGTAGTGCAAAAGATGAATGATTTCTGAATAATATCTTTGGCTGTAGTGCAAAGATGAGCAGTGTTTAAATGAACATGAATGACCGATGAATATCTTTGGCCTTTAGTGCAAAGATGAGCAGTGTTGAGATGAACATGATGGAGATTGATGAATATCTTTGGCTGTAGTGCAAAGATGAATATTTGATTTGAGATGAATATTGATTGATGTTCTGAGGATAAAATATTGATGATGGAATTTATTAAATTCATAGATTATAGTAGATTTCATTCTCTACGTAACTCTTCTTATGAATTATTATTTCATTGCGAATATTGATCGAAACTTGTTATCTATTGTATTCTATTAAATTTTTTCCTGTTGAAGACTAACGATAATTTGTTGTATATTATCTTTCGTCATAATATTCTTTCTTGAGCAAGTTAAGCTCACCCTTTTCCTTTTGTTCCATTCTTCTCGGGAAGGCGAGAATATAAGCGAGTACGAGTCGGGGTATGGAATGAAGGTTTTAGAAAAGATTGTTTAGTAGTCCTCACCATTTTTGTAAAATAATGTATCAATAAATGTGATGAGGATTTATTTGAGTATAAATATTATCAGAAGATAATATTTGTATTTAAACTCACAGATTTCTTGTTGTAATAATAAAGTTGTAGTTGTTTTACACCATGTATTGACAATTTCGAGAATGGGTGATGTATACCTATTTTGGGGCGTCACGGTTTATAAGTTTGAGAAATGATTAAAATATTATTATAATATTAATAATATTAGATTATGAGATTTCTAAGTGATTTATAACATTTGGATTAAGGTGTTATAAATATGGATATGAATTTTATTATGAAACTTTATCTTTTCGTGTCGAGGATTCTTATGCATGCATTATACGGGACTATGCACGAATACGGGTCTTATTCACAATAAATTGGTTTTTCTTCCGACAAAATTATCGTTGATTTATGAATCTTACTCTTGAAATTAAAACCATGTTTTGATTATATTATTTTTATATAACATTCTTATAACCCTAACGATGATATTTCTCTTTGACTTGAGTGTAAAGATGGGTAGATTATTGGTATGATCGTGACCATAGGTTCTCTTTTTGATGAAGTGCAAAATTTGAATTGTTGGTTTGGTATGATCATGACCATTGAATTTACAATTGAATATTTTTAGCTTAAGTGCAAAGGTGAATTGATCAACATGGTTATAATTATTGTTATATAACCACGAAATGATTATGTATTTCGTTGATATATGAATATCTTTGGCTCGTTATTGCAAAGATGACTGTTGTTGAATATCTTTAGCTTTTGTAGTGTAAAAGATGAATTATTGATGAATATCTTTGGCTCGTAATGCAAAGATGACCTATTGTTGAATATCTTTTGCTTTGTAGTGCAAAGATGAATTATTGATGAATATCTTTGGCTCGTAATGCAAAGATGACTGTTGTTGAATATCTTTGCTTTTGTAGTGCAAAGATGAATTATTGATGAATATCTTTGGCTCGTAATGCAAAGATGACTGTTGTTGAATATCTTTTGCTTTGTGGTGCAGATGAATTATTGATGAATATCTTTGGCTCGTAATGCAAAGATGACTGTTGTTGAATATCTTTTGCTTTGTAGTGTAAAGATGAAGCTGTTGATGAATATCTTTGGCCGTGGTGCAAAGATGAATTTATTAGTATGATTATGAGCAGAGGCTGTGATTTGGTATAACCATGATATTTGATGTTTTTGGTAAAGGCAGTGATGAAAATTATCTTTGTCCTGGATGAGAAGAGGAATTTAGAATCACAATTATGATTATAAGTTATTCATATGATTGTGGAAAAGGCTGTTGATTGATGTTCTGAGGATAAAATATTGTTGGTGGACTTTTAACGTGGAGAAGACAATAGACTTTATAGTCTATTTGACTCTTTTAATGGATTGCTCGTTCACCGCAACTATGGTTGAAAAGTTTTATCATCTACCATATATTTCTAAATCTACGATTCATTCTTGATGAAGACTATTGATAATTTATTTATCTTTAGTCATAATATTCTTTCTTGAGCTAGTTGTGCTCACCCTTTTGTTTCTGATTCCTTTTCGGGTAATAAAAGTGTATTTGGGTTGAGTGGGGATAACAAGGAATAGAAGCGGTGGTCTATAGTTGTTGAGGTTCTCCACAAAGAGTATGAAAATAATTTTATTGAGGGCTTTAGTGTGTTGTATTTTATACATCATTTAATAGTTATTTTGGTGAATTAAATAGGGTGAAAGCGAACCCAACTTTGGAAGGTGTTTTGTCACTATCATACAAGATGTCTAAAGACATACAAACTCGTGTTATCATAAGACATGGTTGTCTTTCATCCACTTTTGAGTATATTTACAAGCACTACTATATAATCTTGGTGTTTGTTTGGAGTATAATACCAAATTAGAGACAGTGGAGATAATGATATATCGAGAGAAGACTCGCCATTGGGAAGAATATGATAGTAATCTTCTTGTTTTTCTTTGGGGTCTATTAGATCAACCAAGGATAATTACGTGGCCATATGATATCTACCATAACCTAAAAGCATGGCCTCCCGTATACGAAGGTTTTCTTGAGCACTTTCCAAAGATTCTAATTTCTAAAAGCAGTTTTTTGGCTGTACCTTTATGTAAGGTGTCATGGTGACGTGTTATCCAAGTTGGTGTCCAAAGTTACATTTGGTATATATTGGTATCAAACTCAAAGCATATGTGTTGTTGTATTTTGCACGACAATTGTTGTAATAAAGTTGTAGTTGTTTTTTCGTACCATATATTTGGCGACTCGAGAATGGGTTGGATGGAATGGACCTATTTTGGGGGGTCATTCTGAGACTTAATAATGTAATTATTGTCGGATTGAGAAAGCGACAAAAATATTTTATTAAAATAACGGCGGAAGTTTTTCTGGTTGATCTTGTTGAACTACTTCGGTAGTAAAAATACGAATGTCGTGGTGGTTGCGTAGTAACACCTGCGGTATTGATTATTGATGCTTTATGTGAGAAGTCACTCGGTTTGATTCCATTATTGTCAATTAATAATATGAATTATTATAGCGATAATGACGTTTTGTTTTATTCGTATTATTAACGTAATAAAAGCGAAACATCTTTTATATAAAATAGAATACTTTATTAAAGTTATTACTATAAATAGAATATATTATATTTTATTATGCATAGTGTTGCATAGTGTTTTGCATAGTGTTTTGCATAGTATTGCATAGTGTTTGCATAGTAAAATATTTTTATATAAATAGAATATATTATATTTTATTTAAAAGATTTTTCTTTAAATATGGACCGTCGATTAAAGTAAATCAATCTGGACCGTTCATGGATTAATTCTTATGCATTCCATTTTCCTATAAATGAAGCTCATTCCTTCATTATTTTCTTACGAATTCATTGAAAACTCTAGAGAGAAATTATAGAGAGAAGCTATAGAGAAAGTTATAGAAAGAAGAAGAGTATTCTCGCTACTTCACTACTTCTATATTCAGGTTTTTTTTACTAGTAAGGGTGTTATTCTTTCTTCTTGAAGAGAACTTACATTATTCCATTCATTATCATTCATTGGAATAACTTTTCGTAAAAAGTGGCATACCCTATACATAACTCACATATCTGTGCATACCCTATACTTGGTGAAATCCTTATGTTATTCCATTGCTTATTATTACATTGGAATAACTTTGTATCTGTGCAGTTTACCCTATACTTGGTGACATTCTTCTATTATTACATTGGAACATCACTGTCACGTGTGTTTTTTGGGGACTGGTTCCGCTTTTTATTATTCTGTTGGAACATCCATGTCATGTGTTTTACAGGACTGGTTCCGTCTTTATCATTCTGTTGGAATATCCTATCGTGTGTTTTACAGGATCTGGTTCCATCTTTATTATTACTGTTGGAACATCCGCTTCGGTGTGAATTTCACCGACTGGTTCCGATTATTATTATTCTGTTGAATAACACGCCTATACATCTGCAATCGCATGCATGGTGATTTCTTTTGTTATTCCATTCTTTATTATACCCGGTTGGTTAAAACTTTGACTTTATACTCCATGAAATTAGTAGAATATCCTTGATATTTGCGTTTCATCCGATATCTTTTCATGGAAATATTCTTACGATCATTATTGAATTTTACTCTCTGTAAACATGATCGTATGTTGACAATTTGGGCGTTAATAATTCATGGATTAAATAATTCTTGAACTTGTTTTATTGAATTACTATGTCATTGTCATCATCCTCATGTTATATTATGTTATCTTTGGCTTACGTGCATAGATGAACTTAGTATGATTATGACCAGGGATCATTCGGTATAATCATGACTTGATATAAATGATGTGACAAAAGTCCTCATTGGCCTGTAATGCAGTGATGGATAGTTTTTGGTATGATTATGACCGGGGTGATTGGTATATTCATGACCATTGATAATTTGATGAAAATCCTTGACAAGTAGATACAGGGGATGATTAGATGTGGTGGTTTATTATTATTGTCGAGAGTCTCGTGATAAAAATTGATGAAAACCTTTTAAAACCTAAAAGATAGTAGACTTTATTCTCTACTTGACTCTTTTAATGGATTCTTATTAAAGCTATGAGTTAAACCGGTTGTCTATTGTATTTTATCGGTTTAACACCTGTTGAAGGCTAATGATAATTTATTACGCATTATCTTAGTCATAATATTTCTTCTTGGGCTATTGAAAGCTCACCTTTCTTTCACTTTATTCTCTTGAGGAAATGAGAACATAGAATTGGAGACAGTCGAGAACGTAAGTAATGGTCCAGAGGATAGCATTAGTAGTCCTCACTATTACGTGAAATAGTGTGATAATAGTTGTAATGAGGACTCCTTTTGAGTTTGTATAATATCTAGTAGACAATATTTGTATTCAAACTCATGATTTATGTCAGTATTGTATACGCATGATTATATTAGTAAGTTGTATTATTTGAATTTATGTATGTATGTAAGTGGCGACCCAAGATGGGTGGACGATATACCTAATTTTTGGGGGCGCCACATAACCTAATTGACAAAATTGAAAGGTGGATCATCAAGAAGTGGAATATGCCCTATAGTTTAGTATTAATTCATATTTAGCCTATATATATATATATATATATATATATATATATATATATATATATAGAGAGAGAGAGAGAGAGAGAGAGAATCAAGAATCCTATCCAAGTGATCCCGAGACAGTACTATATATATATATATATATATATATATATATATATATATATTTTAAAACAAATAAATTAATAAATTAATTCTATATTTTAATAAAATTCGGGAGTCCGGATAGAATCCTGACTGTATATGTATATATATCTTCTTGTTATAAATCGGCCCGACAAGTCTTGTCACTTTATAAATTTTTAATATTTTTTTTGTTCTTACAACTTTAGTAATAATATTTTTTTTTTTTTATATTGATTTTGACCTTTTTATTTAATCATATTCTCTAGATGTTAGAAAATTTTTATTTAAACCCTATATAATTTACATATACATCAGTTGTGTATGCCACCGAGTGCTGCAACATATAAATTGGTGATTCATTTCACCATGTTTTTTACTGGGTGGAAACGACCTTTTTTTATGATTTACTAGGTAACTAGGCTACCGGCCTGCCGCACATTCTTTCATGCGGCATCACTTGTCTCCCTTTGGTCTAATATTTACTAAAATATAAATTGATATGAATAATTATTTTAAATTATCTAAAGAATAATATTAATTATAGCATTTGTTGTTTTTAAAACTAATTAACATAAATCACATCACATCACTTTTCAATTTAACAAATTATTTCATAAAGTCAAATAAAAACTCTTTTTTATGAGAGTGAAAGTATATTTTTAAATTCATGTTCACGAATGAAAAAGAATATTTCTTTTCTTTTCTTTTTTAATTTGCATTAAAAAAAATATTAAATCAATCGAGGGATTGTATTTTTTGAGAGTGGTTATCATGAAGTTAATTTTAGTCAATTGACTAATACAATATTGACATGCAGACAAAATATGATCTCTCTGTGTGTCAGTACTGTATTAGTCAATTGATCAACTTATCGTAACTTATCGTGAATTTAACTGGATAACCGAATCTATATTTTTCTCTCTCTCTCCATAATAGAATAACATACTCCATAATAGAATAACATAAGTTTGCGTGTAGAAGACATTGCACGCCAAATCCAACTAGACGCAACTTAAAGGATAAAGAGTATTATAGACATCACGTCACATGGCCAAACGTGCTGCCTGCCTTGCCTGGCTGCTGCAGCTGCTACCCAACCCAAACCAACCCAAGTGCCGGTGGAATGTGGATGGATCACCGTCAGCCGATCTAGATTAAAGATATAATTTAATTTTTGAGATTAAATTACGGTATATTAAATTTTAAAATGGGTATGATTTATAAAAATTTTGAATGAAATAGATTTTGTGATTATTAATTTTTGTTATATACTATACAATTATAATAATTGTATTACCTAAAATTAAATAAACACACCAGTTTGAAATTTAATATCATTAAAATCAAATTATATTTCTATTTTGTTTTGTTGTTCATAATTTGAATATGTCGAAGAAAAAATCTGCTAAATTAGAGCAGTTTATTCCATCAATTCATTTACAAGCGCCATCCTCTGTCCGGACACACGGGCAATAATAATGAATCAGAATTGAGTGTTAAATATTACAAGGAAATAAAATGGCTATTTTTTTTCTTCTATCTGTTTACTAAATCACAAGTTTTTGTACATGATTACAATTACAACCCAACCCAAATTTTAAACTACAATCTCTCCGGCTGGCTAATTTTAGAGGGGATGGGGATACTTGGATTGATGCTGAGACCAGTAGGCGTGGGCACCCAAGACTCTGTCCAATAGCTCTTGTGGCACAGGCTCTCCCCTCCGTTGCTGGGGGGCAATGCTGGCTGTATGGACCAATGTTTTCCACTTATCCTGTTTAAACAAAAATCAAACGGTTGGTTGGTTGGTTGGTTATAAACCTAATTCATACTCTCTATTAACGAATAACGATTAAGTAACAGTTGAGAAGCCATGTATGTAAACTAAAGAAACCATTTCAATTCTCATCAATGAAAGAAACTACACACACTCAATCTCAAACCCACCGCCCTATATTAAATAACATTCCAGCAATGAAGATAGCATGCTGATTTCATACCTTCAAGTCCACGTAAGTTCGATGATTTGCATCATCAAAGCCACGCATTTTAACATCACGCCACCTGCAAAATTCACTGGGTGAAAACCAACTTCTTTCAATTAAACCAAAGAGAAATCAAATACTAGTAGTTGTTTATTCTGATGCAGGACCAGTCCACGAAATAGCAGGTTGGATTTTGCGTTTGCATGAAATGTTAGAGCTCTAAAAGCATAACTATCAACAACAGTGGTAAACTTAAATTTGCACACCTTCCAGTTCCCAGTTTCTCAACTGCTTCAACTAGTGCTTCAACTTCTGAGACAGAGAATGGTCTCCTAGTTCTACGCTGAGAAAGCTCTGATCGCTTAGTTTTCGGGTTCACAGGAACCATAGCAAGTGCCTCTGCACTCATTGCCGGAATAGCAACCAATGCTTTGGAATCTGGCACTGTTCCCTCTGTGGATACATCGGTAAGGGCAATTTCATGATTACTTTCAACATGGTTGTCCAAATTAGTCACTGGAGCTTGATCAAATGAGAAGTTAGAAAACCCTGAATCCAAAATGGGGGCTGGTAACCTGAAAATAGAGAAACATAATATTAGTCAGCATGGACATGGCAGTGGCAATGGAACTGAAGCTTCTGGTGCAACACTAGCAACTCTCAAGCAAAAGAGCTAAAAATCAGCTACTATGATCACCATAAACACAAAAGACATGATTTGTACTATTTACATAAATAAGGCTGTGATTGCAAAAGAAATTTTACAGAAATCTTAAATTAAAATAAATCATATGCATTATGACTTATGAGAAACATCATACAACCCTTAAAAGATAACTTTTCATATTAAAAAGTAGGAAACAAAGATATAAATATATAGTTACAGAATAAAGATGTTAAACAACGAGAAGATAAATAAAAACTAAAATAATAATCAAGCATCCCACTAATTGAAGCATCTCCTCTTTATATATGTGTGTGAATATATATATATATATATATAAAGAACAGAGAACTTAAATTTGTCTTTCAGTTGATGCTATAAATTTGGATGCAATACAATTTTACCACGAAACAATTCGTCCACAACAAACATGCCTAACCTGGAAGACTGCTGATGAGTTTCACAAGGTAGCCGAAGTGGAGGATCTTTGTGAGATAGAGGTGAAGTAACTTGAACGAAATTAGGCTCCAACGTAAAACCTAGAGTTTCAAGGTCCTCATTTTGAGAAATACCAGTCTGCTGTAGAGTTCTGTTGTCATCTCTAACTTTCTTCCCTTGAAGAACTAGACCCACACGTAATCCACCTCCAAGTATAGCAGTGACAGCCTCCATAACAGTCCTCTATGGAAAAAAATACGGCCATACACAAAATAAGACTATGTAAAACCTCGATGAACTCACAAAAATTTAGCAACATTCACCATTTTAAACAGAAAATCTGGAGTTACAGTTCTAACATGTAGTGCTTGTGATTAAAAAAAAGAAAAAGAAAAAGGATCGATCCACCATAAGAGGGCCACAGTGCAGCCATAAGGATGAAGAAACCAATGGCTCATGTATATAATTAAACCTCGTATGGTTGGGTCTCAAGTCTCAACACTGAGATGGTTAATGGTATATTTGGTAAAACAACCTCAATGTCCAATAAACATTTCAATTATAAAAATAAGACAAATGGGGATGTTAATCATGTTATTGGCCACGTCATAGACTCATAGTTTCATATTACATACGGTAAGAAAACAAAAAATAAATAAAATAAAATATATGGAAATATTCATACCTTCAGTGAACCAACAGTTGCAGTTTCTGGCACCTCAATATAAAGCTCAGGCACTTTGAAGGACTTGATGCTAAGCTTCACTGGATTCAAGGAAACATAAAGCATAAGAACCTCTTTAAAGCAATGAAACAACAGATCCAGAAACCAAGTCGAAGGAGAAAATAACATATTACAAGATGAGGAAAAACAAGAAGGGGAGATTGAAAATTATTAAGGGCTGTGATGGAGAGACATTACTACCACGAGTATCCGTGGACTGAAAGGATGCTTTATGACCTACACCTGACGATGAGACTCCAGTTGCTGCAGAAATGAATTATGTTTCTTTAGGAGATTGATAAACACTATATCACATAAATCCCACAAATGAATAAAAGTACGGACCTCTATGCAAAATTGCAGGTGTACCACTCTTGTCTCCCTTCACGGCCTTCTCAGGGGAATTAGAAATACTTTCACAACTTGCCTCCTGATCGTATGCAACTGTTGCTCTTTGGTCACCCAAGCGCCTCCTTTTAGAATGTACATCATTTTGACATCTTTCTCGTGCATAAATGGTTTTCCTTTTGTGATAGAAGGGCCTACCTCCCCTACCTTAAATAGAAAAGTTTGTAAGCATTAAATCAGAAAAACATTAGACTTGAGTATACATCAGAAATTCTAAGAATATAGTACAAGGACTGCATCAAAGATAAAGGCCTCTACTCACCAGTGTTAGAAACTTCATAATCCTTCAATTTTGGAGCTGCTTTCCAATACTTAGATGTCAGCATCTTCCTTATTCTTCGATATCCAATATGTGATTGTGGCCTAAAGGCCCTTATCTTAGTGTTAAGTTGATTATGCCTAAAGTAATTTTCGTCATCGTCTCTATTACCTATTTTTACATCATTCCTATGCCTGGGAAAAGGAGAATTAGGAACATGGGCCCTGTACAAGGGCAATTTTACACTACTCTCTGAATTAATCAGCATATTAGTATTATTCACATATAACTCCATCGGATCCTTTGAACCGCTGGTATTAACCACATTCAAGTGTCCAGCCCGTTTCCCTACAACCTCTACCTGTCTTTCAGCTTTTTTCCCTAAGTTACCATCATATAATTTCCCATCACTATTGAAGCTCCCCTCTGCTTTACTGGGGATACTTCCAACAGCATTGTTACTCATGTATTTTTCCAACTTGACATCACAGCCAACTTTCTTCAATAAATCAGAGCTTGAAACAACAGAGGTGCATCCAAAATCACTCTCAAAATGTGGAAGTTCATTCAAAGGAGACTTTAAATTCCGCTCTAGAGCTGCAGACTCAGAGACGAGTACACTCTTGATGCAGCTTCCTTGATCAAGACAATCTGATCTCACATCTTTCCCATCTACTTGATCATTTTTAGTACCATCCTTATGAATCCCAAGCTGCTCTTTTCCTTCTGCTGCATTACTTGAAGCAGAACTTTCACTCTCCTGCAACAACTTGCCAGCTACAGCTGCCAGCAATTCAAATGCACAAATTTGGCCATCATCTGCTGATTTCTTTATCAAATCCCTCCTCTACAACCAATAAACAAGACATGTTAATGGATGTTTTCCAGTACATAGGAATAAAACAGTATTAATTCAAGTAAATACTTGCCCTTAGAGATCTTGGAGCTCTAGGTATAACAGGGACCTGGTAGCCATAAAATCCACATTCTTGCCTCTTCTTCAAAACCATATCTCAGGCATGCATGCGAATAAGAGATCATCAAATGCAATGTACGGGTATTCTAAGAGCCACCTTAGTCTGTAAACATGTTATTTAAATAATTAATTGAATTGCAAAACAAAAACAAAAAATTTGTTCTTTCAACAGAGATTTATAAAGCTCCTAAAAATGCATATATCCAGGTGCAACAAACATGATTCTAATATTAAAACAAAAATGAACTATCAAAGATTGTGAACCACCACTCGCAATGTGATACCACTATATCAGTAAAATTTGGTGTTTTCATTTTTAATACTCCTATTGTAGCAAGACATATTAGCAAAAGACCAGCGGAGCTTTCTAGCAAGGTTCCTCTAGACATCTTTCAAATTTCAGACAGCTTGACTCATCAAATATCTGTTGTACAATTGGCTTATGTCTTCAATATAATTGTAATAGATCCGAAACTAGAAACTGATTATTATTTTTCCAAAATGCGCCTCTTAGGATTCATGCCTGGGAAGATATAAATGGAACTAGGATCTAATCACAGGTTGAGCTTAGAGTTGTTACAATTTCAAAATTTCATTTGCTTTATTGAAATTAATATTACCTGATCCATATTTTGTTAACCAGTGGCACCTAACCTATGTGAGGAAATTCAAATTTTATTCCAAAAAATCAGCTCCACCTAACTAGAATCAGATTATAACACCTTGATCAGCAGAAATCTATACAAGTACACAAAGGAGGGCCCATAAAACAGAATCAGATGCCCAAATTCAAATCAAAAGTTTCATAGGAACTAACTAAAAACAAAATCCTTGATGTTAACCAAATTATGTACTAACCACTAAACGCAGTTCCAAATTCCATTGTTTAGTTGTTTAAATCACCATTAATTGCATTGCTAAATTTACCTTCACAGATCGCAGTCCAAAACAACAATTCTAAGCAAACATTCAATCCACGCTATCAAATAAAAACGGACAAATTACGCAAAATCTGATCCGATCTCCATATGATCAAAAGCGGAATTCTCCGGCAAAACATCGATTGTCGAGAACAAGATGAGAGTAAAACATCCAAAAATCAAATTTTCGAGGTAATTCAAACGATGAACATCACCAAAACACGATCCAAACAGAAAATTCGAATCAACAAAAAAAATATAGACAGAAAATATGATCAGAATTACCTCTATAAAAACTGATGATAACTGCGCAAGTCTGTACAGATTCGTCGTCAAATGTAGAAAGAAATTCGAAATTACGTGACGAAAGTAAATTAAAAAGATGATGAGGAGAATGAAGAAAGAGAGAGAAGATTGTGGACAAGAAAAACTGGAGTTGAATTAAAATTTAAATTAAAAACCACCTAAAAAGAGAGAGAGAGAGAGGAGATAGGAGAGAGAGAGAGAGAGATGAGTGCTTAAACCCCAATGATGTGATAATGAGTTTTATTTATTTTATATATAGTAGTCTAAGTGAGCGGGGAACCGGAGCAGGCAGTAACAATAATGTGCGGACGGAGCATGTCACCATAAACCTCTCTAATCTCTTGGTTTTGGAGTTGGGACAGGTGGACCACTTCTTTCTCACCACCACTCCCTCGCCTCTCCCTCGCTCTCTCTTTCTAAGATAACTTTTTGCCGCGTGGATTCATTTTATGAATATTCCCTTCCTTTTTACTCTATATTGTCTACTTTTATTTATCTAATTAATTTTATTAAACACAATTTTCAAAGAAAAAAAGAAATGTTATAACGCCTAAGGTGGTGTTTCATAAAACTGAAGAAATATTAAGTTCCTTTTGAGTGAAGAAATATTTGAGGTTTTTATGATCCGTAAAGATCTCCACTTTCAACCCATCTGAGTAATGCTCCAAATCTTTAGTCTGCGAAGGAAGATAACAAATGCTAACTCTAGATCACGTAGGATAATTCCTCTCATATTCTTTTTGAGTTAATCGTGAGATAAAGGTATGATCGTCCAGTATTGCATGAGAACACATCCTAACCTTTTGCCCAAGATCATCAGATGACAAATCCTCCGAACCGGATGGTATTGTCGAGCGGTCTTTGAAATGAAGTCTCTCTTGAGTTCTTGAAAACTCTTCTCACATTCCTCACTCCAATCGAACTTTGTATCTTTTCGAGTCAATTTGAGTTAATGGAGTAGCGATTCGAGAAAACCCTTCTACGAATCTCCGATAATAACCACCATTAAGTAGAAAGCTACGTCTTGATCACATCGATTTAGGTCTCCCACTTTTGAATAACTTCAATCTTTCTTTGGGTCAAGCAGATATTCCATGACTTGATACCACGCGCCCAAGGAATGCTACTTCCTCGCCGTAACTCGCATTTCTTCAACTTGGCATAAAACTTATATTCACGAAGCTTTTGGAGTATCGTACCTCGAAGTGTCGCTTTCATGATCTTCACGGGTTTTGGAATATATGAGGATGTCATCAATAAAGACGACCACAAAGTAATTCAAATATTCTTGAATACTTGGGTTCATCATATCCATGAAGGCGTAGGAGCATTAGTCAATTCAAAGGACGTGACTAGAATTCATAATGCCCGTCTGAGGTTCGAAAAGCGAGTCTTTGGAATGTCATCTGGTTCTAATCTTCAATTGGTGATATCCACAAACGAAGATCAATCTTTAAAAAGAATTTGGCTCCTTCAGAATCGGGTCAAACAGTCATCAATACGTGGTAATGAGTACCTATTTTTTTATGGTGACATGATTCAACTCCCGATAATCAATACAAAGTCGATACTCCCATCTTTTTTTCTTCACGAATGTAACAGAGAGCACCCAAGGAGAAGTACTAGGACGAATAAAGCCAATGTCTAACAATTCCTGTAGTTGAGTTTTTAACTCTCGAAGTTCAACAGAGCCATTCGATATGGGGATTTAGAAATGGGTTTTGTCTCGGGTTCAAGTTCGATACAAAATTCAATTTCACACTGGGGTAGCCGGGAAGTTCTTTAGTGGAATACGTCGGAAATTCATTAACAATAGAAATATTATTCAAAACCGACGTATTTTTGTTTAGATCGTGACATGAGCTAAGAAAGCTTCGACATCCGCTTTTTCAATAAACGAATAGCTTTATGGCTTGAGATGACGATGATTGATTTTAATGGTTTGGTTGCTTGAATTCGCATAATAGGTCGATTAGGAATATGAAAGCTAACAACCTTACTTAAAACAATCAATTTTTCAGATGATGAGTAGTTAACCAATCAATCCCTAGAATTACATCAAATGAAAGTATTTTTAATGCAATAAGATCGACAGTAATGTGTGGGTACCAACTTGAACCAAAACAAGACTTATAAACCGTGGATGTAATGAAGGTTTCTCCAAACGGAGTTTCCACAGATAAGTCAAAGTCTAATTTCTCCGAGTCAAATTTAATTGTTGATCGCGCAAGTAGGAGAAATAAAAGTATGGGTAGAACCCAGATCAAATAAAGTGTAGACTTCGCTAGAGTTTATGATAATCTTACCCGTGATAACCTCATTCGGGTTCTCGCTTTCGGGAGGTCACAACAAACGCTCTCCCTCAGACTAATGGCTTTGACTTTTCTCTCGGAGCGACCTTTGGTGCCTCCATCCTAAATTAATTTGTCTTCGATGAATGACAAAAATCGCTAAGTGACCTTCTCTTCCACAATTATAACACGCTTTGACTAAGATCGTTAATTTGGACCGATGTGTCCCTCCCTCCGCATTTGAAGCATATGATAGGTGATCTTTCTTCTTCCTTAACAACAGTCTTTGGTCTTGACGTCTTTCCATCATTGTTGAATCTCCTCTTCTTGAAATGTCCATTCTTATTGTTTTGGCCCCGATTACCAATCAAGTGGTTACCATTTCTAACTTGTTGATTCCCTCCACGCTTGTTATCACCGCTCGATGACCGCTTTCTCACCGGTATTATCATTTTCATTTACCTTCTCTCTTTTGGTTGCGTTGACTCGTTATCGCACTCCATCAACTGAGCCCTATTTACAACATCTGAATACAAACACAGTTTATGAGAAATAAGATGTTGACATATCTCCGGCTTCGAACCTCTTAAAAACATTCGCGTCATTCTCTCTTCATTATCCACCAAGTGGGATGCAAACCGGGATAGCTCAGCAAATTTTGCCTCGTATTACGACACGGTCATATTGTTTTGCTCTAATTTGATAAACTCCACCTCCTTCATAGGACAAATACTTTCGAGAAAGTATTTGTCATTGAACAGCTCTTGGAACTTCTCCCAAGACATCTTTAGTACGACAGGTTGAGTACGTTTTACCGATTCCCACCAGTAATTTGCCTCTCCGCGCAACATAAAGGCGGCAAAGGGAACTTTATGCTCCTCGGAGCATCCCAAGACATCAAATATCTTGGTGATCTGCTTTATCCATGCTTCCGCCATAAGTGGTTTTGGCTCTCCTTAAACTCTGGTGGTCCCACTCCTTGAATCGCTTAGCGGTGATGCCCGAGAGTTTCAAAGTGTTTCCACCTACATTTTGGACAAAGTGCCGCTCTCTCGTCTCGCGATTCATGAATTGCATAAAACCTCCGAACAATCCATCATTCATCATTTGGTGGTGTTGTTGTTGTTTGCATTAGGATTGTCGCTTCGATGCACATTCTCCGATTATTGTTATGTAGAGACTCAACGGTCTCTAGTGCTCCATTGCTATTCTCAACACTTTTCGATGTCATTTTAAGATATCGCCACAAAATAAAGGTTAATTGACATGTAACATAATATCTCTAAACTCGACCAACCAATTTAAATACAAAATAAATTTAAGTAGGTCATACTAGCGAAGGAATTCCTCGCTCTCCCTCCTAGTTCTAGTCTCACATCTTAGCCAGGATCATATCCCAAGCTTTGATACCAAACCGTGACGCCCCCAAAATTAGGTATACATCACCCATCTTAGGTCGCCAGATACACGTGCAATGTAATTCAAATACAACTTATTAATACAAATTGCCGGTACAATACGACAAAACATAAATTGTGAGTTTGAATACAAATATTATCTACTAGAGATTATACAAACTCAAAAGGAGTCCTCATTACAATTATTATCACACTATTTCCCGTAATAGTGAGGACTACTAATGCTATCCTTTGGACCATCACTCCGTTCCTCGACTCGTCCAAACCTATATTCTCATTTCTGAATATAACAATTGAAAGAAAAGGGTGAGCTCAACTAGGCCAAGAAGAAATATTATGACTAAGATAATGCGAATAAATTATCATTAGTCTCCAACAATGTTAAACCGATAAAATATAATGTACATCAAGTTTAAGCTGCAATGAACAAGCAATTCATTAAAAGAGTCAAGTAGAAAATAAAATCTACTATCTTTTATGATTAAAAAGGTTTTTCATCACTATTATCACGAGACTCATTTTAATAAATATTCCACATCATCGAATCACCCTCGCACTACTACCAAGGATATTCTTTAGTATCACGACCATAATTATCCATGCACTACGGGCCAAGAATATTTGTGTATTCATTAATGGTCATGATCATCATGCCAACAATCGTCCATCAATGCACTCACGGGCCAATGAGGACTTTTACCACATCATTTGTAACATTACTACCATGATTACAATCAATAATCCTCGGTCATAATCATACCAAGTCCATCTATGCACTATGTGCCATGAGATGACTTTCAACATAATATAAAATATGAGGATGATGACAATGATATAAGAATTCAATAAAACAAGTTCAAGAATTAATTTGTCCAAGAACTACTAATGTCTAAATTGTCAACACGATCACGCTTTGTAGAGTAAAATTCAAGAATGATCGGAAGAATATTTTCATGAAAAGATATCTTTGGATGAAGCCGCAAATATCAAGGATATTCTACTAATTTCATGGAGTATAAGTCAAAACTTTAACCAACCGAGTATAATAAAGAATGGAATAACCAAAGAAATCACCACGCATGCATGATGATTGCAGATGTATGAGTTATTCCAACAGAATAGTAAATAACGGAAACCGAGTCAAAGTAAATTCGCACCGGCTGGATGTTCCCAACGAATAATAAAGAATGGAATAACAATGTAAATCACCATGCATGCAGCCAGATGTATAAAAGTTATTCCAATGAATACTAATAAGGACGGAATCAGAATTCGGTGTAAAACGCATGCAACGAGGATATTCCAACGAGAATAATAATAAAGATTTTAACCAGTCCAAGCGTAAAATGCACTTGAGAAAGATATTCCAATGAATAATAAAGAGGCGGAATCAGTGCGGCGTAAAAACGTATGAGTACGAGGATATTCCAAATGTAATAGTAAAGATTTTAATAATATAAGAATGTCACCAAGTATAGGGTAGACCACGATACAAAGTTATTCCAATGTAGAATAATAAAGAATGGAATAACATAAGTTCTCTTCATGAATACAAAAGAATAACACCCCTTACGAAGTTCAACAAATAATATTCCTTACCTTAAGAAGAAAAATCTTGGATATATAAGTAGTGAAGTAGTAGAATACTTTCTTCTTTTCTCTCTATAGTTTATCTCTCAGAGTTCAAATTGAATTCGTAAGAAAATAATGAAGGAATGAGCTTCTATTTATAGAAAAATGGACGCATAGTAACTAACTCATGAAGCGGTCCAGATTGATTTACTTTAATCGATGGTCCATATTTAAAGCAAAATCTTTTAAATAAAATATAATATATTCTATTTATAATCTAATAAAACGAATAACTTTATAAAAGATTTTACTATACAAACACTATCGCAATACTTACGCAAACACTATGCATAATAAAATATAATATATTCTAATTATTGTCTAATAAAATAGATAGCTTTATAAAAGTATTCATTTTATATAAAAAAAAATTTACTATACAAAACACTACGCAGCCTTATGCAAATACTATGCATAATAAAATATAATATATTCTATTTATAGAATAACTTTATAAAAGTATTACATTTTATATAAAAAGATTTTTGTATTATTACATTAATAATACCAACAAAGCTGAGTGACTTATCACATAAGCATCAATAATCAATACCGTGTGCTACTATACAACCACGCCAGACATCGTACTTTTAACACCGAAAGTGTTTCAACAGATTAACGGTAAAACTTCCGTAGTTATTTTCATAAAGTATTTTTGTCGTTTTCTCAATCCAAACAATAATTCCGTTATGAGGTCCACCAATGATTGTGTCGTTGTATTTAATATTCCCTCGTTAAAACGAATATTTCCACCAATCGAATATTATATAACAACTTGCGTACTTTACAAAATTTATAAATATTACCCACAACTATAACATTATATCAATTTCACTTCATAATATTCAAAAATGATATTTATAGAAAATTCATTTTTATTCAAAAAGTTTGGGGTTTTACAGTTGTCATCACGAGTTTTATAAATAAAGAGAGATGTTTAGTTTGGGAAAGGAAAATTATTTATTATCGCATCCATTTTACAAGTTATTCTCACAATAATATCATGTACAATATTTTAGGATCCGGTTACCATGAAGTTAACTTCATGGTAAGTTAGTCAATTGACCAATACAGTGCTGACACGCAGAAAGAGATGTCACCTCCCGACATATGTGTCGACATTTTATTGATTAATTGACTAAAATCAACTTCATACTAACTATTCTCAATATTTTATAGTATATGACTATAGGAGATAGATAATTAACGATTCTTAAATAAAAGTGCTAATTGTTAATAGTTAATACACACACTACAAAAAGTTGGTATTCTAAGAAAGTGTATATCTCTCCCCTACTTTTATCTATTTTTATTTTTAGAAAGGATGGTGGTATCTGGCTTTGCATAAAAGTTGTATAGCTTTAAACAAAAACCTTACTTTCTATGCACATGTTTAATCATGAGTCATCTTATATAAATTACGAAAGTTTTCAGTGAAATTAAAATTGTAACGAATGTGCATATATGAGATATATAAAAATTAAAAAATATCTCACTTTAATTTATTTTATCTTATCGCATATACTTTCACTTTGATCGCAATCCAACTTTGTTACATATTTATCGACATATAAATCATTTTCCTTTAATCATTCATAAATAAATATAATAAAAAAATGGGTTATGTTACATATTACTTGGGAAAATGTTAATTTTTGTTTAAGTGGACACAATGATTTTTAATTTTTAGACTATAAATTTGCACTTATAAATTTATATATAATTGCAAATTTATATTTACTTGGCGCAAAAATCAATATATATTTGTTGTAAGATATTAATTTTTTATTTATTTAAAGACATTGATATCATGTGTACCCTAGCCTAGCCTTGAAAACAATATTTGATCCATATCTTATAAATAGGGGTGAGCATGATGAAGTTTGGTGTGGTTTGAAGTCCAAACTGCACACAAAATCGTCTAGGTGCAGTTTCACAAATTCAAAATCACACATGAAACCGCTTGTGATTGGTGCGGTGCGGTTTCATTTGATGCGATTTCGGTTCTCCAAAACCAATTGAAACGACAAAATTTTATGCAATTTAAATTAATAATTTAACATCACACAATATTAAAGTTGTAAAAGAGATCAAATTTTATCCCTCGTTCTACACATCCAAGAAGGAAAAACAAGCAGCAAGGAAGAATATTCAGTACTACTTCATCCAACACCGAATTTCAAAAGCACACTGATAACTCAAGAGGGTTGCCTTATGATTTGCCTAATTTCAATAACTTCAATTCTTTTAACCATAAAAGATATTGAATTCAAATAATTAAATATATATATAATTTATGAAGTATATATGCTCAAGCAGTGTATAGTCCAATTGTGACGCCCCCAAAATTAGGTATACATCACACATCTTGAGTCGCCAGATACATGGTACAGAATTCAAATACAACTTAATAATACAACTGTCGTGTACAATACGACAAAACATAAACTGTGAGTTTGAATACAAATATTGTCTACTAGAGAGTATACAAACTCAAAAGGAGTCCTCATTACAATTATTATCACACTATTTCACAGAATGGTGAGGACTACAAATGCACTATCTAGGACCATCACTCCGTTCCCCGACTCGTTCCAGCTATATTCTCATTTTCTGAAGAGAACAGTGAAAGAAAGGGTGAGCTCAACTAGCCCAGTAAGAAATATTATGACTAAGATAATACAGAATAAATTATCATTAGCCTTAAATAGTGTTAAACTGATACAATATAACAAACATCAAGTTTAACTGCAGCGGAAAAAACAATCCATTAAAAGAGTCAAGTAGATAATAAAATCTACTATCTTTTATGATTTAAAAGGTTTTCATCACTTTTATCATTTGGGACTCAAATTTTAATAAATAATCCACATCATCGAATCACCCGCACTACTACCAAAGATATTCTTTAGTATCACGACCATAATTATCCATGCACTACTGGCCAAGAATATTTGTGTATTCATTAATGGTCATGATCATGCCAACAATCATCCATCAATGCACTACGGTCCAACGAGGACTTTTACCACATCATTTGTAACATTACGGTCATGATTACAAGAATAATCACTAGTCATAATCATACCAAGTCCATCCATGCACTACAGGCCACATATGACTTTAAAAAAAAATATAAATATGAGGATGATGACAATGATATAAGAATTCAATAAAACAAGTACAAGAATTAATTTGTCCAAGAACCAATAACGTCAAAATTGTCAACATGACACTGCTTTGTAGAGTAAAATTCAAGAATGCTTAGAAGAATATTTTCATGAAAAGATACTGGATGAAGCGCAAATATCAAGGATATTCCACTAATTTCATGGAGTATAGAAGTCAAAATTTAACCAACTGAGTATAATAAAGAATGGAATAACAAAAAGAAATCACCATTCATGCGGTACTTCGTATAAATAGGTTATTCCAACAGAATAGTAAATAACGGAACCAGGTCAGGCGAAATTCGCACCGACAGGATGTTCTAACAGAATAATAAAGAATGGAATAACAACAGAAATCACCATGCATGCGGTACTTGATGTAGGCAAAGTTATTCCAATGAGAATACTAATAAGGACGGAATCAAGTCCGGCGTAAAATGCATAGACAGTGTAACGATCCCAAAATAGGTCCATTCCATCCAACCCATTCTGAGTCGCCAAATATATGGTACGAAAAATAACTACAACTTTATTACAACAATTGTCGTGCAAAAAATACAACAACACATATGCCGTGAGTTTGGATACAAATATATACCAATCAGAAGACGCTACATGACACCTTACATAAAGGTATAGTCAAAAACCTGCTTTTAGAAATTAGAATCTTTGGGAAGTGCTCAAGGAAACCTTCGTATACATGGGAGGCCATGCTTTTAGGTTATGGTAGATATCATATGGCCACGTAATTATCCTTGGTTGACCTAATAGACCCCTAAAGAAAACAAGAAGATTACTATCGTATTCTTCCCAATGGTGAGTCTTCTCGACATATCATTATCTCCACTCGTCTCTAATTGGGTATTATACTCCAAACAAACACCAAGATTATATAAGTAGTGCTTGTAAATATACTCAAAGAAGTGGATGAGCACAACCATGTCTTATGATAACACGAAAGTTTGTATGTCATTAGACATCTTGTATGATAGTGACAAAACACCCTTCTAAAGTTGGGTTCGCTCACCCTATTTAATTCACCAAAAATAATTATTAAATGATGTATAAAATACAACACACTAAAGCCCTCAATAAAATTATTTTCATACTCTTTGGGAGAACCTCAACAACTATAGACCACCGCTTCTATTCCCTTGTTATCCCCGCCAACCCGCCTACACTTTTATTACCCGAAAGGAATTGTGAAACAAAAGGGTGAGCACAACTAGCTCAAGAAGAATATTATGACTAAAGATAAATAAATTATCAATAGTCTTCATCAAGAATGAATCGTAGATTTAGAACATATGGTAGATGATAAAACTTTTCAACCATAGTTGCAAATGAACGAAAGCAATCCATTAAAAGAGTCAAATAGACTATAAAGTCTATTATCTTCTCCACGTTAAAAGTCCACCAACAATATTTTATCCTCGTAACATCAATCAACAGTTCCTTTCCACAATCATATGAATAACTCATAATCATAATTGTGATTCTAAATTCCTCTTCTCATCATATCAGACGAAGATAATTTTCATCACTGTCTTTACCCGAAACATCAAATATCATGGTTATACCAAATCACAGCGCCTCGCTCATAATCATACTAATAAATTCATCTTTGCACTACGAGTCAAAGATATTCATCAACAGTTCATCTTTACACTACAAAGCTAAAGATATTCAACAACAAAGTCATCTTTGCATTACGAGCCAAAGATATTCATCAATAATTCATCTTTGCACCACAAAGCAAAGATATTCAACAACAGTCATCTTTGCAGACACGAGCCAAAGATATTCATCAATAATTCATCTTTGCACTACAAAGCTAAAGATATTCAACAAACAGTCATCTTTGCACAACGAGCCAAAGATATTCATATATCAAAGAAATACATAATCATTTCGTAAGTTATATAACAATAATTATAACCATGTTGATCAATTCACCTTTGCACTTAAGCTAAAAATATTCAATTGTAAATTCAATGGTTATGATCATACCAAACCAACAATTCAACTTTTGCACCATCGCCAAAGAGAACCTATGGTCACGATCATACCAATAATCTACCCATCTTTACACTCAAGTCAAAGAGAAATATCATCATTGTGGTTATAAGAATGTTATATAAAAATAATATAATCAAAACATGGTTTTAATTTCAAGAGTAAGATTCATAAATCAACGATAATTTGGTCGTAGAAGAAAACCAATTTGTTGTGAATAAGACTCGTGATTAAGATATAGTCCCGTGATACGTCATGCATAAGAACCTCCATACCTAAAAGATAAAGTTTCATAATAAAATTCATATCCATATTTATAACACCTTAATCCAAATGTTATAAATCACTTAGAAATCTCATAATCTAATATTATTAATATTATAATAATATTTTAATCATTTCTCAAACTTATAAACAATTTAATTAAATAGTTTACACTTTACTAATTAATGCATTTAATCATCATAAAATGCCAAACTCATAAAATTTCATCACCAATAACTAAAACCCTCATCAAAAATCAGATATACCTCATATATGATTCTCAAACCATAAAATCATATTTTCTAATTTTCTTACTTCACATAACATATTTAATTCATTTGCTCATAACTAGAACATTTTCATGAAAAATACCAAATCAGTTCTAAAATATTTCTTTTCTCGGGATTTAGCATAAAATAGTCCCATATTGAATATATATTTTCTCTAAATTTTAAAAATTCATTTACTATTTTTCATATGGCCAAAACCAATTAATATTTAAACATTTATCATAAATTGTACTTTTATCCAAAAATTCGAAATTCACAGAGTATAATCGATATTATATAGATGTACTCTCAATAAAAATTTCATCAATTTTGGAGTTAACCGCAAGGAGTTATAAATAGTTACTTTTAAAATAGTCTTTTCTCATAAAATCCATAACTCCTAATCTATACATCCAAAAATATCTCAAAATAATCATAGTGGTGTAAAATTCAAGAATGATCAAAACATGGATACAATCAAAGCTAGTATCCGTAATAGATATTTTAGATTTAAAAGAAAATTTTCATTTTTCGATTGAATAATATTCGTGAATAAGGTCAGATACGTGAATAAAGGCCAGATACGTGAATAAGAATCTCGACACCAAAAGATAGAAATTCCACAAAAAACATCTTCACGCTTCATTAATAGTACTCGTGAATAAGAACTCGTGAATAGTAACTCATGAATAGTAACTCGTGAATAAGAATCTCGTGAATAGTAACCCGACATGAAAAAGTTCCAAATTTGATAAAAAGTTCCAACCAATATTTCAAAGAAGTAATGATATCAAGAAATAATATCATTTGAGAAGAAAATAACATCCCTTACCTCAAAGAATCAAGATTTCTGATTTGGAATCGAATATGCTGAAACGAACTTGCACCGATATAGCAATACTCAAAGTATACTCAAAATACTCACAAGAATACGCTCAAAATATCGAGAGAGAAAAGAGAGAAAACTTGTTTTGGTGTGATTTTCAATTCTAACTTAGCCTCTATTTATAGGAAAATTTTAGCAGAGACTTGACCGCAACCACTCGATGGCTTTACTCGCTACTATTCCCACCCACCACATTTGAAATAAAATTCAGCACATTTCTTCACCAACCACAAGTGGGGCCCACTCAATTCTAGAATTTTTCACCAAAATGCTAAATTCGGATACTTCAACAATTTATGAACCATTCACCTCTTAAAATTCATAACAAATCTTACGTTCATTTTTAACGGTTCAAAATTTGTGGACATATACTCAACTTATATATGTATAACATATCCAAAAATTACAACGATCCAACTATTCGGATTAAAAATTATAACTAAAGCAATATATCTCAAAAACACCGGGTTTAATTTTTAATACCTTCATTCCGGACAAAAATACTAATAAAATACCTCAACATTAATTCCTTCATTTATAACCATATAAATAAATCCATCATTTATATTCACATCAAATAAATATTTCTTATCATATAAATCAATAATTAATTATTCACAAATAATATTACGTAATCACAATAATGACAACCAGCAGCCTCAGAAAGAGAGGGCTTTCAATAAGGATTTCTCCTCATCTTGCGCGCAATTAGGTGACCAAACCTCTCCTCGATGTAACTTTCTAGACATTGCCAATAATGCTATCTAATAATATTATTCAATAATATGAATTATTGATCCGATAATGGGAAATATCAAAGATGACAATTATTGAACAATAATAATATAAAATTTCAACGTAGCAATTATTGAATCAATAAAATAAAATATTGAATAAAGAATTATCGTAATAATTATTGAGTAAAGTGCCTTCTTATGTAAGGATCAATAATTCAAAAATACTCGTATGTAAAACCGCGTAAAGCATATCGCGTAAAAACACGATACTATCGTATTTTAACCATCGGTATTCCAACAAATGTTAATTGATAACGATTACTGCGTTATTTATAAAAACTTAATTTTGTTATTTTCTTCATCCGGCGCTTATTCTCGTTATGGGGCCCATAAATGGTCGCTACTGTTGCATTTAATATTCCCTACGTAAAGAATATTCCACGACCAAACTAATATTCTCCTAACACAATAATGAATATTTTATAACCACTCATGTATTTTGAAAAAAATCATATATCACCCTTAACTTTAACCTTTTATCAATTTAACCATTTACTAAAATAGAAAATTGAATACTTTTATTTCATAAAATTGGGGTCTTACAATCTCCCCTCCTTATGAAATTTCGTCCCTAAATTTACGCACTGGTATTTCAAGAGTTGAGAATACCTTGCTTTCATTTCATATTCCATCTTCCCCGCCCTCATGATTTCTCCATTGCTTCATCTCCTATATTTCGAGATATCATTCTAGAATACAACTTCAAAACAAGGGTTAATTGAACAAATTAACATATCACATAATATCCCGATATTACGGACCAACAAATAAGCTTAGGTAGGACACACTAATGAAGGATTTACTCATCTCTCCTCCTAGTTCTATTCCCGATCTCCGCCAGAGATCATATCCCTAAGCTCGATACCAAATGTAACGATCCCAAAATAGGTCCATTCCATCCAACCCATTCGAGTCGCCAAATATATGGTACGTGTAAAAAAACAACTACAACTTTATTACAACAATTGTCGTGCAAAATACAACAACACATATGTCGTGAGTTTGGATACAAATATATACCAATCAGAAGACGTTCTACAATGACACCTTACATAAAGGTATAGTCAAAAACCTGCTTTTAGAAATTAGAATCTTTGGGAAGTGCTCAAAGAAACCTTCGTATACGTGGGAGGCCATGCTTTTAGGTTATGGTAGATATCATATGGCCACGTAATTATCCTGGTCAATCTAATAGACCCTAAAGAAAAACAAGAAGATTACTATCGTATTCTTCCCAATGGTGAGTCTTCTCGACATATCATTATCTCCTTCGTCTTTAATTGGGTATTATACTCCAAACAAACACCAAGATTATATAAGTAGTGCTTGTAAATATACTCAGCAAGTGGATGAAAGCACAACCATGTCTTATGATAACACGAGTTTGTATGTCATTAGACATCTTGTATGATAGTGACAAAACACCCTTCCAAAGTTGGGTTCGCCTTTCACCCTATTTAATTCACCAAAATAATTATTAAATGATGTATAAAATACAACACACTAAAGCCCTCAATAAAATTATTTTCATACTCTTTGTGGAGAACCTCAACAACTATAGACCACCGTTTCTATTCCTTGTTATCCCCGCCAACCCAAATTTACACTTTTATTACCCGAAAGGAATTGTGAAACAAAAGGGTGAAAGCACAACTAGCTCAATAAAGAATATTATGACTAAAGATAAATAAATTATCAATAGTCTTCATCAAGAATGAATCGTAGATTTAGAACATATGGTAGATGATAAAACTTTTCAACCATAGTTGCAATGAACGAAAGCAATCCATTAAAAGAGTCAAATAGACTATAAATTCTATTGTCTTCTCCACGTTAAAAGTCCACCAACAATATTTTATCCTCAGAACATCAATCAACAGTTCCTTTCCACAATCATATGAATAACTCATAATCATAATTGTGATTCTAAATTCTCTTCTCATCCAGAATTAAGATAATTTTCATCACTGCCTTTACCGAAACATCAAATATCATGGTTATACCAAATCACGCTTCTCGCTCATAATCATATTTAATAAATTCATCTTTGCACCACGGTCAAAGATATTCATCAACAGCCATCTTTACACTACAAAGCCAAAGATATTCAACAACAGCCATCTTTGCATTACGAGCCAAAGATATTCATCAATAATTCATCTTCGCACTACAAAGCTAAAGATATTCAACAACAAAGTGTCATCTTTGCATTACGAGCCAAAGATATTCATCAATAATTCATCTTTGCACCACAAAGCAAAGATATTCAACAACAGTCATCTTTGCACAACGAGCCAAAGATATTCATATATCAAAGAAATACATAATCATTTCGAAGTTATATAACAATAATTATAACCATGTTGATCAATTCACCTTTGCACTTAAGCTAAAAATATTCAATTGTAAATTCAATGGTTATGATCATACCTACCAACAATTCAACTTTTGCACCATCGGCCAAAGAGAACCTATGGTCACGATCATACCAATAATCTACCCATCTTTACACTCAAGTCAAAGAGAAATATCATCATTAGGGTTATAAGAATGTTATATAAAATAATATAATCAAAACATGGTTTTAATTTCAAGAGTAAGATTCATAAATCAACGATAATTTGGTCGGAGAAGAAACCAATTTGTTGTGAATAAGACTCGATTCAGACATAGTCCGTAGTCCCGATACGTGCATAAGAACTCCTCGATACGAAAAGATAAAGTTTCATAATAAAATTCATATCCATATTTATAACACCTTAATCCAAATGTTATAAATCACTTAGAAATCTCATAATCTAATATTATTAATATTATAATAATATTTTAATCATTTCTCAAACTTATAAATAATTTAATTAAATTGTTTACACTTTACTAATTAATGCATTTAATCATCATAAAATGCCAAACTCATAAAATTTCATCACCAATAACTAAAACCCTCATCAAAAATCAGATATACCTCATATATATGATTCTCAAACCATAAAATCATATTTTCTAATTTTCTTACTTCACATAACATATTTAATTCATTTGCTCATAACTAGAACATTTTCATGAAAAATACCAAATCAGTTCTAAAAATATTTCTTTTCTGGGATTTAGCATAAAATAGTCCCATATTGAACATATATTTTTCTCGAAATTTTAAAAATTCATTTACTATTTTTCATATGGCCAAAACCAATTAGAATATTTAAACATTTATCATAAATTGTACTTTTATCAAAAATTATTTAAATTCAGAGTACAATCGATATTATATAGATGTACTCTCAATAAAAATTTCATCAATTTTGGAGTTAACCGCAAGGAGTTATAAATAGTTACTTTTAAAATAGTCTTTTCTCATAAAATCCATAACTCCTAATCTATACATCCAAAAATATCTCAAAATAATCATAGTGGTGTAAAATTCAAGAATGATCAAAACATGGATACAATCAAAGCTAGTATCCGTAATAGATATTTTAGATTTAAAAGAAAAATTTTCATTTTTCTATGAATAAGGTTAGTGATAAGTGAATAGTCAGATATCACGTGAATAAAGTCAGATACGTGAATAGTAACTCAAACACCAAAAGATAGAAATTCCACAAAAAACATCTTCACGCTTCATGAATAGTACTCGTGAATAAGAAACTCGTGAATAGTAACTCATGAATAGTAACTCGTGAATAGTAACTCGTGAATAGTAACCCCGACATGAAAAAGTTCCAAATTTGATAAAAAGTTCCAACCAATATTTCAGCATAATGATATGAAGAAATAATATCATTTGAGAAGAAAATAACATCCCTTACCTCAAAGAATCAAGATTTCTTGGATTGGAATAATCACCGAACGAACTTGCATCAGAGTATAGCAATACTCAAAGTATACTCAAAATACTCACAAGAATACGCCAAAATATCGAGAGAGAGAAATAGAGAAAACTTGAGCTTTTGGTGTGATTTTTAATTCTAACTTAGCCCTCTATTTATAGGAAATTTTAGCAGACTTGACCTGCAACCTGATGGCTTTTACTTGCTACTATTCCCACCCACCACATTTGAAATAAAATTCAGCACATTTCTTCACCAACCACAAGTGGGGCCCACTCAATTCTAGAATTTTTCACCAAAATGCTAAATTCGGATACTTCAACAATTTATGAACCATTCACCTCTTAAAATTCATAACAAATCATACGTTCATTTTTAACGGTTCAAAATTTGTGGACATATACTCAACTTATATATGTATAACATATCCAAAAATTACAACGATCCAACTATTTCGGATTAAAAATTATAACTAATTAAATATATCTAAAAACACTTTGGTTTAATTTTTAATACCTTCATTTCGACAAAAATACTAATAAAATACCTCAACATTAATTCCTTCATTTATAACCATATAAATAAATCCATCATTTATATTCACATCAAATAAATATTTCTTATCATATAAATCAATAATTAATTATTCACAAATAATATTACGTAATCACAATAATGACAACCAGTAGTTCCTCGAGAAGAGGGCTTTCAATAAGGATTTCTCCTCATCTTGGCGCCGCAATTAGGTGACCAAACCTCTCCTCGATGTAACTTTCTAGACATTGCCAATAATGCTATCTAATAATATTATTCGAATAATATGAATTATTGATCTGATAATGGGAAATACTGTGCAGTGACAATTATTGAACAATAATAATATAAAATTTCAACGTAGCAATTATTGAATCAATAAATAAAAATATTGAATAAAGAATTATCGTAATAATTATTGAGTAGTGCCTTCTTATGTAAGGATCAATAATTCAAAAAACCGTGTAAAACCGTGTGCCACCGTGCAAACACGCATATTAACTGTATTTTAACCATCGGGTATTCCAACAGTGTTAACGGTAACGATTACGCCGTTATTTATAAAAACTTAATTTTGTTGTTTTCTTCATCAAGACGCTTATTCTCATTATGGGGCCCACAAATGGTCTAGCTGGCATTGCATTTAATATTCCTCGACTGAAAGAATATTCCACGACCAAACGAATATTCTCCAAACAATAATGAATATTTTATAACCACTTTGCGTATTTTTGAAAAAAATCATATATCACCCTTAACTTTAACCTTTTATCAATTTAACCATTTACTAAATAGGAAAATTGAATACTTTTATTTCATAAAATTAGGGTCTTACGCATGAGGATATTCAACCGAATAATAATAAAGATGATTCGTGTCGGACGTAAAACGCATGCACAGGATATTCCGATAGAATAGTAAAAGGCGGAATCAATCCCAATATAAAACGCATGCATGATATGATATTCCAACATAATAGTAAAGGCGGAATATTAGAAGAATATCACCAAGTATAGGGTAGTCGCGATATCTTTGGTTATTTCGGTGAGAATAATAAAGAATGGAATAATGAAGTTCTCTTCATGAATACAAAAGAATAATAACCCCTTACAAGTACAACAAATAATATTCCCTACCTTAAGAAGAAAAGTCTTGGATATATAAGTAGCGAGAATACTTTCTTCTTTCTCTCTATAGTTTATCTCTCTAGAGTTTCAAATTGAATTAAAAGAAAATAATGAAGGAATGAGCTTTATTTATAGAAAAATGGATTTGCATAGTAACTAACTCATGAGCGGTCTAGATTGATTTACTTTAATCTGACGGTCCATATTTAAAGCAAAATCTTTTAAATAAAATATAATATATTCTATTTATAATCTAATAAAACGAATAACTTTATAAAAGATTTGATTATGCATGAAACACTTACGCAGCATTATGCAAATACTTATGCATAATAAAATATAATATATTCTAATTATTTTTAATAAAGCAGATAACTTTATAAAAGTATTTTGTTTTATATAAAAAGATTTTACTATGCAAAATACTATGCAGACATTATGCAACACTACGCATAATAGAATATAATATATTCTATTTATAGAATAACTTTATAAAAGTATTACATTTTATATAAAAGATTTTATGTATTATTACATTAATAATACCAACAAAGTTGAGTGACTTATCACATAAGCATCAATAATTAATACCACAGTGCTACTACGCAACTAACGCCGTATTCATTTCTTTTAACACCGGGTGTTTCAACGATTAACGGTAAAACTTCCGCCGTTATTTTCATAAAAGTATTTTTGTCGTTTTCTCAATCGATAATAATTACATTGTGGGGTCCACCAATGATTGTGCCGTTATGCTAATATTCCTCGTTAAAAGCGAATATTCCCCACCAATCGAATATTATATAACAATGATGAGTAGGTTTTATACCTATGAATCCGATATTATTAAACTTAATTATTGCTATCTTTAATTATTTTTAGTATCTTTTATCTATTTTTTGTGTTTATTTTGTGTAGGTTGGATTTGGAGGGACAAATAGGTCATTTGGAGAAGAAAAGGTCAAAATCATTAAAATTAGAGTGAGTGGCATTTTTGTAATTACGTGGTCTGGTCGAGAGCCTAAGCGCTTGAAATGAGCTTGTGTTGAAGCGCTAAGTATTTCGTATCTTGACAAAAATGAGGATTTTCTACTTCCAGTGGGTGGTTGAAGTTCAAAAAGGAATCTGAATGAGAGGGAGACTAATACAAATAGGAGGAGACTTTAGAAAAGACGTATCACTCAATTTTTCAAGGGTTTCACAGAGAGAACTACGAAGGAAAAACACGAAGGAAAATTGCAAGGGCTGAAGATCAAGGAGAGAGTATTGGAGAAAATTCAGAGTTTCTTCTTCTCTTCTCTAGTTTTATCTTTTGTAATTATCTGGGATGTTTGGATTATTAATTTGGATGATGTTTTTCTTTATTATTATTATGAACTAAATTTTCATTAAGATTGCAACGGAACTTGGTATGTAGTTTAAATTGAACCTTCCCATTGAATGAAAGTTGGTTTTTATTGAATTGTTTATTATATCTTTTGCTTATTGATTAATTGTTTGGCCAACAATTATTGTGATAATCTATATAAAATTGGAAGATGGAGTATAGATTAAGATCTGGATATGATAACATCTGTTCATATAATCTGAATAGGGTTAATATGATTAGCATGTAGGATAGGAATATACCTATGTGTCTTTTGTATCCTTTGAAAGAATTTATGCGTAAACCCTAATTAACTTGATTCACATAGGAATATAGTGAATTAATTGAGAAGGGTGTTCCTTGTAATTTTGTGTCTTAAGGATCGGAGTTAGGAGGATTTGTTCACGTGTTTTGGAAAAAGTGTGTGAATTTTATAAATCATTCTTGGATAATGATTCATATTAATTAATTACTTTAAATGGAAAGTGAAATGATTTAAATGAAATACCAAGGGAAGTTGTAATCTTAACCTGTTAAATCTGCAGTTATTCTTGTGAAATTTATATTCTTAATCATTAGTTTTGTTAAGTTTAAATTTCAAATCAAAAACAAAATTTTGTAGTTTAAAATATGATTAATTGCATTAGAATTAGTAATTGATAAATATTAGTCTATTTCCTCGTGGGAACGATATCCTTGCTTGCTGAATATTATAATTGAACGCGTATACTTGCGTGGTAAAGTGCTATTAAAAATTAGGCAACAAACAACTTGCGTACTTTGCAAAATTTATAATTATTACCCACAACTATAACATTATATCAATTTCACTCCATAATATTTAAAAATAATATTTATAGAAAATTCATCTTTATTCAAAAAGTTGGGGTTTTACAACAACTGTCGTGTACAATACGACAAAACATAAACTGTAAGTTTGAATATAAATATTGTCTACTAGAGAGTATACAAACTCAAAATGAGTCCTCATTACAATTATTATCGCACTATTTCACAGAATAGTGAGGACTACTAATGCACCATCTAGGACCATCACTGCTTTTCGACTGCTCCAAATTTATATTCTCATTTCTTCAAGAGAACAGTGAAAGAAAGGGTGAGCTCAACTAGCCCAGTAAGAAATATTATGACTAAGATAATGTTGAATAAATTATCATTAGCCTTAAACAGTGTTAAACTAATACAATATAACAAACATCAAGTTTAAGTGCAAATGAACAAGCGATCCATTAAAAGAGTCAGTAGAGAATAAAATCTACTTTCTTTTATGATTTAAAAGGTTTTTCATCACTTTTATCGTTGGGACTCAAACTTAATAAATAATCCACATCATCGAATCACCCACCGCACTCTACTACCGATGATATTCTTTAGTATCACGACCACAATTATCCATGCACTACGGCCAAGAATATTTGTGTATTCATTAATGGTCATGATCATGCCAACAACCTGTCTATCAATGCACTACAGGCCAATGAGGACTTTTACCACATCATTTGTAACATTACTACCATGATTACAATCGAATAATCCTGTGTCATAATCATACCAAGTCCATCTATGCACTACAGCCACGTGATGACTTTAAAAATAAATAAATATGAGGATGATGACAATGATATAAGAATTCAATAAAACAAGTTCAAGAATTAATTTGTCCAAGAACCAATAACGCATAAATTGTCAACATGACCATCGCTTTGTAGAGTAAAATTCAAGAATGCTCGGAAGAATATTTCCATGAAAAGATACTGGATGAAGCACAATTATCAAGGATATTCCACTAATTTCATGAAGTATAGAAGTCAAAACTTTAACCAACTGAGTATAATAAAGAATGGAATAACAAAAGAAATCACCATGCATGCGGTACTTCGCATGTGATACCCCCAAATCCGGGTACTTCAATTCCACGGGATTTGGTGTTTACTGTACAAATATCATCTAACTATCTACCCGTAATAAATGCAAACCATGCAATAGATAGAAATAAAATCTTCCCCTTATGGGGTTACAACATCCGAATAATAAACATCATCCCAGGTTGAACTAACCTTAAACATCTGTGCGGAAATATAAATAATAAGTCTTAAACAACATCATTAACTCAAGTCTAACATAAATACATCATCAAATAAAATAACAAGTCTTCATCATTTACTAACTTTGCCCTTGCCCTTACTAGTGGAAGGTTCATCAGTTCTTTCGTTCTTAACTGCAATGTTATTATTAAGAAAGTGTAAGCACTTTTGCCCACAAGTATAACAATGAAATAACAGTATAATAACATACGAGTAAATCAAAGACATCTGAATAAAAGCTCAACTTTTGAATCAAGAATAAATAACAAGAATCAAAAGAATTCTGAGGGTCATAAGACCTTGAACTATGTCCTAGGTTATCAAGGGTTATACTTTAAACATTTAACAATCATAAGACTATGGACCTTTCTGCTCGTACTTAGGGGGATCAGCCCTTAGTACCATATTGTGCACAATATCTTAACGCTAACGCATAAGTAAATCCCTTTGCAGGGTTGTTCATCTCAGTTTGACATTCGAGTCCGCACCAAAGGAAGTTTGGTTTGGATAATTCATCAAGGGTTCTAAAATTTAGAACGCTCATCAACTATGGACTAGTCGAATCAATAAGGGTTCGCTAGTCTAATATGGTTCAATAATATTGATATTCAAATTGAATAATAATCTTAAGGAGTATACAATAGAACGATTATTGTATAACAAAATCATACTTTGAAAAGATAATCAATCTTTAATATAATAATTCAAACTTGAATAATAGTAATGATAATTTACTCGAGGTAAATAATAAACTTGAACAATAATGACAAGTAGGGTTAGGAAACTTGCCTAAATGCGTAGATTACACTTTAACTAAGCACGTTCTTTGAATTTAATCCTACATACCATTCACATTCACAATACCAGTTAATTATAACTTAACTAATCATCAAAACTCATCCTCTTTGTCTATTTTGATTACTAACTATACTTAGTTAATTTACCACTTTGTCACATAATTTATATTTCATGAATAACAAGTTAATTATGTATTCAATAATTCGATCCACGTGCAATTATGTTATTTACATGTTAAACAACTATTTTAACATCTCATTAAACTTCTAACATGTTTACATGTTCATTAAATTAAGTTACTAACACATTGCTAGACTTAAATATTTTAAAATTTTCATCTCTGAACTTTCTGGAGAGTGGTATTTGCCATGAGCCACCGTTACACTTGATCTTCAAGTGTGCATGGTATGGCGCTTACTACTGAAAATCATACGTATACGGATGTTTAAGCGTGAGACTGCATGCATGCATGCATGAAAGTGAGAACCTGTTTCGCAATTCGCGAAAATTGCGTAACACGTACCAAAAACTCAATTTAAAATATTAGTACACAATTTAGACATACCCACATGTTATAATTCATGTATAATCATAACCCAACATTTATAGAATGGTTTTAACCCATTAAAACATATAATCACAGAACTAAAATATGTGAATTTCACTGACTTTGATGTTCTTGGAGGTTTTGAAAATAAAATATGAAAATTGTCACTACGGATTCGTTATAACACCGAATCCATTTATTTAAACTTTGGTCTCTTCGTATCAACATGCATAATAATATACGAGTGTAAAATTTAGGGATAATATACGATTAATACATAAAATATCACATATAAGGCCATAAGGCCAAAACCCATACTCTGTAATTTTGTAAAAATCATATACGACATGTTTTCATGAATTTGATGATATGGCTTGCATAATATATATAATTAAATATGATTTGACAACATCTTAACCTATATATGCACATAAGCCTTACAATTTCCCATCATAGAGACTTTACAGAAAACTGTGAAAGCCATTTTTGTAAAACTCAAACAACGTAAAATAGAAATTGGGGAAGGAGAGATTACCCTGTAGAGTATAAATTAGTAGGCTTAGATTCATCACTCTCAAATCTCTTTCACAGACTCACAATATCTCTCTGACAACTCTCTCTGATTTTCTCTCTGTGAATAGTTTATAGACTTAACAAAAATAATAAAAGGAGAATGCGTAGAAATATCAACTGAGCCTTTATGCGCAGAGTTGAGGTCAGTTGCTCCATACGTGGTTTAACTGCCCTCAACTCCCCTTAAGGCCTCATTTGGCTAGCCTTAAAGGCTTATACCCAATTAATTTAATAAACTCATTTATCATATAGTTTAAATCATGTCACACCCACTTGCACAATAAATCAAATATCTTATTTAATTTAAAAATATAAAAATTTCTCATAAATTCACATAGTCATATAATTAATTTTCTCATTAATAAATAATGTCAAATTATTAACTCTCTAATTAATAATTAAATTAATTAAAATACCAATATGCTTATTAAATATTTCTTTTAATACAATAAGCTCACATAATCACATACTTTGATAATAAAACTTCTCTACATTAATTTAATAAATGTAACACATATAATTAAATTAATCTACCACAATTGCATTAATTAATTATTTAATTCAATAATTAAATCATCAAAAATTTTATTGAATTCAATAAATATTAAAATTAATTTACAAAATCTCGTTCGTCACATCTTTCCCCTCTTAAAAGGATTCTGTCCCCAGAATCACGACTCAATAAATTTCGACCCGTTACATTCTCTCCTTCTTACAAAGATTCTGTCCCCAGAATCGCTTACACATAACTAGGTAAATATATGAGGGTAATTCTTCATCATATTTTCTTCGAGTTCCCACGTACCTTCTTCAGCGTTGTGGTTCCTCCAAATTACCTTAACAGAAGGTATAACTTTATTTCTGAGAACTTGTTCTTTTCGGTCGACAATTTGGACAGGAATTTCTTCGTAAGATAAGTCTTTCTCAAAATGCAAAGGTTCGTATTCAATTACATGTTTGTAATCGGCTTTGTATGGTCGTAATATAGAAACGTGGAAAACGTTGTGGACATTCTCGAGTTCTGGAGGTAAGGCTACCTCATACGCAACTTCTCCGATTCTTCTTAGTACTTCAAAGGGTCCAATGAATCTTGGGCTCAATTTTCCTTTCTTCCTAACTCGATCTTCCCTTACAGGAGAGACCTTCAAAAAAAACATAACTACCGATTCAAACTCGATATTTTTACGATGTGGATCGTATTTCTTCTGTCGATCTTGAGCCGCTACCGATCGTTGCTCGGATCACTTTGACTATTTCATCTGTTGTACCAATTTCGCCCTAGTAATTGTCTTTCACCAACTTCATCCCAATAAAGCGGAGTTCGCAGACTGCCAGTATAACGCTTCGTATACAAGATGCCAATACTAGCGTGGTAACTGTTGTCGTAGCCGAATTCTACTAATGGTAGATGATCATCCTAATTTCCTTTAAAGTCCATCACACAGGCTCTTAGCATATCCTCTAATGTTTGAATCGTTCTCTCGCTTTGTCCATCTATTTGAGGGTGGTAAGCTGTACTCATTCGCAATTGCGTACCCATGCATTCCTGTAGACGTTTCCAGAAGTTCGATGTAAAACGCGGATCTCTATTAGAAACAATTGACATCGGCACTCCGTGTCTCGAAATAATTTCTTTTACGTATAGCCTTGCCAACTAATCCAAGTTGAATCTGATTTTGATAGGAAGGAAGTGTGCGGATCTCGTCAGTCGGTCAACGATAACCCATACTACGTCGTAGCCTTTCTGAGTCGTCAAAAGGCCAACCACGAAGTCTATTGTAATATGTTCCCATTTCCATTATGAGATCTTTAACTGTTGTAGCAATCCACTCGGTCTCTGATGCTCTGCTTTCACTTTCTGACAAGTAAGACACTTGGTAACACATTCTGCAACATCTCATTTTAAATTTGGCCACCAAAAATGTTGTCAAAGATCTTGGTACATTTTGGTACTACCAGGGTGAATTAAATATCGTGAACTATGAGCCTCGCTCAAAATTTCTTCCTTAATCTCTTGTACTGGCGGTACCCAAATTCTAATCTCAAATCTCAGTATTCCTTTCTTATCCATCTTAAATCTCAGTTCGGTTCCTTCAGATATCTTCTTTGTCGCCTTTTTACATTCTTCGTCCTGAAACTGAGCCTCCTTTACTTTATCTAGTAGAGTTGTACCAGATTGCATCTGAAATAGCTTCTCATCGATCTCCATAGGATACTTCACTTCCAACTCCAGTTTCTCCATTACTGTAATTAGCTCCTCCTGAGCAGTTAACATCATCAATTTCTCATGACCCTTTCTACTTAAGACGTCGGCAACCACATTTGCTTTACCCGGATGGTAAAAAATCTCACAGTCGTAGTCCTTAATTAACTCCAACCACCTTCTTTGACGCATATTCAAATCTTTCTGCGTGAAAATATATTTCAGACTCTTATGGTCCGTATATATTTCACACTTCTCCCCGTAGAGGTAGTGCCTCCAAATTTTCAAAGCAAAAACAAGCTGCAATTTAACTCTAAGTCACGGGTCGATATCCTTCTCGTAATCCTTGATTGTCGTGATGCATACGCTAATAACTTTGCCGCTTTTGCATCAAGACACAACCAAGTCCTTTATGCGACGCATCACTATAAACAACAAAATTTCCTGTATCATCCGGAAGGGATAACACAGGTGCCGTACTCAATCTCTTCTTCAATTCTTGAAAGCTCTCCTCACACTTCTCCGTCCAAACAAATTTCACAGCTTTACGAGTTAAATTCATTAACGGAGTTGCGATCTTGGAAAAGTCTTGTATGAATCTTCTATAATGTGAGACCCCAGATTTTATGAATAAATATTTAATTTTCTCGAAATAATTTTTTTGAATATTATGGTGTGGATTTGATATAATATTATAGTTGTGGGTAGTATTTATAAATTTTGCAAAGTACGCAAGTTGTTATATAACATTCGATTGGTCGGGGAATATTCTTTTTGTCGGGAAATATCCAAATGCAATGGTACAATCATTGGTGGACCCATAATGTAATTATTGTCGGATTGAGAAAGCGACAAAAATACTTTTTATGAAAATAACGGCGGAAGTTTTACCTGTTAAGCTGTTGAAACACCCGGTGTTAAAAGTACGATGAATAATAGCATGGTTGCATAGTAGCAGCTGCGGTATTGATTATTGATGCTTACGTGAGAAGTCACTCGGTTATACTCAATTATTGCTACGAGAATTCTTTGCATCATATCTTTCATATTATTGATTTAATTATTATTACAAAGATCATCTCGCATAATATTTTATATTATTAAATCAATAATTGAGACGACAAAGTTATTTATATTATTATTTGCAATATTGACAATGTCAGAAGTTCTGTCGAGGAGGTTTGGTCACCTAATTGCGGCGCCAATAAAGAGAAATCCTTATCGGAAAGCCCCTCTTTCTTGGGACGACTTTTGGTTGTTAAATATTGTGAGTTATAATATTAATGATGAATGTTATTAAAATTGAAGTTGTGTTAGGAGTTGAATTTGGAGACGCAGGGACGTGATATTTGAGTCCGAACGATGAAATTAGTAAAATAGTCTATAAACACAAAATTTTAAAGGATTCACTATTTGGTTAAAAAGTCAACAATTGACTTTTTTGGGAAAAAGTCAAACTTCAAAATTTCAAAATTTATATTGTTGATAAAAATAGTTTCATTATGTTGGAATTGTTTGTGTTAGTGAAAATCGACATCTATTCCGATGATAATTGATGTCTGGGGGTTATATTGATAAATCGGATAATTTATCGGATAAATGAGTAATTAATTGCTACTAATTCACATGCTTATATAACTATTTGTTCACATGTGTTTGAATCACATTCTTGTACTATTAGGGGAGTAGTGCAAAATTGATAATACTTGCATGATTAAGTTAAAAATGGAGGTATAGATGGAGGTACTATACTGTAATTGTTTTTATCACATGATTAGAACTATTGAGTCACATGATTTACTATTGATTCACATTATTTACTATTAGGAGAGTTGGTGCAAGTTTGATAATACTTGCAGGACTAAATTAAAAATGAAGAAAAAAAGGAAGGTATTATACTGTAATATTTCGAGCCCCAAAACGTGCAAATATCGAAACTATGTTTTCCTATAAATAGAAGCTCATTCTTCTTTCATTTCTCACCAATTCACAAAAACTTTAGAGCAATTATTATAGAGAGAAATTATAGAGAGAAAGAAGAAGAGAAGTCTACTACCTCACTATTCCAGTATCCAGTTTTTTTTAAGGTAGGGAATATTATTTGTTGTACTCGTAAGGAGTGTTATTCTTTTGTATTCATGAAGAGAACTTATGTTATTCCATTCTTTATTATTCTGTTGGAATAACTTTGATATCTGCCAAGCTACCCTATATTTGGTGACATTCTTCTATTATTAAAAGTCTTTTCTTATTCTCATTTGGATATATCTCACATGCATGCGTTTTACAGGATTGATTCCGTCTTTATTATTCTATTGGAATTTCCTGTCTGTGAGTTTTACGCCGAACCTGGTTCCGTCTTTATTATTATTATTTTGTTGGAATATCTTGCACGTATGCGTTTTCTGTGGGACTGATTTCATCCTTATTAGTATTACATTGGAATAACTTTGTCATCATCAAGTACCGCATGCATGGTGATTTCTATTGTTATTCCATTCTTTATTATTCTGTTGGAACATCCTGTCGGTGTGAATTTCACCTGACTTGGTTCCGTTATTTTGTATTCTATTGGAATAACTCGTCATCGCATGCAAGCACCGCATGCATGGTGATTTCTTTTGTTATTCCATTCTTTATTATACTCGGTTGGTTAAAGTTTTGACTTTCTATACTCCATGAAATTAGTGGAATATCCTTGATAATCAAGGCTTCATCCAAAGATATCTTTTCATGAAAATCTTCTTACGAGCATTCTTGAATTTTACTCTATAAAGCGTTATCATGTTGACAATTTGGACATTATTGGTTCTTAGACAAATTAATTCTTGAACTTGTTTTATTGAATTCTTATATCATTGTCATCATCCTCATATTTATATTTTTTGAAAGTCATACGTGGCTTTTGAAAGTGCATAGATGGACTTGGTCTAATTATGATCGATGGTCATGGATAATTGTGGTCGTGATACTAAAGAATATCCTTGGTAGTAAATGCGAGGGGTGATTCGATGATGTGGATTATTTATTAAGTCGAGTCCCAATGATAAAAGTGATGAAAAACCTTTTAAATCATAAAAGATAGTAGATTTTATTCTCTACTTGACTCTTTTAATGGATTGTTTGTTCCGCTGCAGTTAAACTTGATGGTTGTTATATTGTATCAGTTTAACACTGTTGAAGGCTAACGATAATATATTCTGCATTATCTTAGTTATAATATTTCCTACTGGACTAGTTGAGCTCACCCTTTTGCTTTTATTGTTCTCTTCAGGAAATGAGAACGTAGCAGGGACTAGTCGGGGAACGGAGTGACGAACCAGATGATAGCATTAGTAGTCCTCACTATTCAGTGAAATAGTGGAAAATAAATGTAATAATATTAAATTTGAGTTTGAATATTGTCTAGACGACAACATTTGTATTAAAACTCATAGCTTATGTTTTGTCGTACTTTACACGACAGTTGTATAATTAAGTTGTATTTGTATTCTGTACCATGTATTTGACGACTTAGAATAGGTGATGTATACCTTTTCCAGTACTCCGGCAAATGTGTTTAGTTGAAACATTGATACCTTGTTGTACACCCAAGGCTTTAGTCCTTGTTCGAATCTTCTGGCTTTTCTCTCGTCAGTGTGTACTTGGTACGGAGCGAACCTTGCCAACTCGTTGAATTTAGCCGCGTAGTCAGGTACACTCATGTTTCCCTGCTTCAGTTCCAGAAATTGAACTTTCATCTAATTCTGCGAACTAGTTGGGAAATACATTTCGAAAAACATTTCTTTAAATCTCTCCCACGTAATTACACCTTCACCTCCTCATTTTGCTTGCTTGCCACCACGATGGCTAGCCTCGAGACTTCAAAGATAAATGTTTGCAAAAGCGGTCTTCTGGTCTTCTCTAACCCTAGCAACGTCAAAAACCTTCTCCATTTCCATAACCCACGTTTGAGCCTCGATTGGGTTCATGGAACCTTTGAACTCTGGCGGTCCCACCGCCTTGAAGTCTTTAAACGTTGTGTTTGGTGGAGCTTGCGGTTGATTATTCATGGCTCCGGTAAGAAGTTAACCAACCGCCGCATCGGGATTAGCGTTGGCATTATTGTTATTATTGGTTGACTCTTCCTGAGCCGGTTGATGCTGTTGTCTTATCCTTGGCGGCATATTTCTGTTAAATAAACGCTTATTAGAACTTTATTTATTTCTCTAAATAGTTAAGATATTACTTAACAATTTAACATAGTCATTTAACACATCATTTCAACAACTTGATATATTTGCATTCAAATTAAAGTTTTAACATTAAACGATAGCATAACTGCTATTTACATCAATTATCCTGGAATAAAGAATCCACAGGATTTAAAACATTCAAATATTCTTTTGTTCTTAAACACGTCAGAATTTACATCAAAAACTAATTAAGTTCTTCACATAATTAAATAAATCATATCACTGTCGGTCAAGGTACTGATTAGCCTTGCTACGCTTCTCTTCTAAGATGCGATGCATCGTCCTGCGATCCATCATGTACAATGGTAGTCCTTCGAACTGGATTGGGTACCTCAAAACTCGATCTTGGGTCTCATTCATTGCCTTGTTAAGTGTAGAGTATGTTTCCCCAATCTTTGTTTTCTTTGCACGACTATCATCCTCTGCACGATCAGCTCGACGTGATTCTCTTACCCAGCCTTCATCTGCTATCTTTAGTCTATCGGAGGTTTCCTTTAGTTCCTTCTTCAGTTTCTCTATCTCCTCGGTCTTATCTTCAATTTGACCCTTCTCATGGACCAAATCCCATTCTACATTTTCCAGTCGAAAGTGAAGAGTCAAAATCTCCCTCTCTTTCTGCTCTAGAGTAATATGCTGAATAACCGCTCGCTCAGTTAAATCCTGGACCTCGTCTCTTAACTCCACGTTACGATCGTATAACGTGTCATACATCTCAGCATCAACGGTGTACCGTGGTAACTCCTCTTCTTCCTCTTCCTCTTCCTCGTCAAATTCTTCCTCAGGATCAGTCTCAGGTTCATGCTCCTGACCAACAACAGTGATCAATGGAGATGATTCCTCTCGCACCACCGCTCCCTAACGACATGAATGTCTCGGGGCTCCTCCTCTGTCGATCTTATAGGTGCAGGAGTTCCTCCTCAAGAGGTACTATAAGTACTCGGGGTTCTTCCTCCCCAGCTTGACTAGCTTCTCCAACATTCGACATCCTGACAACAAAATTTTAAGTTTTAGTTACTAAGTCGTATCATCTAACGCATACTTTAACACATAAACACATAAGTCTTTTATTATCTTCAATGAATTACATAAATTCATTTCTTATAACTCGATAAGAGTTTTCCATCACTATCTTCTTTCTATAAAGCTACTACCTAAGGTTGTTCCCCACCTAAGGTTCATAACCTCTGACTTTGATATCAACTTGTGACACCCCCAAATCCGAGTACTTTAATTCCACGGGATTTGGTGTTCACTGTACAAATATCATCTATCTATATACCCGTAATAAATGCAAACCATGCAATAGATAGAAATAAAATCTTCCCCTTATGGGGTTACAACATCCGAATAATAAACATCATCCCAGGTTGAACTAACCTTAAACATCTGTGCAAAAATATAAATAATAAGTCTTAAACAACATCATTAAATCAAGTCTAACATAAATACATCATCAAATAAAATAACAAGTCTTCATCATTTGCTAACTTTGCCCTTGCCCTTACTAGTGGAAGGTTCATCAGTTCTTTCGTTCATAACTGGAATGTTATTATTAAGCAAGAGTGAGCACTATTGCCCACAAGTATAACAATGAAATAACAGTATAATAACATACGACTAAATCATAGACATCAGAATAAAAGCTCAACTTTTGAATCAAGAATAAATAACAAGAATCAAAACAATTCTGAGGGTCATAAGACCTTGAACTATGTCCTAGGTTATCAAGGGTTATACTTGAAACCTTTAACGATGTAAGACTATGGACCTTTCTGCTTTCGTCTTAGGGGGATCACCCTTAGTACCATCATTGTCGCATAATATCTTAACGCTAACGCGATAAGTAAATCCCTTTACTGAGGTTGTTCATCTCGATTTGACATTCGAGTCCGCACCAAAGGAAGTTTGGTTTGGATAATTCATCAAGGGTTCTGAAATTTAGAACGCTCATCAACTATGGACTAGTCAAATCAATAAGGGTTCGCTAGTCTAATAAGGTTCAATAATATTGATATTTAAATTGAATAATAATCTTAAGGAGTATACAATAGAACGATTATTGTATAACAAAATCATACTTTGAAAAGATAATTAATCTTTAATATAATAATTCAAACTTGAATAATAGTAATGATAATTTACTCGAGGTAAATAATAATTTGAACAATAATGACAAGTAGGGTTAGGAAACTTGCCTCGTGCGTAGATTACACTTTAACTAAGCATGTTCTTTGAATTTAATCATACATACCATTCACATTCACAATACCAGTTAATTATAACTTAACTAATCATCAAAACTCATCCTCTCTGTCTATTTTGATTACTAACTATACTTAGTTAATTTACCACTTTGTCACATAATTTATACTTCATGAATAACAAGTTAATTATGTATTCAATAATTCGATCCACATGCAATTATGTTATTTACATGTTAAATAACTATTTTAACATCTCATTATACTTCTAACATGTTTAAATGTTCATTAAATTAAGTTACTAATACATTGCTAGACTTAAACATTTAAAAAATTTCATCTCTGAACTTTCTGGAGAGTGGCGTTCTGGTGTATTTTGTTACACTCTGATCTTTCTGTTTGTGGCGCTACATGGTATTGTGATGGACATACATGTGACTGGCTTATTGCCAGGTGGCTATTCTGACTAGAAACTTCAGGCTTGCACATGGATGTTTAGGCGTGAGGCTGGCCATGGCCAAGTGAAATAGTAAAGCTGCTCGCAATTCACAAAAATTGCGTAACACAACCAAAAACTCCAATTTAAAATATTACTACAATTTAGACATACGCACATGTTATAATTCATGTATAATCATAACCCAACATTTATAGAATGGTTTTAACCCATTAAAACACATAATCACGTAACTAAAATATGTGAATTTCAACGACTTTGATGTTCTTGGAGGTTTTGAAAATAAAACATGAAAATTGTCACTACGGATTCGTTATAACACCGAATCCGTTTATTTAAACTTTGGTCTCTTCGTATCAACATGCATAATTATATACGAGTGTAAAATTTAGGGATAATATACGATCAATACATAAAATATCACGTATAAGGTCATAAGGCCAAAACCCATACTCTGTAATTTTGTAGAAATCATATACGACATGTTTTCATGAATTTGATGATATGGCTTGCATAATATATATAATTAAATATGATTTGACAACATCTTAACCTATATATGAACATAAGCCTTATAATTTCCCATCATAGAGACTTTACAGAAAACTGTGAAAGTCATTTTTGTAAAACTCAAACAACGTAAAATAGAAATTGGGGAAAGAGAGATTACCCTGTAGAGTATAAATTAGTAGGCTTAGATTCCTCACTCTCAAATCTCTTTCACAGACTCACAATATCTCTCTGACAACTCTCTCTGATTTTCTCTCTGTGATTATTTTATAGACTTAGCAAAAATAATAAAAGGAGAATACGTAGAAATATCAACTGAGCCTTTATGCGCAGAGTTGAGGTCAGTTGTTCCATACATGGTTTAACTGCCCTCAACTCCCCTTAAGGCCTCATTTGGATAGCCTTAAAGGCTTATACCCAATTAATTTAATAAACTCATTTATCATATAGTTTAAATCATGTCACACCCACTTGCACAATAAATCAAATATCTTATTTAATTTAAAAATATAATAATTTCTCATAAATTCACATAGTCATATAATTAATTTTCTCATTAATAAATAATGTCAAATTATTAACTCTCTAATTAATAATTAAATTAATTAAAATACCAATATGCTTATTAAACATTTCTTTTAATAAAATAAGCTCACATAATCACATACTTTGATAATAAAAATTCTCTACATTAATTTAATAAATGTAACACATATAATTAAATTAATCTACCACAATGCATCAATTAATTATTTAATTCAATAATTAAATTATCAAAAATATTTATTTAATTCAATAAATATTAAAATTAATTTACAAAATCTCGTTCGTCACATCGCATAGACAGGTTATTCAAACAGAATACTAAATAACGGAACTAGGTCAAAGCAAAATTCGCATGCATGTGATGTTCCAATAGAATAATAAAGAATGGAATAAAAGCAGAAATCATCATGCATGCAGTATTTGGCAGATGAGTTATTCCAACGTAATACTAATAAGGGCGGAATCAGTGCGGCGCGAAACACATGCATGTGGATATTTCAATGTAATAATAAAGATTTTAATCAGTCCAAAGATAAAACGCATGCAGATAGGATATTCCAACAGAATAGTAAAGAGCGGAATCGGTCCCAGTAAAATGCATGAGACGTGATATTCCAAATGTAATAGTGAAGACGGAATATTGAAGAATATCACCAAGTATAGGGTAGTCACAGATCTTTGGTTATTCAGTGAGAATAATAAAGAATGGAATAACAAAAGTTCTCTTCATGAATACAAAAGAATAACACCCCTTACGAGTACAACAAATAATATTCCCTACCTTAAGAAGAAGAATCTTTGGATATATAAGTAGTGAAGTAGCATAATACTTTCTTCTTCTCTCTATAGTTTATCTCTCTACAGAGTTTCAATTGAATTCGTAAGAAAATAATGAAGGAATGAGCTTTATTTATAGAAAAATGGATTTGCATAAGTAACTAACTCATGAACGGTCAGATTGATTTACTTTAATCGATGGTCCATATTTAAAGCAAAATCTTTTAAATAAAATATAATATATTCTATTTATAATCTAATAAAACGAATAACTTTATAAAAGATTTGACTATCGCAAAACACTATCTGAGCACTTATGCAAAAACACTATGCATAATAAAATATAATATATTCTAATTATTGTCTAATAAAGCAGATAACTTTATAAAAGTATTACGTTTTTATATAAAAAGATTTTACTATGCAAAATACTATGCACGATTAATTATGCGAACACTATGTATAATAGAATATAATACATTCTATTTATAGAATAACTTTATAAAAGTATTCTTTTTATATAAAAAGATTTTACGTATTATTACATTAATAATACCAACAAAAAGCTGAGTGACTTATCACGTAAAGCATCAATAATTAATCTGGTGTGCTCTTATGCAACCACGCGTATCGCATGCTTTTTTAACACCGGGTGTTTCAACAGTTAACGGTAAAACTTCCGCCATTATTTTTATAAAGTATTTTTGTCGTTTTCTCAATCCGACAATAATTCCGTTGTGGGGACCGCCAATGATTGTGCCGTTGTACGAATATTCCCTGTTAAAACGAATATTCTCCGACAAATCGAATATTATATAACAACTTGCGTACTTTGCAAAATTTATAAATATTACCCACAACTATAACATTATATCAATTTCACTCCATAATATTTAAAAATAATATTTATAGAAAATTCATCTTTATTCAAAAAGTTGGGGTTTTACACCAATAATTTTCTACAATTAAGAGATAATTGTATTCGATTTGTATGGTGATGGTGATCATGTTGATCGATACCATCCAAAATCAGAATTAGTAGTTTAATTTTCATGGGAGGTTCATTAGACAAGGATAAATGAAACATCTTTCCTATAATAAGATTGTATATGTGACGCCCTCAAAATTAGGTATACATCACCCATTCTGAGTCGCCAAATACATAGTACAAAATTCAGATACAACTTCATTTATACAACTTCAGTTAATTGTGAGTTTTAATACAAATGTATGTAACTCTCATAGTGCCTCGACCACAACCTTACAATGGTACTTTACATAAAAGTATAGTCAAAGACTGTTTTAGAAATTAAAATCTTTGGGACGTGCTCAAGGAAACCTTCGTACATATGGGAGGCGTGCGCCTCAGGTTATAATAGATATCATATGACCACAGAATTATCCTTGGTTGACCCAATAGACCCCAAAGAAAAAATAGAAGATTACTATCATCTTCTTTCCAATGGTGAGTCTTCTCTTGACATATAAATATCTCCGTTGTCTCCAAGTGAAAATTATATTTCAAATATACTCCAAGATCATATAGGTAGTGCCCGTAGATATATTCAGCAAGTGGATGCGTACAACCTTGTCTTATGATAACACGAGGTTGTATGTCATTAGACATCTTGTATGATAGTGGCAAAACACCCTTCCAAAGTTGGGTTCGCCTCACCCTATTTGATTCATCAAATATAACTACTAAATGATGTATAGAATACAACACACTTTTCTATACTGTTTAGGGAGAACCTCCACAGCTAGAGACCACTGTTCTATTCCCCTATTATGCCCGCTCGACCCGGCAACACTCTTACGGCAACACTCTTATTACCTTGAAGCAGAAAGGGTGATCACAACTAGCCCAGTAAAGAATATCATGACTAAAGATAATTAAATTATCAATAGCTTTCATCAATAATAAATCAGAGTTTTAGAACATATGGTAGATGATAAAACTTTTCAACCATAGTTGCAGCGGAACGAGCAATCCATTAGAAAAGTCAAATAGACCATCAGGTTTATTATCTTCTCCATGTTAAAAGTCCACCAATAATATTTTATCCCTGTAACATCAATCAACAATTCTTGCCCACAATCATATGAATAACTTATAATCATAATTGTGATTCTGAATTCCTTTTCGCACCCAGGACGAAGATAATTTTCATCACATATCTTCACCTGAAACATCAAAAATCATGGTTATACCAAATCACAATTCATGCTCATAATTATTAAATCATCTTTGCACTACGGCCAAAGATATTCATTATTATCACATCCATAAATTAATATTTCATTGCTGAGACTCAGCTCAATAAATAATCCACGTCATCGAATCATCCCTGCACTACAGGCCAATGATATTCTTTAGTATCACGACCACGAATTATCCATGCACTACGGGCCAAAGATAATCGTATTTTCATCAACGGTCCTGATCATGCCATAAATAATTCATCTTTTCACCCTTGGCCGAAGAGAATCCATAGCCATAATCATACCAAAAATTGTCCATCAATGCACTACGGGCCAATGAGGACTTTTTTTCATTAGTATCACAACCACAAATTATCCATGCACTACGGGCCAAAGATAACAGTGTTTTTATCAATGGTCATGATCATGCTATAAAACAATTCATCTTTGCACCCTTGGCCGAAGAGAATCCATAGCCATAATCATACCAAAAATTGTCCATCAATGCACTACGGGCCAATTAGGACTTTTTTCACATCATTTGCAATATTACGGTCATGATTATACCGAATAATCTTTGGTCATAATTATACCAAGTCCATCTATGCACTACATGTCACAGATGACTTTCAACATAATATAAATATGAGGATGATGACAATGACATAATAATTCAATAAAACAAGTTCAAGAATTGATTTATCCAGGAACCAATAACGTCCAAATTGTCAACATGATACTTCTTTGTAGAGTAAAATTCAAGAATGCTCAGAAGAATATTTTCATGAAAAGATACTGGATGAAGCGCAAATATCAAGGATATTCCACTAATTTCATGGAGTATAGAAGTCAAAACTTTAACCAACTGAGTATAATGAATGGAATAACAAAAGAAATCACCAGACATGAGATAAGCCCTTGCAGATAGGTTATTCCAGCGTAATAATAAATAACGGAACCGGTCGTGCGTACGTAAACGCAAAGAGCGAGGATATTCCAATGTAATAATAATTAACGAAACCAGGTCATGCGTAAAGCACATACAGGATGTTCCAACAGAATGATAAATAATGGAACCAGCACAGACAGGATGTTCCAACAGAATGATAAATAATAGAACCAGGTTATGCATAAAGCACAGACAGGATGTTCCAACATAATGATAAAAAATGGAATAATAGAAAATTTCACCAAGTATAGGGTAGTCCGCGTATACAGGTTATTTCAACAGAATAATAAATAATGGAACCGGTTAAATGAATGTCGCATACAGACAAGATGTTCCAATGAGAATAATAAAGAATGGAATAACGAGGAAGAATTTCACCAAGTATAGGGTAGCAGCGTATCTGAGTTATTCCAATGTAATAATAAAGAATGGAATAATGAAGTTCTCTTCATGGATAAGAAAGAAATAATACTCCCTACCTTAGAAGCTGGATATAGAAGTGGTGAAGAATGTAATACTTTTCTTCTTTCTCTATAATTTCTCTCAATAATAATTGCTCTATAGCTTTAGTGCATTGGTGAGAAATGAAGGAAGAATGAGCTTCTATTTATAGGAAAATATAGTTTCGATAATTGCACGTTTTGGGGCTCGAAAAAATTACAATACAATACCTCAAACTTTTCTTTTATTTTTAATTTAGTCTTGCAAGTATTATCAAACTTGCACCACCTCCCCTAATAGTAAATAATGTGAATCAATAGTTCAATCATGTGAATCAATAGTATAATCATGTGAAAAATACGAATTACAGTATAGTACCTCCATCTATACCTCCATTTTTAACTTAGTCATGCAAGTATTATCAATCTTGCACCAACACCCCTAATAGTACAAGAATGTGATTCAATAGTACACACATGAGAACTAATAGTAATATAAGCATGTGAATTAGTAGCAATTAATTGCTCATTTATCCGATAAATTACCCGATTTATCAATATAACCCCCAGACATCAATTATCATCGGAATATATGTTGATTTTCACTAACACTAATAATCCCAACACAATGGAACTATCAAAATTTATTTTTAATTAACACAACTTATTCATCATTAATATTATAACTCACAATATTTAACAACCAGGTCGTTCCCAGGAAAGAGGGGGATTTCTGATGATAAAAATTTCTCTTTATTTGCGCGCAATTAGGTGACCAAACCTCTCTTTGATAGAACTTCTAGACATTGTCAATATTGTAAATAATAATATGAATAACTTTGTCGTCTCAATTATTGATTTAATAATAATAAATATTATGCAGATGATATTGTGATAATAATTGAATCAATAATATGAGAGATATGACGCAAAGAATTATCGTAGCAATAATTGAGTATAAGCTGAGTGACTTCTCACGTAAGCATCAATAATCAATATTGTGTGTTACTTACGCAACCACGCGTAGACATCGTACTTTTTAACACCGGGTGTTTCAACAGTTAACGGTAAAACTTCTGCCGTTATTTTCATAAAGTATTTTTGTCGTTTTCTCAATCCGACAATAATTTCGTTGTGGGGGTCCACCAATGATTGTGCCGTTGTACGAATATTTTCTATTAAAACGAATATTCCTCGACCAATCGAATATTCCCCGGCACAACGAATAACAACTTGCTTACTTTGCAAAAAATTTCAAATATCACCCTTAACTATAACCTTTTATCAATTTAACCATTTACGAAATAAAATAATAATTTAAAAAAAAATTGAATACTTTTATTTCATAAAATTTGGGATCTCACAGTATAATTAATTAATTTTCATGGTGCGATTTTGTTTCGATTTTATGCGTGCGGTTTTGGCTAATACAAAACCGAAACTGTAAATTTGGTTTTTCAACTCACCTAAAACCGTCATACTTTGGAACAGTTGGCGCGGTTTTAATTGGTACGGTTTGTGCAATTTTTGGTGCGGTTTCGGTTCTAATTTGGTTCCTTACTCAGCCCTACTTATAGAAACAAAATAATTTTAAAAATAGATATTTATACCTAATTTTTTGATATTTTCACAAGTGTCGCTATAGATGTATAGTGACAGTAAAAATTATCGCCATAAAATCTATAACGATAATTTTCATGTGAAAATATCAAAATGTCTAGTGAAATGGATTTCAAAATAGGATAAAAGTCTAAAATCACGAACTTTCGGAACTCTAAATAAAATAAAAATCTGAAATAATTAAATATGCATAAAATAAATACATATCTAAATTCACATCATCGTGAAGCTTTTGGTGTAATATTTAATTCAAACCATGTGTATTAGATCGTGTATAAACAGGTGAGATGAGTTTATCATCCACCCTTAGCAAAATGATATCACATGTTTGGGTCTATTATGTGGTGTTACAATATATGTAATCATAAAAATATATCTAATTACTTTAAAACTATTTTAAAATAATCTTTTATTTAATTTAAAAATTATTAAATATTTAGTACTTTGCCTTATGCAAAACCTTAATAATTAAAAAGAAAATGATTTATATTTCGACATTTTAATTTTTTTTATTGTGAGTTACGTGAATAAATTTAATTAGTAATATATTTACGATGTATTTGATACAGTTGACCAATTTTATAATCTTGTCGCATTGATATACGTCATAATCGTAATTCGGCTGAAATCTTTCATAATATAGAACATGACTCTAATTAAAAAAAATGTCGTCTATTATATAAATGGAGGGGAAAAAACTACCATTCTTAAATATGTGTCGCTCTATTTCTCTTTCTTTTTCACTCGTATTCCTATTTTTATTCTTCCACTCATAATTGTTGGAAATTTAGTAATAATAATAAGATGAACAGAATAATAAAATTAAAACAATTTATCTGATAAACGAATGAAACCGACGTGTAACAAAAATTTGATGTATAAAAGTATAGTTTTATATTATTTTTTTTATATTCCTAATCATTTTAGCAGCCAGACAGCTATCTATGCTATGTAGGTCAATTTTTAAATTTTTTTTATGCTTATTAGAATATATCTATGCGGACAAGAATTTTAATGCATATTTGTGTCTCTTAATTTAAGTCGTTTGTAAATTTTAAATAAGCATTAATTGTTTAGTTTCTAATATTATCTCCAAGTATTAAATATAATTTTAGTTCTCTCATTATTTTTTATCCATAAATAACATTCTCTTTTTCCAATCTGAGGATATTATAGACAATTGATATTATATTTAATGATATATAATTATTTTTTTAATATTTGTATGAGAATTCTAAAAAGCGATTTATATTAAAAGAGCGGATGAAGTATTATAGATTTGATATAATTATTTTTTAATTTTTATTCACAATTTTAAAACGTGATATATTATAAGAGAGAGTTCATATCTTAACTATCTTGTCTTGTCTGTGCATGCTCATTGTTTTTCACAGGAAAATATTTATTGTGTAATTAATTATATCTACAAATTATGACATGCACTAATTGAATATTTGATCAAAAGTGAAGAATTATATTTTGTATTTTTTTTGTTTCGCGTTAAGCATTAAAATTATTGAGTATTTAGTTTAAGAGTGATAATATTATAATTGTTGGGCCATAATATTTTTCGTATTGGGCCGGATCGAATAGGCTCCTTCTTTGGATCATGTTATGTTTTACCTTTTGGGCCGAATAGCTTGGGTCAAATTATTGATTGTTCTATTGGGTCATTTCGGTTGGATTCGGTCAGATGGGTCATCTTTATTGTATTGCACTTAGTCATTAGATCGGTCCACTATGCAAATTGTCTCTTATCCTATCTTTAACCGATAATTATGACAAAAGATAACAGTTGACTGTTATCTCTGCCACCGACTGCATGACATTAATGAGGATGTGATTGTAATAGCAGGCGGTGGACAAAGGTAATGGAGGAGCAGGTGAATCACCGGACGTGGGAGAGGGTTGTGTCAGAGATAGTGGGTGACACGGTAAATCGAATTTTGAAGTGCATATGGGACAACGATCACACAATCTAAAGGTAACAAATCACTTATCCAAATTATTATCTCTCAAGCACTAGACATATTTTTCTTCCATTCATAACCTCATGATCACGTCATCGACTCTCACGGATTTATCCTCGACTACGGTCATTCAAGCCGTCAAACTTTTGGTGTTGACTTGTTGAACTGTGCAGGATATCGAACGCGTCTTTGGTGATTGGGACGTGAGAAAAGATCTTGGCGTTAACAATAATAAATTTAAATATATTATGCCATTTTTAATTAAAATTAGAGTGTTCTAAAAAATATTATTAAAATACTGGGACTTCTTTTTTAGAATAAAAAAAAGTTGGTCTCTTTTTTGCGGACAGAGTATGTTTTATGTATACTAAGATTTGTTATATAATTTAATATTTTTTTTTAATAATATCAAACTTTTAAACTAATTTATTGTTTCAAAATTATATTAATTTTTTTTACTTTAATTCAAAATATATTAATGTGTAAAACTTGAATAATAAAAAAGTCAAATATGCACCGCCTAGGTGTAAGACCCCAACTTATTATTAATGAAATTTAATTTTCTCTATTTATTATTTTGAAATAGTAAGGGTTGATTTGATTAATGTGGATAGTTATGGGTAAAATACATAAATATTTCAAAATAAGCAAGTGGTTATAAAATATTCATTGTTATGCAGGAATATTCGTTTGGTCGTGGAATATTTATCTTTGTCGGGGAATATTAAATGTGGTGCATTGATCTTTGTGGGTCCCACAACAAAAGCGATTGGATGAAAAACGACAAATATAAGTTGTTTAAAAATAAGCTGCGTAGTTATTACGTTATTATCTTGTTAAAATACTCGGTGGTTAAAACACAAGAAGATTACCAGATTGCACCAATTATTGATTCTTACGTAAGAAGGCACTACTCAATAATGGTTTCTGATAATTCTTATTCGAAGATTTTATTGATTTAATAATTCTTTGCGTTGATTGTTTATATTCTTTGTTGTTTTGATAATTGTTATTACACAATATTTTTCATTATCGAAGCAATAATTCATATTATCTGAATAATATTATTAGATAACATTATTGGCAATGTCTAAAAATTTGCATCTAAGGAGAGGTTTGGTCACCTAATCGCACGCTTGATGAAGGAGAAATTCTTATTGAAAGCCCCCTCTTTCACAGGAGCAGCAGTTCCAAGATCTTTGTGATTCTGTAATATTATTTGTGAATAATTAATTATTGATTTATATAATGAGAAAAATATTGATTTTATGTGGATATAGATGGAGAAAATTTTTAATGTGACAATTGTTGAAAATTAATATTTTATCTTTTTCTGATAAAATAATTCATTTAAATATATTATTTTAATAATATAATAATGGTGATATTTTTACAACGAATATGGGATATATGAGTATACGAGGAGGAAGAGTATTTTGTTGCAATAAATGTTTAAAACATGTTAAACATGTCGGTGGACCCCATTTATCGATCGAAATTTGATTATGCTTTGTAAAATCGTCTGTTTATGGATTTGGTCAATTTTGTTTGGAATTTGGAAAAACTTTCTTACGCAAAGTTGTAGAGAATTGGATTTCCTATAAAAACTCGTAAGATTCAATTTTTTTGATAAAAGGGCTATTTATTATGAATTATTGAAATTTGAAGTCTCAAAATAATTAATTTTGGAAGTTTAAAATAATTTAAATTAGAAAAACGTTTTTGATATGTTTGGTGGGCTTGGTTGGTTGTTCAAATGAGCTGATTTCAGTTTATAAGAGTGTGCGTAGGAAAAATTTTATATATATTAATATTATATTAAATTTTCTTTTGGCTGTGTTCTAGATTTTCCTATAAATAGGGTCTTTAGGTTAGAATTGAAAATCACACCGTAAACTGATTTTTTCTCTCTCTATATTATCGGCGTATTCTTGTGAGTATTTTGAGTATATTTTGAGTATTGCTATACTACGGTGCAAGTTCAAGTCATGCTTTATATCAGAGGTGTTTCAACTAAATCTTGTCTTTGTGAGGTAAGGGATTTTTTTTTTTTTCAGAATGATATTATTTCTTCAATATCATTATCTTTGAAATATTGATCTGAAGTTTTTATCAAATTTGAAACTTTTGGTGTCTGAGTTACTATTCACGTTATACTAAGATTTATTCACGATATCTGATTATTATTCACGAATACGGCATTATTCATCGAAAAATAAAAATTTTCCTTTTCGTCCAAAATATCTATTGTGGATACTAGCTTTGATTGTATCCATATTTTGATCATTCTTGAATTTTACACCACTATGATTATTTTTGAGGTATTTTTGGAGATGGATAAAACAAAGTACGAATCCTTAATCCTTAATCCTTGTCATTTTGTTTCACTGGATTCGTTTCTTTAAAAATATTTTTCATCATCCTCAGTCTTAAATGATGATATTATTGAATATCTTTGGCCTGTAGTGCAAAGATAAATGATTTCTGATAAATATCTTTGGCCCGTAGTGCAAAGATGAATAGGTGTTTAGATGAACATGATCAACTGATGAATATCTTTGGCCTGTAGTGCAAAGATGAATATTTGATTCCAGATATATATTGATTGATGTTACAGGGATAAAAGATGAGCGATGAACTTTTAAATTCATACATAAAAGATAGTAGTTTGCATTCTCTACTTAACTCTTCTAATGAATTATTATTTCATTGCGAATATCGATTTAAAACTTGTTGTCTATTGTATTCTATTAGATTTTTTCCTAGAAGACTAATGATAATTTGTTGTATATTATCTTAGTCATAATATTCTTTCTTGGGCTAGTTGAGTTTCGCCATTTTTCTTGTTGTTCCATTTTTCTTCTCGGGGAGGCGAGAATGTAACAGTACTTAGTCGGGGTATGGAATAAAGGTTAGAGAGAGTTGTTTTAGTAGTCCTCACCATTTTGTAAAATAATATATCAATAATTATGATGGAAATTTATTTGCGTGTGGATATTATACAGATGGCAATATCCGTATTTAAACTCACATTTATATGTTGTAATAATAAAGTTGTAGTTGTTTACGTATCATGTATTGACAACTTCGAATGGGTGATGTATACCTATTTTTGGGGCGTCACACTAGGGGTGTAAACGGATATATACGGATTCGAATATAGGAGTATATGTATCCGTTTATTTGTGGATACCTGTAAACCGAATACGGATAATATCGTATTTTTTTTTCGAATCTGAATAATATCCGCTTTTTGAATACGGATCTTGAACGAATACAAATTTTTGGTTACTTATTTTATCGTCTCTAACTATAACTAGAATAAAAAATAACGAGTTTTAAAATATAGTTTATTAACGAATGAATGTTAATAATTTATTTATTTTAATAAATACTTAAATACAATAATTAATGTTCTAAATTTTAATTCAAATAAGTTTTTATCATTTTTGAAATCTTAGATTTCAAAATGAATTTTCTAGCCTTTACCTATTAATGTTTAGATGTCCATTAATTAGTAGATGTCCATTTAATGTGTGTGTAATAATATTGTGGTGTATATGAATATTTATAACTTATAATTAGATTCAAAAGTTTAAATTGAATATTTAATTATTTTTCTCAAAAATTGATTAAAACATTAATAATATGTTTATGGGGACTTTTATTTATAATTTATCCTCAATACATAGATTATAATTTAGTTATAAAATTTTATTTTATCTCATTATATTTATGGAGAGTGCGAGTTATAATGTATATGTGATAACTGACAACTAGTTAATCCAACTTGATCCAAAATTTACTTTAGAGTTACTTTAAATATTTGGACTTCTAATTTCTAAATAATTGAGCAAATGAAAGAGTTAATATTCCCTCCACCAGAAAATTCATAAACGTGAATTAATTATTCAACCCCCTTCTAGATTAATATTAAATTAATTTGGACTTAAACACATTTTAACAACAAAATTATAAGTAAGTTTTGTTCATTATTCCCGCATTCCCACATTGTAAGTAAGTTTTGAAAGTAAAAAATTTATAACAAGCTAATAGCTATAGTTTTATTCTTCTAGTATATAATTTTCTTGTTAAATGATACATTTTAAATATTTTAACTTTATAATAGTAAAAATCTATTAACTATACTTAAATCAATTTGTTTCAGTTTATTATTATTATTAAAATAAAAGTGTTATTTCCTATTTTTAAAAGTGAAATGATATATATTTAAAATAATTTTCGTATGATAGCGAAAACTAATTATTATATAATAAATACCACTTTAAAAAATTATTTTACTTATTTATTATATATATATATATATATATATATATATATATATATATATATAAGTTATACAAATTTCGAATATTTAATTGAATCCAGGATATTATTATCTATCGGATATATTTACAATCGGATATTAAAGCGAATACGTTTATATTCGTATTTGTTTATTTATAGATATTTTTAAGCTGAATAAGAATATATTCTTTTTTTTAAAATGAATAATATTCGTTTTTTTCGATTACGAATCGGGAGGAATATGAATTCTTTTTTCTATTACTATTTACAGTCCTAGCAGGCCCACAGGATACAGACCAATGATTACTTTCAAATTTTTGGATAAGGTAAGCAGGTAAAATTGTACTACATATTCTGGCTGGCTTAATCAGGCGGCTTGACTTTGGCCCGTCAAGAAAATCATTTTCATTTCTATGGATAACTCAAAAAAGAGAAAACTATGACTCCGTCCTCCTCCCAAAGCTAAAGTAAAATATTTCAGCCCAATTATGATTATACATAATTATGTATATTTTATTATATATAATTTATTAAAATTAAATTTATATATATATATATATATATTTTAAAATAGTTTTTTATATCGTAAATCAAAATAAATATGTTAAAACGAAATAATTTTGACAAGACTGTGCACTAATAAAAATAGCAAGTTATATAAAAGTATAATAATTATTTTGACTTTTGAGACTAAGGAATACAAATGTTAGATAATGTACTTTAATTTTAAAATCCGAAAATTCATTTTGACCTTTTAGATTAGTCATTAGTTTGTAACATCTAAAATTTAAAAATCGACACAAATTTATTTTATTTAAATAAAAACAAATATAATTATTGGATTTTAGGCTATCAGTTAATATATATATATATATATATATATATATATATATATACTTTTAAGAATTAAATAAAATTATATCATTTTTAAATTTTAATATTTTATAAATTAATTTCCAAAAAAATAATATACACCTATAATTTTGAGATGGAATTATTTCCCGTGTTTGGATACAAAGTTAGGAGAGAGAATCCACGACTACGAGCTTATATTGACGGCGTTTGTCCATCCAGCGACGGCAACTGCAGTGGAACAGCCAAAACCAGGAGATTTGACGGCGTTAGTTTCGAAGACTTTGAGTGGGGTTCAGTATAGGAACAAAGCTTAGAAGGTATCGAAATGAGTGTCCTATATCTTAAAGTTTAGAACACCTTCGAAAACTGTCACGTAATTTTGACGCAGTGCCTACCTGCTACTGCCTCGTGCGGTGAAAACAAAATGCGGATTTGTGTTTGAATTTTTAATTGCGTGTTGTGTGAATGATGATTATTAAATTTGAATCCGTCTGTCGGTTTAATCGTAAAAAAATTAGAAACAATCGGTATTAATGGGTTAATTTACCACCGACTCGATTTTTCATTTTTTTATATAATTTTTTTAATATTAAAATTAATCACTTTTAATAATATTATAACTCAACTTTATTATGTTTTAATTCATAAAAAATTAAATTTTATTAATTACTAATAATATATATTTTTATATATTAATGACGTCACAAAATCAATAACGATTCGACCAATGACCCATCCACTCGATACCTTTTTTGATTCGATAACCGGTTCGAGTCTAAAAAACATGATGTGAATAATAATGTATAATAATCAGTGGTGAAGCCGAAAAGTTTTTAAAGGGGGTCAAAATAAATCAGTAAAAAAAACTATTTATTGAAGCTTAGAATGCTTCTTTTGGTTGTACGACTGAGAGAGATAACTGTATTCTGTGACTCTGCATAGTTTGAAAACGTCTCAAATTTTTTGTAAATATCAAAATTTATATATAATTTTTTTTAATTTCATGTAGAAATACGTGAAAGGGATTCATATAGAAATATTATTTTTTATATGAAAATATCAATTTTCTATATATAACAAAGAAAATTAATCCAGAAAGAAATCAACAAAGGGGAGAGTCTCTGAAGTAAATTAATGATATTTAAAAATATAAAATGTTTGTAAAAAATAATTTGGTAAATAAAGAACTTGGTTTTTGTGATCATTCTTCAATTTCAAGTAGCGACCTAAATTTGATTTTGTTTAAAAGTTCTTTCATTTGAATTTAATTGTAAAATAAAATTTATTCTATTTTTTAATTTATGGAGCGCATGTAAAAATTTTTGGACTGCTATTATAAACTACTATTATTATATATATATATATATATATATATATATATATATATATATATATATATTGACTATTAATAAATGTATGCTATTGACTATTAATATATGTATTAATATATAGTCTGTATAGAATTTTGGTAGGGAGTTATATGACCCCACTCGCCCCCCTTAGTTTCGCCCATGATGATAATACTTTAAGAACGTATGTAATTAATATGATGAGCTAATTTTATAATACTACCAAAGAGTCTTGTTATATATTACGAAAGATTTGAGCCGAATTACATATATCAATACATGATATAATTAGATAAAATTAAAAAATTAGTCAATTGTATCAAATGCATCGTAAAAGTATTGTCAATTAAATTTATCTCGCAATAAAAAAGTTTACATGTAAAGTCGCAAAATATATCATTTTTCTATTACTCAATTTCATATATTGATATATGTCGCAATTGTAATTCAACAAAAAAAAAAACTTTCATAATATATAGCACGACTCAAACAAAATAGTGATTTCCTTTTTTTGTCTATATGGAGTGTTTTCCATCAAATATGTTCAAAGAGTACAGTTATATATTATGATGATAAATTTATATTTATAAAAAATATAGACGTATGAATATATGAGACATGTAAGAATTAAAAAAGAATTCAAACACTATTATTTTATCTCTTAAAATTTTACGTTAGTCGCAATCTAACTTTTATGATAATATTTGTCGACATATATATCACTTTTCATGCGTAAATTATCAGTTTATAAATTATCAAGCTCAAAGTTATTTGAGGAGTCGTGTCAATTTTTATTGAATTTTATTTTAGTGAAATATGTTGGGGTGGACAAATATTTACATAATGATTAATTTTGAGAAAATGACAATTATTTTGCTATAACAAGATGACCATATATAAAAATGGAAGGGAATATATAATTTTATTACATTCTTATAAAAAAGAATATGATAGCATTGTTATACATAGTTCTTTGTTTGAGTTCTCTTCATAGACGCATTAATTCATCACCTTAGCAGGCCTGTGTAGACGAACCCAATAAGTATGTTGGACAACCTCCTTACCTAAAAGGTTAACCTATTAGGTTGAGGCTTTACCATACTTATTAACTCATACACTCTTGAATTTATCCGATATGAGATTCATGTGAAATATCCAACATATACCTTAATCATGTTTATATAGGGAATTTTTTTTATTACTATAATTACATTTATTTGATTTTAATTACTATAATTACATTTATTCGTGGTATGTTAATCTTCAAGACACAAATTACATTTGTGGTATATTATTTATCAAGTGTCAAAATTCGTGGCATGTTGTTCATCAAATGAAAAAATTTGTGGTGTGATATTCACAAAACAAGTTTGATAACCTGGTGCAAGTCACGAGTTAGTTTATATCATTTTTCTTATAAATATTTGATAATTTCTTATTGACATATGTTTATAATTTTTATTTATATAACACATAATATTAAAGGATATTCTACTACAATTAAAGAGAATTTAATTACTTTTATTACTTAGTGATAAAAATAACAAATTAATTGTCAAGAAAGAACTCTCCATGTTTGTGACGCCCCTAAAACAGGTATACATCACTCATCTTGGGTACATGGGATCTGAGTCTTGAATCAAATACAACTTAATTATACAACAACTATATGAAAATACGACAAAACATAAAATGTGAGTGTTAATATAAATATTGTCATCTGATAATATCCACACTCAATGGAGTCCTCATTACATTTATTATCACACTATTTCACATAATAGTGAGGACTACTAATGCACCATCTAGGACCATCACTCCGTCCCCGACTAGTCCCAACTACGTTCTCATTTCAAGAAAAAGCGAAAGAAAGAGTGCACTCAACTAAATAGCAAATAAAAAATATTATGACTAAGATAATGCAGAATAAATTATCAATAGCCTTCAACAATTATAACAATTGATAGAATATAATAATACAACAAGTTTTAGATCAAAAGCTGCGGTTGAATAAGCAATCCATTAGAAGAGACAAGTAAAGTATAAAATCTCATCATCTTCTATGATTTAAAAATTTTTTCATCAACTTTATCGTTGAGACTCAAACAATAAATAAAATTGAATCATCCTCGCTCCACGACCAATGATATTCATATAATCATCAATGGTCATGACTATACTTAGAATAATCCCGGTCATAATCATACCAACAATTTGTCCCACCAATGAACTATGTGCCCAATGAATACTTTTACCACATCATTCATCACATTACTACCATGATTATACTGAATAATCCCTAGTCATAATCATACCAAGTCCATCTACGCACGTAAGCCAAAGATGACTTTCAATATATAATATAAGCATGAGGATGATGACAATTCAATAAAAGCAGTTCAAGAATAAATTTTAAAGATTTATAAGTTAATTTATTACGAACTCAATAACGCCCAAATTGTCAACATGATCTTTGCTTTGTGCGGTAAAATTCAAGAATGCTCGGAAGAATATTTTCATGAAAAGATACTGGATGAAGCGCAAATATCAAGGATATTCTAATAATTTCATGGAGTATAGAAGCCAAAGCTTTAACCAACTGAGTATAATATAATATATGAAACTGCAAATGAATTTTCACCCGCCATGCGGTAATCCACGTATACAGATCATTTTCACAATTTAATAAGGAATGAATACACAAGATAATGCACCATGCATGTGCTAATCCACATAGACAGGTTATTCCAACAGAATAATAAAGAATGGAATAACAGAAGGATTCACCATGCGATGCGATAGATCGCACCGCCAAGCGAGTTATTCCCAACAGAATAATAAATAATGGAACCGGTCCCGCCAGAACGCTTGCATACATGATATTCGATAGAATAATAAATAATGAAACCAATTAAAGGCGTAAACGCACGCAGACGGGATATTAAACGAGAATAATAAATAATGGAACCAGTCCCGCAGAACGCGATGCAGACATGATATTAAACGAATAATAATAAAGAACGAAATATTAGAAGAATTTCACCATGTATGCACGATACTTAAACAAAGTTATTCAATGTAATAATAAGAATGGAATAATGGAAGAATTTCACCAAGTATAGGGTATCCGCGTGTCTGAGTTATCCAAGCGAGAATAATAAAGAATGGAATAATGAAGTTCTCTTCATGAATAAGAAAGAAAGAATACCCCTTATAGGTACAACATATAATATTACCTACCTTAGAAAAAGCGAATACGTAAGTAGTGAAGTGGCGAATACTTTTTTCTTTCTTTCTCTATAGTTTTCTCTCTAGAGTTTCAAATTGAATTAAGTAAGAAATAATGAAGGAATGAGCTTCTTATTTATAGGAGAATGGGTGAATAGTAATTAATTCATGAAGCGGTCGTAGTGATTTACTTTTAAACAGATGGTCCATATTGGTTTACTATTAAAACTTAAAGCAACGGTCCATGCCGATTTACTATTAAAACTTTAAACCAAATGATCCATATTGATTTACTTATTATACTTTCCACCGCCGGTCCATATTGATTTATTTATTATTTCTTCAACCAACTATTGCAGAAAAATTAGCACATCTCATCATAGAATAATATTGTACCCAAAAAATGATATGGACCAGAAAAAATATATCTTACGGTGAATAGTATCCCGTGAATAGTAACTCGTGAATAGTACTTTCAAAACACGAAAAAAGTGTCCCGAATACCCAATTGAACAATATAACCTCCGGACATCAATTATACTTACACAAATAAGTCCAACACAATGGAACTATAAAATTCATCTTTAATCAACACGAACTTATTCATCATTAATATTATAATTCACAATATTTAACAACCGTGTCGTTCCCGAGAAAGAGGGGCTTTAGATAAGGATTTCTCCTTATTGGTAGCGCAATTAGATGACCAAATCTTTCCTCGATGAACTTCGAGACATTGTCAATATTGCAAATAATAATATGAATAACTTTGTCGTCTCAATTATTGATTTAATAATATATCATATTATGTAGATGATACTATAACAATAATTGAATCAATAATATGAGAGATATGATGCATCAATTATTGTAGCAATAATTGAGTATAACTGCGTGACTTCTCACGTAAGCATCAATAATCAATACTGGTGTGTGCTACTATGCAACCACGCAGACATCGTATTTTACTTTACTACCGGGTAGTTCAACAAATTTAACGGTAACACCTCCGCCGTTATTTTTATAAAAAATAATTTTGTCATTTTCTAACTACGACAATACTTCCGTTGAAGGGTCCACCAATGATTGTGCCGTCATACGAATATTTCCTGTTAAAACGAATATTCCCCGACCAATCGAATATTATATAACCACTTGCTTACTTTGCAAAATTTGTAAATATTACCCATAACTATAACATTATATCAAATCCACACCATAATAGTCAAAAATATATTTCGAGAAAATTATTCTTTATTCATAAAAGTTGGGGTCTTACAACCTCCCATTCTTATGAAATTTCGTCCTCGAAATTAGGGTACATACCTGGTATGTCGAAGAGATGAGGATACCTTGACTTCATCTCAGATTCTAACTCCCAAGTCATTTCCTCCACATCGTGGTTTCTCCACAAAACTTTGACTTGAGGTATAACCTTGGAGCGTAGAACATGATCCTTCTTATCCAAGATTTTAACAGGTAACTCTTCATACGTTAAATCTTCCTCTATCTCGTCTGGTTCTAACTCAATAATGTGGTTCGGGTCTTTCACATATTTACATAACATAGTAAATGGGCCAATAAATCGAGGATTGAGCTTTTCTCTCTTTCTAAATCTCGTAACTCATTTCCATAGAACAACACGTAACAACACATGATCACCAATATCGAATTCTACGTCCTTTCGATGAAGATCAGCATAACTCTTTTGTCGATCTTATGAAATATTTATACGTTGCCGGATCGTTTGAATCTTTTCTGTAGTCATACGTACCAACTCCGATCCCAACAACGTTGCTTCACCCACTTCATCCCAACATACTGGAGAATGGCACTTTTTCCCATACAACGCCTCAAATGGAGCCATGCCAATACTTGCTTGATAACTGTTGTTGTAGGAAAACTCCACCAACGGTAAGAACTTGTCCCAAATTCCTTTGAAGTCAAGGACACAGAGTCTTAATAGATCTTCAAGATTTTGAATAGTCCTCTCCGACTGCCGGTCCGTCTGAGGATGATATGCCGAGCTAAATCTTAAATCCGTGCCTATAGCTTTCTGCAAACTAACCCAAAATCGTGAAGTAAATCTTGGGTCTCGATCAGAAACTATGGATACTGGCATACCATGCAGTCTTACAATCTCATTTATGTACATACGAGCAAGAAGTTCAAGTGTATAAGTTTCTCGTATAGGTAAGAAGTGAGAAGACTTGGTCAATTTATCAACAATGACCCAAATTGCATCTTTGCCTTGAGAAACTTTGGGAAGACCAGTAACGAAATCCATGGTAATGTGCTCCCACTTCCATTATGGAATTTCAAGTGGTTGCAATGGACCTTTTGGTACTTGATGCTCCGCCTTGACTCGTTGACAACTTAAACACCTTGAAATAAACTCCGCTATCTCTCTCTTCATATTACTCCACCAAAATGTATGTCGAAGATCATGATACATTTTGGTACTCCGAGATGGATTGCAAGCGGTGTGTTAGACGCCTCCATCATGATTTTATACTTTAAATCAGGGTCGTTAGGAACACAAAGTCTGGAGTTGACTCGAAGTATTCCTTCTTCATCGATTCTTGCTTCCGAAATAACACCTTCTTGCACTTTCTTCCTCATACGTATCAGTTCCAGGTCTGTAGCTTGATCAACTTTAACTTTATCGATTAAAGTCGGTTCTACTCGTATATTCACCATCATCACATGGGTCCCTGGAGTCTTTAACTCTATCTCCATCCTTTGTAAGTCATACAAAATGGGTCTTTGTGTTGACAATATTGAACTCGTACCCCCATATGATCTTCTACTCAATGCGTCAGCTACTACGTTCGCTTTACCAGGATGGTATTAAATGGTATGATCATAATCTTTCAACAGTTCAAGCCAACGTCGTTGCCGCATGTTGAGTTCCTTTTGGGTGAAAAAATATTTGAGGCTTTTATGATCCGTATAGATCTCCACCTTCTCTCCATATAGGTAATGCCTCCAAATCTTGAGCGCGAAGACAACAGCTGCCAACTCTAGATCATGAGTAGGATAATTCCTCTCATATTCTTTGAGTTGCCGAGAGGCATATGCTATGACTTTCCCATGTTGCATGAGAACACATCCTAGCCCTTTGCCCGAAGCATCACTGTAGATGACAAATCCCTCTGAGCCAGATGGTATTGTCAGAACAGGTGCTGAAATGAGTCTTCCCTTGAGTTCTTGAAAACTCTTCTCACATTCCTCGCTCCAACCGAACTTTGTATCTTTTGAATCATTTGAGTTAATGGAGTAGCGATTCGAGAAAATCCTTTCTGAATCTCGATAATAACCAAATTAAGTTTTAGAAAGCTACGACTTTGATTCATCGACTTTGGTTGCTCCCGACTTTGAATTGCTTCAATCTTTAGCTGGGTCAACAGATATTCCATGATTTGATATCACATGCCCAAGGAATGCAACTTCCTCAAGCCAGAACTCACATTTCTTCAACTTGGCATAAAGCTTGTTTTCACGAAGCTTTTGGAGTATCAGCCTCAAGTGTTGCTCATGATCTTCATGGCTTTTGGAATATATAAGAATGTCATCAATAAATACAACCACAAAGTGATCCAAATATTCCTTGAATACTCGGTTCATCATATCCATGAAGGCAGCAGGAGCATTAGTCAATCCAAAAGACATGACCAAGAATTCATAATTCCCGTACCGAGTTCTGAAGGCAGTCTTTGGAATATCCTCAGTTTTAACCTTCAGCTGATGATATCCAGAACGAAGATCGATCTTTGAAAAGAATTGTGCTCCTTGCAACTGGTCAAATAGTTCATCAATGCGAGGTAACGGATGCCTATTCTTAATGGTGACATGGTTCAATTCTCGGTAGTCAATACAAAGTCACATACTCCCATCTTTCTTCTTCACGAATAGAACAGGAGCACCCCAAGGAGACGTACTAGGACGAATGAAACCAATGTCTAATAATTCCTGTAATTGGGTCTTTAACTCCTGAAGTTCAATAGGAGCCATTCGATATGGGGCTTTTGAAATGGGTTTTGTACCAGGTTCAAGGTCGATACAAAATTCAATTTCATGCTCTGGGGGTAGGCCAGGAAGTTCTTCAGGGAATACGTCAGAATTTATTAACAATAGAAATATCATTCAAAACTGACGTATTTTTGTTTAAATCTGTGACATGAGCTAAGAAAGCTTGACATTCGTTTTTCAATAAACGAATAGCTTTATGGCTTGAAATGACCGTGATTGATTTTAATGGTTTGGTCGCTTGAATTCGCATAATAGGTTGATTAGGAATATGAAAACTAACAACCTTACGAAAATAATCAATTTTTGCATGATGAGTAGTTAACCAATCAATCCCTAGAATTACGTCAAACGCAAGTATTTTTAAAGAAATAAGATCGACAGGTAATGTGCGGTTACCGATTTGAATCAAACAAGACTTATAAACCGTGGATGTAATGAAGGTTTCTCCCAACGGAGTTTCAACCGATAAGTTAAAGTCCAATTTCTCCAGAGTCAAATTTAAACGTTGAGCGCAAGTAGGAGAAATAAAAGAATAGGTAGAGCCGGTATCAAATAAGGTATATACTTCACTAGAGTTTATGATAAGCTTACCCGTGATGACCTCGTTTGGGTTCCTTGATTTCTGGGAGGTTAAACAAACGCTCTCCCTTGAACTACCGGTTTTGTCTTGTCTGGGACAGACTTTGATGCCTCCATCCCAGCTGGACTTGACTTTGGTGCACGACAAAATCGAGCTAAGTGATTTTCTCTTCCACAATTGTAACATGCTTTGGACTGCTGCGTACAGTTTGGACTGATGTGTCCCTCCTCTCCACATTTATAACATACGACCGTCGGTCGTTCTCCTTCCTTAACAACAGGTGCTGGTACTGACGTCCTTCCATCATTACTAAATCTCCTCTTCTTGAAACTCTCACTTTTATTGTCTTGGCCATGATTACCATCGAAGTGGTTACCATTTCTGGCATGTTGATTCTCTCCACGTTTTTTGTCACCGCTTCGATGACTGTTACCAATGATATTTTCATTCTGTCGGCTGCTTTCTCTTGGTTGTATTGATCTGTTATCGCGCTCCAATAACTGAGCCCTATTTACAACATCTGAATACAAACACAGTTTATGAGAAATAAGATATTGACGTATCTCCGGTTTCAAACCTCTTAAAAGCGTCAAAGCGTCATTCGTTCCTCATTATCAACCAAATGGGATGCAAACAGGGATAACTCCATAAATTTAGCCTCGTATTGCGAATCGGTCATATTGTTTTGCTCAACTTGATAAACTCCACCTCCTTCGTGTGACGAATACTTTCGGGAAAATATTTGTCGTTGAACGACTCTTGGAACTTCTCCCAAGACATCTTGAGTCGCCAGCCGGGTACGCTTTTACAAATTTCCACCAAGAATGTCGCCTCCCTCGCAAACATAAAGGTGGCAAAAGGAACCTTTTGCTCTCGGAGCATCCCAAGACATCAAATATCTTGGTGATCCGCTTTATCCATGCATCCGCCTTAAGTGATTTTGGCTCTCCAATAAACTCCGGTGGTCCCAGCTCTCGAACTGCTTTTAACGGTGACCGTCCGAGAGTTTCCAGTGTTTCCACCTACATTTTGGGATGAGAGTTTCTCTTGCTGATGTTTTACTTAATCGCAGTAAAGCTCCTAAACATTAAAATCGATCGCCATTTGGTGGTGTTTGTTGTTCACCGAGGATTATTGTCTTCTTGTTGCACATTATCCTGAGTATTAATCTGTGGTGACTCCACGATCTCATGTGCTTCATTGCTTATCTCTGTAAGACCCCAACTTTTTATAAATGAAATTTAATTTTCTCTATTTATTATTTTGAAATAGTAAGGGTTGAATTGATTAATGTGGTTAGTTATGGGTAAAATGCGCAAATATTTTTAAATAAGCGGTGGTTATAAAATATTCATTGTTGTTGGGAATATTCGTTTGGTCGTGGAATATTCTTGCTATCGGGGAATATTCATACGACGGTATGCAGATCTTTTGTGGGCCCCATAACGGAAAAGCGATTGGATGACTAAAAACACAAGTATAAGTTTTTATAAATAACGGACGTAGTTATTACTGAATTATCTTGTTGGAATACCCAGTGGTTAAAACACGATGAATGGCGTTGTTGCAAGACGAGTTAGCACAGTATTGCACCAATTATTGATTCTTACGTAAGAAGGCACTACTCAATAATTGTTACAGTAATTACTGTTAAATATTTTATTTTATTGATTCAATAATTGCTACGTTGATGATATAACTAAATATCTTTGGCCTGTAGTGTAAAGATGAATGATTTCTGATGAATATCTTTGGCCCGTAGTGCAAAGATGAACAGGTGTTTAGATGAACATGACCAACTGATGAATATCTTTGGCCTATAGTGCAAAGATGAATATTTGATTCCAGATATATATTGATTGATGTTACAGGGATAAAAGATAGACGATGAACTTTTGAATTCATATATAGAAGATAGTTGATTTCATTTTCTACTTAAGTCTTCTAATGAATTATTATTTCCGCTTAGAATATTGATTTAAAACTTATTGTCTATTGTATTCTATTAGATTTTTCCCTGTTGAAGACTAACGATAATTTGTTTTATATTATCTTAGTCATAATGTTCTTTACTGGGGTAGTTGAGTTCACCCTTTTCCTTGTTGTTCCATTTTTCTTCTTAGGAGGCGAGAATGTAGCGAGTACTAGTCGGGGTGTGGAATGATGGTTCTAGAAGTGGTTCTAGTAGTCCTCACTATTCTGTAAAATAGTGTATTAATAATTGTAATAAGGACTTATTTGAGTGTGGATATTGTCTAGATGACAATATTTGTATTTAAACTCATAGTTTAAGTGTTGTCGTATTTTGCACGACAATTGTATTAATAAAGTTGTAGTTGTTTCTGTACCATGTATTTGGTGACTCAGAATGGGTGTTGTATACCTATTTTGGAGGCGTCACAGTTGGTATCAGAGCTTAGGGATATGGTCTCTGGCGGAGATCGGGGAATAGTACTAGGAGGGGAGAGACGAGTAATCCTTCGCTAGTGTGTCATACCTAAGCTTATTTGTTGGTCAAAGCATATGGTTAATATGTGATATGTTAAATTGTTTAATTAGCCCTTGTTTTATGACAGTATTTAAGAATGGCAGCTGAGAATATTAACGGTGGAGTTAATGAGACCGTAGAAACACCTTTAATCACCACCCGAGGAACGTGTAATGCGAAAAGCAATATTCCTCCCGTAAACAACACCATTGAAGCGAGAATGATGAGCAGCCGGGATGTTTAGGAGTTTTTGCGATTCATACAAAACCGCAGACGAGGAGACTCGTATACGAATACGGGTTGAAATTATAGAACTTGCGATCTTGTCACAAATGACAAGCGAGTTCAAAGAGTTGGGACCACCGAATTCATTGGAAAGCCGGATCCGATCAAGGCGGAGACGTGGGTTAAACAAATTACCAAGATATTCGATGTCTTGGGATGCACGGAGAACGAAGCTTCCATTCGCCACCTTTATGTTGTCCGTGGCGAATTCTCTTGGTCAGGAGTCTCGTGAAACGCACTAGGAAAGCGTTTGAAACGCAGACTTTCAAGATGTCTTGGGAAGCGTTTTAAACTTTTTCAACGAAAAATACTTTTCCGAAAGTATTCGCCATATGAAGGAGGTAGAGTTTATTAGACTAGAACAAAATAACATGGCGAGGATGTTCACGAGAGGTTTAAAACCCGAGATTGGCAATATCTTATCTCTCATAAATTTTCTTTATATTCGGATGTTGTCAATTATTAGAGCGAGATATAATGATACGTTCAACCAAGGACCGCAACCGTGGTCATACCGATTGGCGATGATCATCGGAGCAATGAAAACCAGCGGGGAGGAAAACAATCAGACAAAAGCGGTAACCACTCTGGTGGTAATCGTGGCCATTAAAATAGAAGAAGCGAGTAGGGGGGAGATTTTAAAAAGAGGAGATTCAACAATGACAATGTGAAGACGTCAAAGACCAAAGAACAACCGGTTTTAAGGGAGGAGAACGACCACCGGTCAGTATCTTATAAATGTGGAAAAGAGGGATATATCATTCAAACCTGTCCACAACAGTTCAAGGTATGTTATAATTGTGGAAAGGAAGGACATATCGCTCGAGATCAGATCAGTAGCAAAACCAAGTCCAATGAGGATGGTGACTCAAAAAGGTTTGTCCCGGAAAAAGTCAAAGTCAGCGGTTCTAGAAGAGCATTTGTCGTGATCGGTCAAAGTGAAAGGAACCCAAACGAGGTGATCACGGGTAAGCTAATCATAAACTCTTTGCGAAGTTTATACCTTATTAGAATCCCAGACTACCCATTCATTTATCTCTCTACTTGTGCTCAACGTTTAAATTTGACTCCGGAGAAATTAGACTTTGACCTATCTGTGGAAACTCCGTTAGGAGAAACTTTCATCACATCCACTGTTTATAAATCTTGTTTGATCCAAGTTGGCACCATCATATTACCTGTTGACCTTATCTCTTTAAAGATACTTGCTTTTGATGTGATTTTAGGGATTGATTGGTTAACTACTCATCATGCCAAAATTGATTATTTTCGTAAGGTTGTAAGTTTTCATATTCCTAAACAACCTGTTGTTCGAATTCAAGTAACTAAACCATTAAAATCAATCACTGTTATATCAAGTCATAAAGCCATTCGTTTATTAAAAAACGGATGTCAAGCTTTCTTAACCCATGTTATGGATTTGAATAAAGACACGTCAAATTTGAATAATATTCCTGTTGTTATTGACTTTCCTGACGTATTTCCTGAAGAACTTCCCGGTCTACCCCCGAAACGTGAAGTTGAATTCTTTATTGATATTGAACCTGGTACAAATCCCATTTCTAAAACCCCATATCGAATGACTCCTATTAAACTTCAGGAGTTAAAGGTTCAACTACAGGAGTTGTTGGACATCGGTTTCATTCGTCCTAGTACATCCTCTTGGGGTGCTCCTGTTTTATTTGTAAAGAAGAAAGACGGAAGTATGCGACTATGTATTGACTATCGAGAATTGAACCATGTCACCATCAAGAATAGGTATCCGCTACCTCGTATTGATGACCTGTTTGACCAGTTACAAGGAGCGCAATTCTTTTCAAAGATCGATCTTCGTTCTGGATATCATCAGCTGAAGGTTAAAACTGAGGATATTCCAAAGACTGATTTTAGAACTCGATACGGGCATTATGAATTCCTAGTCATGTCTTTTGGATTGACTAATGCTCGTGCTGCTTTCATGGATATGATGAACTGAGTATTCAAGGAATATCTGGATTAGTTCGTTGTTGTCTTTATTGATGACATCCTCATCTATTCCAAAAGCCGTGAAGATCATGAGCGCTATTTAAAGTCTGATCTATCGCAAAGGCTTCGTGATAACAAGCTATATGCCATGCTGAAAAAATGCGAGTTCTGGCTTGAGGAAGTAACATTCCTTGGGCACTTGGTGTCAAAACATGGAGTGTCTGTTGACCCGACGAAGATTGAAGCAATACAAAGTTGGGAACAACCGAAGACGGTGACCGAAATACGTAGCTTTCTGGGCTTAGCTGGTTATTATCAAAGATTCGTGGAAGGATTTTCTCGAATCGCTACTCCGTTAACTCAGCTGACTCGTAAAGATACAAAATTCATATGGAGCGAGGAATGCGAGAAGAGTTTCCAAGATCTCAAGAGGAGACTCATTTCGGTACCTGTTTTGACAATACAATCTGGTTTAGATGGATTTGTTATCTACAGCGATGCTTCAGACAAAGGGTTAGGGTGAGTTCTCATGCAACGTAGGAAAGTCATAGCCTATGCCTCGCGACAACTTAAAGAATATTAGAGGAATTATCTTACTCATGATCTAGAATTGACAGCAGTCGTTTTCGCGTTAAAGATCTGGAGGCACTATCTATATGGGGAGAAAGTGGAGATATATTCAGACCATAAAAGCCTCAAATATTTCTTCACCCAAAATGAACTCAACATGTGGCAACGACGTTGGCTTGAGCTGTTGAAAGACTACGACCACACCATTCAATACCATCTTGGAAAAACGAACGTGGTAGCTGACGCGTTGAGTAGAAGATCATATGCGGGAACGAGTGCGATGTTGTTAAAACAAAGGCCTATTTTATGTGATTTACAAAAGATGAAGATAGAATTCAAGACTCCGGGGACCCATGCAATGATGTCAAGTATACGTATAGAACCAACTTTAATCGAAAAAGTTAAAGTTGCTCAAGCCACAGACCCGGAGCGGATGCGTATGAAGAAGAAAGTGCAAGAAGGTCCTATTCCAGAAGCAAGAATCGATGAAGAAGGAATACTTCGAGTCCACTCTAGACTTTGTGTTCCTAACGATTCTGATTTGAAGTACAAGATCATGATGGAGGCACATAATACACCGTTTGCAATCCATCCTGGAAGTACCAAAATGTATCGTGATCTTCGACATACATTTTGGTGGAACAATATGAAGAGAGAGATTGCAAAGTTTATCTCGAGGTGTTTAACTTGTCAACGTGTAAAGGCGGAGCATCAAGTGCCTAAGGGTCCATTGCAACCACTTGAGATTCCGAAATGGAAGTGGGAACACATTATCATGGATTTCGTTACGGGTCTTCCCACGGTTTCTCAAGGCATAAATGTTATTTGGGTTATTGTTGATAGATTAACCAAGTCTGCTCATTTCTTGCCGATACGGGAGACTTATTCCCTTGAACGTCTTGCTCATATGTATGTAAATGATATTGTGAGATTGCATGGCATGCCAGTATCCATAGTTTTGGATCATGACCCAAGATTCACTTCAAGATTTTGGGTTAGCCTGCAAAAAGTTATGGGGACGGATTTACGATTTAGTTCGGCATACCATCCTCAAACGGACGGACAATCAGAGAGGACTATTCAAACTCTTGAAGATCTATTAAGACTCTGTATTCTAGACTTCAAAGGGAGTTGGGATAAGTATTTACCATTGGTGGAATTCTCCTACAACAACAGTTATCAGGCAAATATAGGTGTGGCTCCATTCGAAGCATTGTATGGACGAAAGTGTCACTCTCCAATATGTTGGGATGAGGTGGGTGAAGCAACATTGTTGGGACCCGAGTTGGTACGTATGACTACGAAAAAGATCCAAATGATTCAAAAATGTATACAAACGACATAGGATCGACAAAAGAGTTATGTGGATCTTCATCGAAAGGACGTGAAATTTAGTATTGGGGATCATGTATTGCTGCGTGTGGCTCCATGGAAGGGAGTTACAAGATTCGGTAAGAGAGGAAAGCTCAATCCACGATTTATTGGTCCATTTCAAATTCTTGAACGAGTAGGAAATGTGGCCTATAGACTCGCGTTACCTTCAAGTATGTCTCGTGTTCATAACGTTTTTCACATATCTGTGTTCCGTAAATATGTGAAGGACCCGAACCACATTATTGAGTTAGAACCAGACGAGATAGCCGAAGATTTAACGTACGAGGAGGTACATGTCAAGATCTTGGATAGGAAAGAGCATGTCCTACGCACTATGGTTATACCACAAGTTAAGGTTTTGTGGAGAAACCATGCTATTGAATAAATGACTTGGTAGTTAGAACCAGAAATGAAGAAGAGGTATCCTCACCTTTTCGAAACACCAGGTACGTACGTCAATTTTGAGGATAAAATTTCATAAGAATGGAAGGTTGTAAGACCCCAACTTTTTATAAATGAAATTTAATTTCCTCTATTTATTATTTTAAAATAGTAAGGGTTGAATTGATTAATGTGGTTAGTTATGGGTAAAATGCGCAAATATTTTTAAATAAGCAGGTGGTTATAAAATATTCATTGGTGTGGGGAGAATTTTCGTTTGGTCGTGGAATATTCTTGCTATCGGGGAATATTAAATGCGACGACAGTAGCGATCTTTTGTGGGCCCCATAACTTGAAAGCGATTGGATGATTAAAAAACACAAGTATAAGTTTTTTATAAATAACGGCGTAGTTATTACTGAATTATCTTGTTGGAATACCCGAGTGGTTAAAACACAGTAATATGCGTTGTTGCACAGTAGCACACGGTATTGCACCAATTATTGATTCTTATGTAAGAAGACACTACTCAATAATTTTTACAGTAATTACTGTTCAATATTTTATTTTATTGATTCAATAATTGCTACGTTGATATTTTATATTACTGTTGTTTAGTATTTTCCATTATCGAAGCAATAATTCATATTATCTGAATAATATTATTAGATAACATTATTGGCAATGCCTAAAAAGTTCTGTCTAAGAAGAGGTTTGGTCACCTAATTGCGCGCCAGTAAGGAGAAATCCTTATTGGAAAGCTCCCTCTTTCCTGGGAACTGCCTGGTTGTCAATATTGTGATTCTATAATATTATTTGTGAATAATTAATTATTGATTTATATGATAAGAAAAATATTCATTTTATGTGGATATAGATGGAGAAAATTTTTTAAAGTGACAATTGTTGAAAATCGATATTTTATCTTTTCTGATAAAATAATATTTTATTATATTATTATAATATAATAATGATAATACTTTTTACAATGAATGTGGGATATATGAGTATATGAGGAGGAAGAGTATTTTTGTTGCCAAAGTTGTTTAAAACATGTTAAACATGTCTGTGGGCCCATTTTTTGACTGAAATTTGATTATAGCCTGTAAAATCGCCCGTTTGTAGATTTCGGTCAATTTCTGTTTGGAATTTGGAAAAAATTTCTTCTGCAAAGTTGTAGATAATGGAGTTTCCTATAGATAGACATAAGTTTTGAATTTTTCTGACAAAAGAGCTATTTATTATGAATTATTGAAGTTCCGGATTAATTAATTATTATTATTTGGAGTTTTAAATAAACTAATTGAGAAAAACATTTTTCTTATTTATTGTGGGTGGGTGGCTGATGTTGTGAGCTGGTGGTTTGCGTAGGAAAATTTAATATATATATTAATATTTTATTAAATTTTCTGCTTTGGTGTTTTAAGCATTTTCCTATAAATAGGTACTTAGGTTAGAATTGAAAATCATACCGTAACCTGAAATCTTCTTTCTCTCTTTCTCTCTATATTATCGGCGTATTCTTGTGAGTATTTTAGTACTTTGAGTATTGCTATACTTGTGCAACTTCTTTCAAAGACTATATCCGAGATTCCAAATGAAGTACTTATCCTTTTGAGGTAAGGGATGTTATTTTCTTCGTAAGTGATATTATTTCTTCAATATCATTATGCCGAAACATTGGTTGGAACTTTTTATCAAATTTAGAACTTTTTCATGTCGGGGTTACTATTCATGAGTTATTATTCATGAGTTACTATTCACGAGTTACTATTCATGAATTACTATTCACGAGTTACTATTCACGAGTACTATTCACGAAGCATGATGATTTTTTTTGTGTGAAATTTCTATCTTTTAGTGTGAGTTACTATTCACGTATACGACCATTATTCACGAATCATTGACACTATTCACGGAAAAATTAAATTTTTTTTTCTATGTCCAAGATTGTCTGTTATGATTCCTATCTTTGATTGGATCTATGTTTTGGTCTTCATTCTTGAATTTTACTCCACTCTGGTTATTTATGAAGTATTTTTTTTTAACTTGGATTGTTTAAAGTACGAATCCTTAATATTTGTTCTTTTGTTTCACTGGATTCGTTTTCTTTAAAATATTTTTCATCATCCTCAGTCCTAAATGATGATATAACTGAATATCTTTGGCCTGTAGTGTAAAGATGAATGATTTCTGATAAATATCTTTGGCCCGTAGTGCAAAGATGAACAGGTGTTTAGATGAACATGACCAACTGATGAATATCTTTGGCCTGTAGTGCAAAGATGAATATTTGATTCCAGATATATATTGATTGATGTTACAGGGATAAAAGATAGACGATGAACTTTTGAATTCATATATAGAAGATAGTAGATTTTATTTTCTACTTAAGTCTTCTAATGAATTATTATTTCCGCTTTGAATATTGATTTAAAACTTATTGTCTATTGTATTCTATTAGATTTTTCCCTGTTGAAGACTAACGATAATTTGTTTTATATTATCTTAGTCATAATGTTCTTTACTGGGGTAGTTGAGCCCACCCTTTTCCTTGTTGTTCCATTTTTCTTCTTAGGAGGCGAGAATGTAGCGAGTACTAGTCGGGGTGTGGAATGATGGTTCTAGAAGTGGTTCTAGTAGTCCTCACTATTATGTAAAATAGTGTATTAATAATTGTAATAAGGACTTATTTGAGTGTGGATATTGTCTAGATGACAATATTTGTATTTAAACTCACACTTTAAGTGTTGTCGTATTTTGCTCGATAATTGTATCAATAAAGTTGTAGTTGTTTCTGTACCATGTATTTGGCGACTCAGAATAGGTGTTGTATACCTATTTTGGGGGCGTCACAATCTCAACATTTTCGGATGTCATTTTCCAAACTACCACAAAATAAGGGTTAATTAATATATCACACATTATCCCTATACTCTGACCGACCAATTAAATACCAAATAAACCTAGGTAGGTTATACTAGCGAAGGAATTCCCCGTGTCTCCCCTCCTAGTTCTTATCTCACATCTCAGCCAGGGATCATATCCTTAAGCTTTGATACCAACTGTGACGCCCCCAAAACATGTATACATCACCCATCTTGGGTTGCCAGATACAAGGTACTGAATACAAATACAACTTAATTATACAACAGTCGTGTGAAATATGACAAAACATAGGCTGTGAGTTTTAATACAAATATTGTCATCTAGACAATATCCACACTCAATGGAGTCCTCATTACATTTATTATCACACTATTTCACAGAATAGTGAGGACTACTAATGCACCATCTAGGACCATCACTCTGTTTCCCGACTAGTCCCAAACCACGTTCTCATTTCACCAAGAAGAACAAACGGTGAAAGAAAGGGTGAGCTCAACTAGCCCAAGAAGAAATATTATGACTAAGATAATGCGTAATAAATTATCAATAGCCTTCAACAAAGATAACAACCGATAGAGTATAATAGACAACAAGTTTTAGATCAAAAAGCTGCAATGAATAAGCAATCCATTAGAAGAGTCAAGTAAAGTATAAAATCTATTGTCTTCTATGATTTAAAAGTTTTTCATTAACTTTATCATTTGAGACTCAAATTTTAATAAATAAAATCGAATAATCCCTGCTCCACGGCCAAGGATATTCATATAATCATCAATGGTCATGACTATACCGAATAATCCCTGGTCATAATCATATCAACAACTATCCACCAATGAACTACAGTCAAATAAGGACTTTTACCACATCATTCGTCACATTACGGTCATGATTATACCAAATAATCCCTGGTCATAATCATACCAAGTCCATCTATGCACGTAAGCCAAAGATTACTTTCAACATAATATAAGCATGAGGATGATGACAATTCATATCAGTTCAAGAATAAATTTTAAAGATTTATAAGTTAATTTATTACGAACTCAATAACGTCCAAATTGACAACATGATGCTTTGTGCATAAAATTCAAGTATGCTCGGAAGAATATTTCCATGAAAAGATATTTGGATGAAGCGCAAATATCAAGGATATTCCACTAATTTCATGGAGTATAGAAGCCAAAGCTTTTAACCAATCGAGTATAATATAATATATGAAGCTGTAAATGGATTTTCACTCGCCATGCAGTAATCCACGATATCTGAGATCATTTCCACAATTTAATAAGGAATGAATACACATGATCATTCACCATGCATGTGGTGATCCACATAAACGAGTTATTCCAAAGCGAATAATAAAGAATAAAATAATGAAGGATTCACCGTAAATGCGATAAGATCGCACCGGCTGTGTTATTCCCAATGAATAATAAATAATGGAACCGAGTCCCAAAGGCGTAAACACATGCAGTATTGGATATTCGGATAGAATAATAAATAATGGAACCAGTCGGCAGAAGCCTTGCAGACGAGGATATTTCGGCGAGAATAATAAATAATGGAACCAGTCCCACAGGCGTAAACACACGCATACATGATATTCGGCGAGAATAATAAAGAGCGGAATATTAGAAGAATTTCACCATGTATGCGGTACTCAGCATAAGCAAAGTTATTCAGCAAGAATAATAAGAATGGAATAATGAAGAATTTCACCAAGTATAGGGTATCCCCATATCTGAGTTATTTCAACAGAATAATAAAGAATTGAATAATGAAGTTCTCTTCATGAATAAGAAAGAAAGAATACCCCTTATGAGTCAACAAATAATATTCTCCACCTTAGAAAAACTGAATCTTGAAGTATTGAAGTAGCGAGAATAATTTTCTTCTTTCTCTCTATATTTTCTCTCTCAGAGTTTCAAATTGAATTAAGTAAGAAATAATGAAGGAATGAGCTTTTATTTATAGGAGAATGGGTGAATATATAACTAATTCATGAAGCGGTCCGTAATGATTTAGTTTTTAAGCGAAGCAGTCCATATTGGTTTACTATTAAAACTTAAAGCAACGGTTCATACCGATTTACTATTAAAACTTTAAACCATCGATCCATATTGATTTACTATTATACTTTCCACGGTGGTCCATATTGATTTCTTATTATATCTTCAACCAATGATTCGAAAAATTAGCACATCTCCTCATAGAATAATATTGTACCCAAAAATGATATGTACCGAAAAGAAATATATCTTACGGGTGAATAGTACCCCGTGAATAGTAACTCATAAATAGTAACTCGTGAATAGTACTAAAAACACTAAAAGTGTCCCGAATACCCAATTGAACAATATAACCTCCGGACATCAATTATACTTACACAAATAAGTCCAAAACACAATGGAACTATAAAATTCATCTTTAATCAACACGAACTTATTCATCATTAATATTATAATTCACAATATTTAATAACCTTGTGTCGCTCCTCGAGGAAAGAAGAGGGCTTTCAGATAAGGATTTCTCCTTATTGGCCGCAATTGATTAGGTGACAAACCTCTCATTGATGAGAACTTCTAGACATTGTCAATATTGCAAATAATAATATGAATAACTTTGTCATCTCAATTATTGCTTTAATAATATATCATATTATGTAGATGATCTTATAACAATAATTGAATCAATAATAAGAGAGATATGATGCAACAATTCATCGTAGTAATAATTGAGTATAACCGAGTGACTTCTCACGTAAGCATCAATAATCAATACTGCAAGCTACTTATGCAACCACGCCAGATATTCTTTGTACTTTTTACTACGGGTAGTTCAACAGTTTTAATTCAGTAACACCTCCATAGTTATTTTTATAAAAAATAATTTTGTCGTTTAACCTAACTACAATACAATACTTCCGTTAATAGGGGTCTACTACCGATGATTGTCTTGCCGTCATTTAATATTTCTGTTAAAATGAATATTCCCCGACCAAACGAATATTATATAAACACTTGCTTACTTTACAAAATTTGTAAATATTACCCACAACTATAACATTATATCAAATCCACACTATAATAGTCAAAAATATATTTCGAAAAAATTATTCTTTATTCATAAAAGTTGGGGTCTTACAATGTTTCTATGTTCACAATTTTAGAAAAATTAATTACATTTATTTGATTTTAAAATTACATATAATTTGTAGTATTTCAAGAAAAACTTTCCATATTCTTCCTTTATAATTTACTTAAAAATTAATGGTAATTATCAGTTACCGTAATAAATATTATATTGATCGTTCGAACTAACTCATGACCACCCGAATTAATTAATTTTAATAGACGAGTTAACTCGAATAATTATGAGATACACATATAATTATACAAAATTTAATAGAGTATAATTGTATACAAAAGTATATTAATCTTTTAGTTTAATTTTAAAAATGAACTCCATGAATCAATTTTTAGGAAGTCAAAAAAGAGTATATCCTATGATTAAGGCTGTAAACGAGCCAACACAGTTCGGGCTCGATTCAGGATCGACTCAAAAAAATACAAGAGAGACTCGAATTCGTTAATAATATGATCCAAATCTGAGCATTAAAAATAGTTCGAATAAAAATATGAGTAGAATCTGAGCAAGGTTATACTCGACTCGTTTAAGATTCAAACTACTCAAATTTTTTATTGTGATTCGATACATACTCGGTTAATACATATTCGATTAAATGTTCGATACATTCTCTTATAATATATACAAATTTAAATCAAATTAGGATAATTAGTTATTATTTTGTTTTGTTTTTAATTTTAATTGTGATTTTATATTTGTAAAGTTTAATAATAAATATATTTTCTCATTTTTAAGTAAAATAACAAATTCAATTTATAATTATATTTATTATAAAACTAGTTATTATGTGGAGACTCGAATTCGAGCTTGAATTTTAAGCTCTCGAGTAGTTTGAATAAATATTCGAGTCGAGTTGGATTGAATTCGAGTAATAAATATTCGAGTTGAGTCGAATCTGAGTAAGATTTTTCAAATATAATTCGAATTCGAGCCAAATTCGAGTACAAATTTATCATTTCGAGTCGAATTCGAGTAACTCTCTGTTCGCTCCGGTTCGACTCGTTTATACCCTTACCTGCCCTACTATGGGCATGGTTATCATTAGACTTGACAATTTAGGTTGAAAACCACATAGTTAATCAAAACTATTTAAACTTAATATTTGTGTACAATTCTAAAATAACTTATATTAAGGAACGGAGGAGTAACGTTTTGGAGTTATGCACAAAAATTAAGAAAATAATTGTATAGCATTAAATATAGTATTAATTGTATATAATACTACCCTTTATCATATACTCCCTCCGTCCATTAATATAAGATTTTTTAGAGTTGTGCACAAATATTAAGAAAATAATTGTATAATATTAAATATAAGAGTCCTTCTATGGAGATATTTTTCTAGTGACATTCTAGTGACTTTTTTTTTGGTTTTTTTTAAAAGTATCTCCCAAAAAATGTATAGTATTTATTCTAATTGAAAATTTTATAAAAAACAGTGTTTTAGGTGTAATTTGGATACATACAACATACATGATATGTACAGTCTGTACAACCCTATTTCTTGTATGTATGTACAATCTGTACACCTAAATCACTGTGTCAGGAATAAACATGTGAATGATATTCCTATTTAATATATGATTTGATTATGATATATATGTGAATGAATATGCAAGTATGCTTGCATTAAGAAAAGCTATAAAGTCCTTTGATAGATAATAGAAGTATATGTACAAAGACTTAGAATGAATTGATTAAATATGTTAGGTTGATCCTACATAAGAAAAACAGCTTTGTAAAGTCCTTAAAAAGAAATGATGTACATGGACTATAAATATAGAAAGATCAAGCTTGTTAGGTTGATCTTATGATGTAATAGATAGGCTTATCTAATCATCAAGCACTTCACCAGAAGTCGTAGTCTGCCAGGAGAGTCAATGTTAACTCGAGAGCTATCGAGGCAGAATAGGAGTATGCAAGATAGTAGATCTCGGAGTTCGTAGACTTCCAGGGGAAACGAAGAAGGATTTTAGTGTGTCGAGTAGAGCTTCTTTAGGATTATAGTATGCTGAGAAAGTCATGTTCAGAATCGTAGAAACAGCCTGCCTACGAGCCGACCGGTTATCTGCCGAAGCCAAGTCAGAAACATAGACTACACTCGGAGTCGTAGAGTCCACTGATGCTGAAGCTATGTCAAGGATCATAGACTACACCCTGAGTTCGTAGAGTCCATTGATTACATGCAGAGATCGTATTTGAGCAAGATCAGATGAAGACAACAAGCACAAGGCAGAAATTGTAGAGTGTCAAGATCTGATCTCGGGATCGTAGTGTCTGCTGCATGAAAGTCAATCGTAGAATGCAGAACTACGACCTCAACAGAAGTGCTCACAATGCCAAGGTTGAATCGTAGAACATATACGGTTCTCAACAAATGAGCATTCCCAGAATATCTAAAGGAACGAAGCCTCTGGTTCAAGCTGCAAGCTACATCCAAAGAAACCAGATAGCACTCAACGAATGGCATATAGGCTAACAGAAGATCTAAGCACCAACCCAATCAGCATCAAGATTGAGTTGTAAGGCCATTCGTGATGAAGTCTTCCACAAGGAGATCCAAAGAAGACTTGTAAGTCGACTAAGGAAAGTCGCCTAATGCAAGAGAGCTTATCAAGTGAAAAAGACAACGATCTTGGAAGGAACCAAGATCGTAGTGTTTGCCAAACAAAGAAGGAACCGATGGAAGGTGAACCGAGATCTTTGGGTCACCCACCAAGAACAAGGCTAAAGTGATTAAGTGCAGGGTCAGTTCATTAATGATAAGTGAACGGGAGATCATAAGGAGAAAGTAAGCTGGACACGCCACAAATCTGAAGTGTCTTGATATTCAGAAGGGGACCAGAGCAAGGAATTAAGCCATCAGTCTCTGAGAATAGTCGAAGCAAACAGAAGTATTGAAGCACTGCACAATACAAGGAAGAGGTGTTCTATATTGAAGATCCAATCAACACTCTTCAAGATCGTAGTGTTAACTCTACCAGTCAATAAGCAACACTCAACAAGACACTACGATCAAGTCCTTAAAGATGTGCATCAGAATCGTAGAGTCCGAATAGCTGAAGACTGAAGCATTGGCAACGGTTCAATCTGAAGGATAATATTCGGACAAGTGCTTATTGAGAGCATCGATGCAATAAGAGAACCTCTAATCGAGAAATTAGGAAGAAATAAAGTCTTCGACCTGCCCAAGACATTAAAGTGATACATCTGATAGGGTAGGTGAAACAGTAGACTGCAGCGTCAAAAAAAGTATGACATGTCACATCAAGCAGTCTACCTCAAACAACTCGAGATCTGTGAAGAGATTTGAATAACCTTCAACGGCTAATTTCCAACGGAAGGATTGGGAAGAAGTATAAATGAGAAAGATCTTCAAAGATCAAGGGTTGCTGGAGTTGCCGAGTTTGGAGAGAAGGTGGACTGATCTAAACCATGTGAGATAGTGAGTCCAAAGGCTCACTCTACGATCCACCAAGAACACTCAGAAGACAGACAAAGAAAGAAGTAGAAGTGTGAGTTCTACTATGTAGAAGTGAGAGTTCTACTACATGAGGAGTGTTCTGAACTGCCGAGAGAAAGAAGAGCATCATGTCATCTTGATGTCCATCATGGGAAAACTCTAAGTACAATAGAGAAGATCTCACAGTCATTTTAGCAAGTCCATCATGAGAAGACATCAAGTATCAAGAAGGGAGATCATAAATGCCATCTTGGTGTCAAGCGTGAGAAAGCTTCTAAGTACCTAGAAGAAGAAATTACAGTCAGCTTAGAAGCCTCTCATGTGCTGCCATCAAGTACCGATAGGAATGATCTTCAAGGCAGTTCATCGAGGGGTCATCCGAAGTGGTTGAGTAACTGAAGAAGCTGAGCATCATGCAACACTCAACTGCTCTTCAAGGATGATCAAGCCAAGCTGTTAAGTATAGAAGATGTTCAGAGCATGAAGACATCTTAGCAGCTCAGCACCGACTCCAACAACAACAACAAACAAACAACTCAACAAAGCCAGGGCCTGAGGGGTTCTTGTCCGAAGGGACTAAACAAAGCAGGGCCAGAAGGGTCCTTGTCCGAAGGGACTAAACGAAGTTCCAAGCCTGCTGGGCTTGAAGAGTTCCTAGGGAACTAGAGGAGTTCCTAGGGAACTAGAGGAGTTCCAAGGGAACTAGAGGAGTTCCAAGGCTACTAGCCATGAAGAGTTCTTAGTGAACTGAAGTCCCAAGGCTGCTGGCCTTGAAGGAATCTTAGTGATTTAGGGTGCTGCCCTTCCTTAGTGAAAATCCTGCTAGTTGAAAGCAGAAGAGTGGATTAGGAGCTTGAGTCTCTGAACCACTTAAAACCCCTTGTGTCTTTTACATTATGTCATTTACATTATGTACTATAACTTCTATAATCAGTATGTATGTTTTAATCGCCACAACTAAACTAACTCTAACAATGTATGTATGATTATGAATATATCAATGAAGGGATCTTTTACTTATTCGCAGTTGCTTGAAAAGATTCTTATGTTTGTCATATGCTAATTTAATAGCAATACAAAATAAACACGAAAAGTATTTGAAATAAAATGATCTATTCAACCCCCCCCTTCTACAGATCTATTGTGCCCTCTGTAAACTAACACAATCGCTTTTTTTATAAAAATTTTAATTGGAATAAATACTATACATTTTTTGGGAGGTACTTCAAAAAAAACCCAAAAAAAAGGGTCACTAGAAAAATGTCCCCCTAGACTTATTGTAAATATAATACTTTCTCCGTTCCTTAATATAAGTCGTTTTAGATAAATGTTTTTGTTCCCAAATATAAGTCACTTGAGAATTTCAAGTAAGCATTAATTGTTTAGTTTCTCATATTATCCCAAGTATTAAATATAATTTTGGTTCTCTCACTATTTTTTGTCCAATAAATAATACCCTTTTTTTCCATATACAAGGGCAATATAGACAATTGATAGTATATTTAATATTTTACAATCATTTTCTTAATACTTGTGTACAACTCTAAAACGACATATATTAAGGAACGAAGGGAATATCAATTGTTTATATTACCTTTGTTTTGAAAAAAGATAATGTTATTTACTGGACAAAAAATAATGAGAAAACCAAAGTTATAGTTAATATTTGAGGTAATATTAGAAAATAAGCAATTAATATTTTTAAAATTCTAAAACGCGTCTTATATTAAGGGACGGGAAATAGTACTTATTTTATGTGTAATATTTTTCTGCCATAAGGAGTGATTTTAAAAAGAGATTGAGTAATTCTCTTTAGATTATATAAAATATCAAATAATTTAAAAAAAATAAAATTATCTAAAACGTCATTTATTATACCAGGGAGGGAGTAGAACATAACTTCAAATTTGATGGATAAATTCATAAATTATTCTATGTGAAATATTACCAACTTGTCCTATTGGCTAAATTTATCACATGGATGCTTAAGATTCTATCTCTTTGCAAAATAATCAATTTGTTTCCTACTAAATGAAACTAAGCTATAAATTATATTGTACTAAATCTTTGTTTCAGATTTGGCCTATTAGCTCAGCTGGTTAGAGCGTCGTGCTAATAATGCGAAGGTCGCAAGTTTGAGACCCGCATGGGCCATTAATTTTGCTAAAATATTTTTTGGACGAGAAGTCCTCAAACAAAACTTTTCAATAATCAAATTAAGGTATCATAACTTCAAGTTCTGAATCACTTGATACGAAAGGACCTGTTTATGTGTTTTATTATGTGAATAAAGGAAGAAATGTGAAGAGAAGATTGTTTCTTCCCATCTTTATGGAAATAATGAATTTTCATTTCATCCTTTCCTTCTCAACTAAGATAAAATCACAAATAAAGCGGTAAAACGAAAGAAAATCTTCTACCGATTAAATCTTCATTTCATTAAAAGTTTGATTCGTGCTCGACTCGAAATATAAATGATTCAAATATGAGCAAATTTTAAAGTTCGATAAATTACTCGAACCTCCTCAGATTGTAATTTTCTATTATTGATATTCGGATCATATTCGTTTGAAAAGTTCAAATTGACCGGACTCGATTCGAGATTGTGTTCGACTCGGTAGCTAAACAAGCCTCAATCAAACTTTATTTTATACTCGATAAACTTTGTGAACCAAATATGAACTCAATAATCGGCTCGACTCGATTCATTTACACCCTTAAATTCATAAACAAGGTATAGATGTTTATTAATAATGCATTTATTGATATAAATACATTATAATGGAATGCTATAAAATGGGTTTGTCATAATTTAATTATTGCACATAAAATGGCCAAATGATGTCGGTTAGATTATTAACTAATTACTCCTTACGTCCTTTAATATAAGATTTTTTAAGAGTTGTATACAAATATTAAAAAAATGATTATATAACATTAAAAATAATATTAAATGTCTAAATTGCCCTTATATTGAAAAAAAAAAATTGTCATTTATTGGATAAAAAATAGCGAGTTAAGAGACAGATGGACTATAACTTGCGACATTATTTTGTAAACTTGAATATTTTGCAAACTTTTTTCAGAAAGTTCTAAGAGTAGCAATCTAAAAGCATACAGCAAGTAAATCAATATATTTATGCACAAGAGTTTAGTAGTCGCTGGCTGGCTGCATTCTGATCCTTGGGCAAAATGGGAATCTAATAATGCATTTCATTTCATTGGACTATTTCATATTGTTATATATTACTAACAGCCTGTTACTTCCATTCCTTACAAAAAGAAGAGAGAATATATGATGAATCAATCTCAACTACGAGATGATATATCTTCCGCATGGGTTGTACTCGTTTATCTCTCTTAAAGCTGCTGTCACTGCCTTGGACGCTCCATCACCGACTTCTTTCTCCAAACGCTTCAGTTTTTCATCCTGCTCAATAATTACTTCCTAAACCAACCATAACAACCAATCTTAATTAAACATGAGAGGAAAAGAAATGATAACAGGAAGCATTATTTTGTGCTTGCCAACTTCCAAATGAACGAAAGAACCTGATGTTTCCCATCAACATTGATGACTTTAAACGGATGCCAATCAGGATCTCGGAGGTACTCCTCCCACAATGAGCACAGTTCAGAACTTCTTTCATCTGCTTCTGATTCATCATACTTCCTCTTCATTGCATCATGGAATGGTTTATTGTCCAGCTCCCCCATTCTCTTAACACCAATATGAGGATTTTTTGGCAGTTCTGACAAGACCTACAAAGTAACCAGATTAGTCTTTCCTCCTGAGGATGAGTGGCCACAAATGATAGAAAGCTTTAACAATTATAGTAAACTAAAGATGCATATATTTTTGTTTAGTATTGTTATTGGTTATGTTTTTTTTAATTTGGTTTTTCCTTTTTTGGTGACAAATAATGAGCCACAAGTTTTTACAATAACAATTAGCACACAAATTATTTCTCACAAATGATATCCTAACAAGTATCTTAATAAATATAATTTTGTCCCATAACAGATCACCTTACCAAGATAAGTTTATAGTAAGTAATGGATGAGAGAGAGAGAAAACGTATAAAGGGGAAAAACAAAATTACAGAAAAATATACATAGGTTATTTCAGTTATGACCTCAGTCACTCCCTTGCTCAAACAGGAACAAATAAATTACAAAGCATCATTATCAGATATAATTTAAATTAAAAATGAAATTATAAATATATACTGCATTTGTACAAGTAATTGCTGAGGGTTATACATATGTATATATATAACCCTCGGCAATTACTTCTACAAATGCAGTATATATGTATATACATATATATACACACACTATACACAGAGTTCCTTTTGCCATCATACATTAAAATCAATTTAATTATCTGAATCAGTTACTATAAGTGACATGTAATGTGCCACAACCTATAGGACTAGCAGTATTCCATCAGGCAGTCTACACTTGCAGATGGCCTCAAAAGAGAAGCAGAAAGGTTTAATTTTTATAGATGGCACATTGATACAAACGAAAAAGAATGCAGAAATTGAAGTTAATAAATAAAACTTACATTAACCAATTCTTTACGAGCATCCTGCAGCTCGTCATTGCTTTTGCGTTCCTTCACAATTAGAGTTTGGTTCAATGCTTCTAAATATTCATATTCTTCTTCCTTCTCCCTCAGCGATTGGTGTAGATCCTCCACCTTTTTCAGAATTTCCATATCCCCATCATCTCCCATGTGCTTCATAACATTTAATGTTCCTTTCAATTGCTCAATTTCAAGCACTACTGCTTGTTTTGCATCCAGTTGTGTTTGCAGTTGAAGTATCCTCTTGTTGAGATTCTCTTTTTGTGTCTGAAATTAAAAATTGAATCCATACCACAAGTTTTATGATATTTGAACTTGACACTGAAACATTGAAACCACTATTCAAACAAAATAATAAAGAATCCACACCTTATGGTCTCCTGCTAGTTTCATCACATTTTCATCGGCCTTCTTTTGTTCATCAGCTGCCATTTTAAGGGCACTATTTCTTATAGCATTCTGGGACAAAATGATATACACGGCTCAATCATTTGTCAAACTAAACTAAAAACATTTCAGCAATTTGATTTTAACAACATACTACGATGTCTGTCGCAGTCAAATTCAATGTGAAGGAAAGTAATTTTGGTATTAAAAAAACATATGGTACCAAATTCCCATTTATAAAAAGTTGTCGAAAAACTTAAAGACACAAGTTACATAACTACGATCTATATATACCCTTGCACATATTCATCACAGTTTAGTAAAAGTACAACAGGAATCTCGGTGTTTAAGCAGAAAGCTATTCATTGTGTGAGAGTGGCAACTGCCTACATCATATTTTCCCAAATATTTAGTAATATCATCAAGATCAAGTTGTTTCCAGCAACGAGCTAGGATACATCAAGGCATGCACGACAAGGTTATGACATGATACATGCAGACACGATAAATTTTACTCCCTAAGATTCCAGGGATAAAATGCTCCATGATTTTTTCACGCATACTTAAGATGAATAAAATGACAAAATTGCCCATAATAATATCATTAAATATGGAGAGAGAATTAGAATAAGAAAAGTATGAGATATTTAATGTTACGAGTATAATAGAAAAATATATGTAAAAGTTTGGTTATTAAAGAAAAATGAACATTTAACATGGGACTACTCAAAATAGTAATAAGGACTTTTATCATGAGACGGAGGGAGTAATAGAGTAGGACAGTTCAGAACATGTCAACAAATATATATTTCCTATTTATAAGATTTGAGTATCATATATATCTAGGCCTGGAAAAATATAGTTTTGGTTTGGTTACGGTTTACAAAATGTAGATATGATTTTATTAAGAACTAAAACCATATAACCTATATTTAATATGAGTTATGTGGGTAGAAACCAAATAATTATAGGTCCAATATGAATTAACTATTTTCCAAATCTCAAGTTTACTATTATATATTTAATATCTATCTTCCTTTAACTTCTCTCTCTAATTTTTTTATACACTCGCTAAAACATTCATACTCTCAATGTTTTTATACCTCTCTCTCAAATTTTAATACATTCAGCCATTCTAGAAAGTTGAATTTAAACAGTAGTGACACAATCAAGTTTAGCTAGGTGTTTGTCTTGTCTTCCAAGTTATAGCACAATGTGAAGCCAACTGCCCACCACGTAGATTAACCCCCAAATCGGGTCTGATCCTAGCATGTCAGTTAACATGTCTCTAAAATAGTTTAAGTTTGGAAGGAATAATTACGGGGTCAGAAACAGTTAACTGGGTTCAACCTATTTTCTTTTTGAAAATATAGGTACAAACTTTATCTAATCTATTTAATTTAAAGTAGTCAACCAATCCAAATGATTCTAATTAAAATAAGTTGACCCAACAGTTTATAAATCAAATTATCAGGTTTATATATATCTACCTAAATTTTTTATGTTATGAACTATAAGAATCACTGTTAACGCCAAGATCTTTCTCCACGTCCTAATCACCAAGACGCGTCCGATATCCTGCACAGTTCAACAAGTCAACACCAAAAGCTTGACGGCCTGACCGTCGAGGGATAGCTCCGGCGTGAGAGTCAAGTCTGAGCGATCATAAGGTTAACCATGGAGGATAAAAATATCTAGTGTATTGAGAGGATAAAATATCGTTAAGTGTTACCTCTAGATTGTATGTGATCCTCGCTTCATATACTCCAAAGTCCCAGATGTGGATCGATTTCCTGCCCACAACCTTTAGCCGACTAAGCCTTGTCTCATCCTCATTAATGCCATGCAGAAATGTCACCAAAGTTCTATCCCCAATCTACAATTGGCCAAAGCCCAAGTGGAACCATACTCATCTAGTCATTCTACCTAATCGTCACAAATTTCAATACTTCATAAAGCCCTAAATAAAGATAATATCTACTAAATGGGGTGGTACTTAATGAACCCAAACCTAATACTTTCAAGACTCCACCTCAACACGTTTACTAAAGTATTATACCAACATCATTTCAGTCTTTTATTAAACAAGAGGTTTAATGAAAGAGTATAAGTTGAATCGGTCCGTAATAAAAGGAATTATAATGAGATCAACAAAGGCCCAAGATACAACTTACCAAGGCCCAATAGGTAAATCTCAAACAACAATTCAAATAGAACCGGATACACTCTTCGAAAGCAACCAAGGATGACATAAGGAGTGGTTTTTTGTCAAAGGACCAAATCTCCTCCATACCGACCGACCACTTCCGATTGCATCTCTCCAAACTTCAAAATATTTCAACTGAACGAGTGAGAGAAATGACGAGCCTTCTAGAGAAGATTCATATTAAGGAATGGAGCTTCGGACTTCTGAGTAAACAAGCATGGGTGTACGACCATAACTGTAAGTCTCGAACCCACTTTATTGTTTAACTCCCAATTTCCATTAGTAGTTATCGTAAACAATTATTCCTCATCCGCTGCAGTTGTCTCCGATCAAACCAACGTCAATCTAATCAAGGATCTAGACATGATTTCTTTCTAGTACATCTTCGCCGACCTCCGCCAAGTATCAATCAAGATCTTCAAGCCACCGAATCAACTCCTATTCAAGGGACAAGCCAACCTCGCCAAGAGCAAGTCGGCCGAAACCCAAAACACACCCCACACAAACTCACACCGAGTGCCTCCTCGATATGCCCTCCGACGAACGGATCCGAATCCCCGGCGCGCAAAAAGAGGAAAACCCAAGCAGATCCTCCCATTCAAGAACCATAAGTACCTCTAATGTAAACCGATCCTCCGCCAACCACCCCTATTTGAAATTGTTGTTTTTCGACGAAGAGCTCAAGAACAAGTGGAGCGATCACTCAAACTTTCTCGAAAAAAGACAACCAACCTCCTGACTTCAGTTCAAGCCTCGGAATCCCCCCTCTCTCCGCCGTAATCCAAGAGAATTTTCCTTTGAGCTCTCATAACTCCTTCGTCAGTAAGACCGACGACCACCGATTCTAAGAACAATTCTATATCATGGACTCGCTTCAACGAGGGAATGAAGTACCAAGCTAGAGTAAGCTTAACTTATCCATTTTCATATCGGCCCATTAATTTTGAATCGATAGATTAACACCGATCATCCGCAGTAAACATCGTTTTCTGGACGCCTCGTCCCAAATACCAAGAGGTCAAGTTCAAGAGAAAGCCGTCAAAGAGAGAATACCTCGCTTAAGTCTCGCTTTGGCGAAAGATAGAAGTAGTCTCAAAGTTGCTATTCAAGACAATGAAGTGCCTTCAGAAAGACCTTGCTCAACCAAAGAAGATTTGAAGACATCCCGCCACTCATCAAGTCATCATCGATATAAATATCGATTTTCCAAGAAAACGAAATTTTGGTGAAGAAAATCAAGATCCGACCCAATCCAACTCGGCCTGTCAAGAAGAAAAATAAAGATATCCAAGCTAAAGATGCAGAGCAAATGGCCCATCGTCAAAAGCTTGAAGAGAAACTTCGAGAACTCCGGACTCTTAGTGGATTTGGGCCCACCACTAACTCGATCGATCCGCGCAAGGAGATTGAAGCAAATTACGTGAAATCCAACGAGTTTGAACAATGAAGTTGTCCACATGTACTCTGAAGGGTACGAGGTCTGCCGAAGTAAATAAAAAGCCAAACTTGTAGTGGCCAAAGTAAACCCGGCTCTCCTTGACTCTTCGGACAGCGAGGACAATAAGGAAGCTTAAAGATATCATCCAAGCTTTAGGATTCACGAAAAAGACATCTCCTTTGTAAACGATTAGATATCAATGAAATAATTAACAAATTCTTATCCTTATTGCACCTTTGAACATTTCTTGTCAATAATTCATCATCAATCAACGTGAAAAATGTATAATCTTAAACTGTTAGTCAATAACTAAGCAAGTCATATAACATATAAGATCAAATAATAATGTGACCAACTCAACACTTAAAAATCGTAATAAAGTAATGCAATACTTATTCGTTATCAAGTGTGAGATGATTCGCTTCATTAGGAATTTGTTTACCCCGAAAGGCCTAACAAAACCAAGAGATGACATTTGCTTACCACGAAGGGGTCCGACAGAGTCTAAAGGACAACGCTCATTTACCACGAAGGGCCTGACAAGGTCTGAAAGATGACACTTGCCTACCCCGAAGGGCCTGACAAGGTCTAAGTGCAACACTTGCCTACCACGAAGGGCCTGACAAGGTCTGAAAGATGACACTTGCCTACCCCGAAGGGCCTGACAAGGTCTAAGTGACCACCTGCCGAAGAGGCTACCATCGAATGGTCAGCGAGTCCACCCGAACCTCCTAACACCAATGACGTTTGCCTACCACGAAGGGCCTGACAAACTCATAAGGACCACCTGCCGAAAAGGCTACCATCGAATGGTCAGCGAGTCCACCCGAACCTCCTAACACCAATGACGTTTCGCTTACCACGAAGGGGCCCGATAAACTCATAAGGACCACTCGCCGAAAAGGCTACCATCGAATGGTCACGAGTCCACCCGAACCTCCTAACACCAATGACGACCACCTACCACGAAGGGCCCGACAAACTCATAAGGACCACCGCCGAAAAGGCGCCATCGAATGGCCAACGAGTCCACCAACCTCCTAACACCAATGACGTTTGCCTACCACGAAGGGCCTGACAAACTCATAAGGACCACCTGCCGAAAAGGCTACCATCGAATGGCCAGCGAGTCCACCCGAACCTCCTAACACCAATGACGTTTGCCTACCACGAAGGGCCTGACAAACTCATAAGGACCACCTGCCGAAAAGGCTGCCATCGAATGGCTAGCGAGTCCACCCGAACCTCCTAACACCGAGGTGGCATTTGTTTGTGCTCGTCGACTATAGATGAGCCAACAAGTCCCTCATGAATGTTTTAAACTTCGATCCCATGAGCTGACGTCTGTTAACCTGATCCCTAGGCATTGGACCCAAGACGACTACCCCCTGCATAACAAGAGGTATAGGAGATAAAATCGAATATAGCTTTTTGGTGGTCGTGGATCGAACCATTTAGTCGACATTAAAGATCCACATGAACCCTCCGAATAACATCTTGACCCGGCAAGCACCCAAAGTTCCTCAATAGTGGGAGATGGGTCCACAAGAGAATACCCGCTCCGCAAACAACGCCCACGAATTCGATTCTTCCAAGAAGCATTGCAACGGTTTGTTGGGACTCTTCAGATTCTCCATAACTATCATCATCTTATTTCTTCATCCCTAAGGACACGGCCATATATCAAACCGTGGTGTCGCTACCCTCAACTTCTCGCACCAAAACCGCTTCCCACCGCCAATCTAACTAGCCGCAAGATACAAATAACATAGCTCAAACAGAGCGGGCTTCATCGACAAAGGCACCAATAAAAATAGGTCGTTTATTCTCCGGAAGGCGGTTTACGTACCAAGTCCATCTGAACGTCTTAGCATTCTTACGCCCTTTCCTCGTACTCAAAGATCGGCAAACATCTTTCGCCGATTCGGGATGTAAACCTTCTCAAAGTCTCTTCCGAGTAGTCTTGTCTTTTCCATTCGAACTCGCACTTTAGATGGGCCTCTCCAGAGACGCAGTATCCACATGGTGTGCCCTCGGTGGATTCTCAGAGTCATGGCTTTGAGTCTGCTTTCACCATAATCCTCAAGACCAATAGGGCGGAATACCTTCTTCTTACCAATCAGAAAATGGTCATTGGGTCTTCATCTACTCGCTTCGACCATAATCCCAAGACCAATAGGGCGGAATACCCTTCTTCTACCAATCAGAAAATGGCCATTGGGTCTTCCTCACTCGCTTTCACCATAATCCCAAGACCAATAGGGCGGAATACCCTTCTTCTACCAATCAGAAAATGGTCGTTGGTTCGCTTCGATCCCAAGGACTACCGAGACATGTCTTTAAAGTGTGACTTCTTTTCTAACTTCGACGGTCTCGTCACCCACCACTTTTCAGATAGATTCTAAGCAAGATGCCTTCTATCCTTTTTCCACCATGGTCGTCTTCTCTTCAGAAAAAAATCGATCTTCTTCTAAGATCACCTGGGCTCTCGAACGAGAACCCTCGTAAAACCCGCTTGTAAGAAGTAGCATCAAACACGAGCATTCTTTCAAGGACCCAATCAATCCTCGACATATACTCATCAGGTGTAGACGAAGTCATAGTCATCACTATCCTTAGAAGTAATCGTTTCTACTCTTATTCACCATGGATTCCGACGAGAAAGCGCCTACAATTTGTGATTGAAAATACTCAGACACTAGAACTCGCCCCTCCTTCTAGCGCCAATGTTAACGCCAAGATCTTTCTCCACATCCCAATCATCAAGACGACGTCCGATATCCCGCAGATATTCAACAAGTCAACACTAAAAGCTTCGACTACCGACCGTCGAGGGATAGCTCGCCGTGAGAGTCAAGACAAAGCGATCACAAGGTTAACCATGGAGGATAAAAATATCTAGTGTATTGAGAGGGATAAAATATCAATTAAGTGTTACCTCTAGATTGTATGTGATCCTCGCTCATATACTCCAAGGTCCTCAGATGTGATCGATTTTCCTGCCCACAACCTTTAGCCGACTAAGCCTCGTCCCATCCTCATTAATGCCATGCAGAAATGTCACCAAAGTTCTATTCTAATCTACATTCTGGCCAAAGCTCAAGTGGAATCATACTCATCTAACTATTCTACTTAATCGTCACATTTCAATACTTCATAGGCCCTAAATAAAGATAATATCCACTAAATTACTACTTAATAAACCTAACCTAATACTTTCAAGACCCACCTCAACATGTCTAAAGTATTATGGCCCAACAATCACTAACCATGTTAAGTAAATAGCAATAACTAAAATGTCGCGAGTATAGATATATGGATACGCAACTAATATGTAATAATGTAAGCGTAAATACACATAATTATAATGATACTCTTCCTCCCATGCCTATCATTTTAAAAAGTTCTTCCGCCTCTTTCTTCTATTTTAATGAAACATATATTTTTTTTCTTTTAACAAATATGCTTCCTCAATTACTCAAAAAATATTGTATCTTAGGTATTTGTAGACATATTTAAGCAACGAGTGTCGGGCACATTTCAACAGAAAAGGAAGAAAAAAAAAAAGACAACAAAGTATGGACGCATGAAATGATTTGTTTTGGCTCGTGCTCAACAATGTCCAAGAATTATGCGCTTTTACATCAAGTATTTGCATTTATTCGTTGACCTTATGTGAGAGTCGGTGCCTCCTAGCAAATAAATATACTAGAACGGATTCTCTATAAAAGACAACTTGAAATGTGTAGTCCATTTAGCCACATGGCAATGATATACAAAAAATGGGGGTAAAGATTCATATAATGTAACCTATATGTTATACAATTTCAAAGTAAGAACCCTTTTGTTTTAAACATCCAATGGACATAATAAGTAACTCAAGTGTCTTAGATGGACACCTAGATCAACAGAATTTTGGGTCTAGTAGGTAAACTTAACTAAACAATATACAAGCATTTAACAGAGATCATTTGACTAGCTCAAGTCCCAAAGTCTGTTTTCAATCATTCAACTTCTTATAAGATTACCACAACCACTTAAATCAATATGCACCAGTGAGGGAGATAAAAGATAATTTGTTGCTCTCTAAAAAATCATTGAGCTATCAGTGTAAGAGTTAAGTCATTTCCAAGATGTATTAGTAACGATGAGACTCCCTACTTCACTTATTACTTCAACTTGCAAGGGAGAACTACTTCGGATAAATATACTAAAATGCAATAACCAGGTAGGAAATGGTTAACCTCTTCAATCTCTTCAGAAAGCTTTTTCCTTTCATATTCATTTTGGGTCTCACGCTTCTCCAATTCTTTACCCCGGTGCTCAAGCTCTCTCTTTTGAGTTTCCAGTTGCAGCTTATTCTTTTGGTGGTCCTTAAAAATCTTCTGGAAATGCTCCCGAGCATTCAACTTAATTTTCTTTATCTCTGGATGGTAGAAACAAGCAGTCAAAAACTACTGTCATAACAGCTACTTAATATCATTTTACATATACAAAGTTAACACAAGCAAATTGTGGAAGTCCACTTTTAACCCGGCTACTTCTCTTCAACTACTACAAAATCAGAAGATAATGGCACTAGAATAATATTCCCCTTAAATCTTAATCTACCCAAAGTGAAACATATTATTACCTTCATTCAGTTCAGTAAAGTAAATAGGGGCCACATGCAGTGTCGTACTCAGGTTGAAGATCACACAACTGCAGTTTAGAATCTGAAACAGACTGTTTTGTACAAATAATGGAAGGCTAGCTCTGTATTCAGTTCATGCCTTCCCAGCACCCTCAATCATTGAGGTTGAACTGGCTAAACAGGACTTTCTTAACTATGAAAAGTAAATACAAAAGGTAACAGAAAATGATAACAGCACACACCTTCATTATAAGATTGGTGAAGCTTATCTTTTTCCTCAATTAACTTGCTCAAAGAATTAGAAGTCTCCGCAAATTTACTCTTCATCTCTTCTAAGTGCTTCTGCTTAACCTCAATCACGTTTGTTAAATTTGATACAAGCTTGCTTGTTTTGTTATCTTCTTCCACCATTATATCAGAAATAGTTCTAAGGTCTCCAATCTTACGGAGATGTTCCGAAATAATGCCACTGGAGTTGTAGTCATCAGCACGAGCAACCCATCCATAAAGATCAGACTTCTGGCTATTACTTACCCGCCAGTCTCTCTTCCCATGATGATCAGCCTCATAAGCTTTCTCAAACGACATTGCGTTAGTGAACCCAGACCAGTCTTTATTAAATTCAATGATAGCAGTGCCTGAGTGGCCCCCAAAATTCCACAAAGGATGAACTCTAGTGGGATTGAAACCTCTGCTTGCCAGTTGGTCCCTCAGGTTAGAACCACTTTCCCCCACAAAGCGCCCATCTTTCCATTCAGTTGGAATGTTAACTACAATTCCGATCCACGGCCACACAAACATCTCATCACCATCACATTCTGCAGGAGCATTAATCTTGGTCAAAGGTTGTGATGGACCAGAAATACCTGCTAGATCTGTTTCCAAGTATTTAACCAATGCAAGATGATTTTCCTTGTCTCTTACACTTCGCTTTTGCGAACCACCCTTGCCTACCCCGCCGGCATGTTGTAATAGTTCCTTATAAAGGTAATCTCGCTTCCTTTTTTTACTTGGACAGTACGGGCAAGTAAAAGTTTCATTAGATACTTTAAAAGGTTGGTTTCCACTCTTCAGTTCTTCATAAGATTTATCTTCATACTCCTCAATTTTAGATTCACTTATGTTGGTGTCTTCTCCAGAATTATTAGCCATTGAACTTCCTGTCAAATCTATCAGAGAAAATTACAACAGAAATTAGATTGCCGTTACAGGTAACACTTCGTACTTGCATCATTAAAGGGGGAACTATAAAATGTGTTATACAACAATTGATAAACCATAGTGATAGACTCCACTAGCACGCCATGCGAGGAGGTGGTCGTCCGCCTCGATCGTTCTAAGACGATTGTTGGGTGAATTAATTGTCAGAACACCTTAACCCTCGCTTATATGTAGAGCGGTAATTTTGGTACAATTCGTCGCGTTCGAATTTCGTTGAATGGACACCAACGACACTCGACCCTCGCTTATATTGAAGCGGTAATCTCTTGCATAAATCGATTGATCGACGCTGAGAAGACGCCACACACAACTATGAATTGTTGTATGATAAGTCAAATTGAATCTCAAAAGAAATAACTAAGAAAAATACTTTAGAATTCTTCAAAGAACCAAAAGTAGAGAATAACCTCACAAATATATCAATAATAAATAATGATAATGTGTCATATTACATCAACTTGCACCTCTATTTATACTACTCAAAACAATCCAAATCCTAATAGAAATTTATAAACTATAACCCTAATTCTATAAGAAAATAGAAGTCAATTTGGGAAAAGGAATTCTAATTAAAAAGAAATCCTAATTACAATAGAATTTAAAATTAAGAATCCAAATAAAATCCTTCACTGCGTGGGATTTCCATAATACTCCTTTGTAAGTAAATATGTTGACTTTGTTAAGAAGATTAAAATTGGGCTTGTATTAAATTGACTCAAATTAATGTCTCATGTTCTTTTGCCTCCTCTTCGATTTTCTTACGTTAGCTTTCAAATTTGAAAACATCTTGGATCAATCCATTGAGACTTTGTTTGAACCTCTTTGTTCTAGCCTTGCTTGATCCCCACGTCCCTTTAGTCTTGTTTGAATCCACGCATGTCACGTCCTCATCATTCTCTCCTCTTGAAAAGGATTTGTCCTCAAATCGTCACCTACATCAAACGGACTTAGATCAAGAACGTTAAATGTAGCACTAACATTATACTCACTGGCAAATCCAATTTATAGGCATTGTCATTGATACGCCGAGAACTTGAAATGGACCATCTCCCCGGGAAGCAATTTCAAACGTCTTTGAATCTGGGAATCTTTCTTTCCACATATGTAACCACACCCAATCTCAAGGGCTCAAAGATCACTTGATGTCGTCCCTTGTTCGCGTGCTTAATGTATTGTTCCGTTCTCCGATTCAATGTTTAGCTTTGGCTCTTTCATGAATCGCTTAACAAGATCAAACCTTTTTCGCTCCATCCATGTTAGTATATTCGTAAAGCAGTAACGGTGATAAATCCAACGGTGTCAAAGGATTAAAACCATATACAATTTCAAATGGAGAAAAATTAGTAGCGCAGAATGAATGTAAGCGGTTATATGCAAACTCAACATGTGGTAAACATTCTTCCCATTGCTTGATATTCTTTTTAATGATAGCGTAATAATGCCGATAAAGTCCTATTTACTACTTCAATTTGGCCGGAAATCGGTTTGTGGATGACAAGTAGTAGAAAATAACAATTTAGTACCCAATTTACCCCACAAGGTCTTCCAAAAATAACTTAAGAACTTTGTATCTCTATCAGAAACAATAGTTTTAGGCATACCATGCAAACGCACAATCTCCCTAAAGAACAAATCAAGAATACGAGACGATCATCGGTTTTTATGACATGGAATAAAATGTGCCATTTTGAAAATCTATCCACGACCACAAATATCGAATCATAACCATGCTTAGACCTAGGTAAACCCAACACAAAGTCCATAGAAAGATCAATCCAAGGTTCATTAGGAATAGGCAATGGCGTATACAATCCATGGGGTTGAACACGAGATTTAGCTTGGCGACAAGTAATACATCTATCACATATTCTTTCTACATCCCTTTTCATATGAGGCCAATAAAATGTTCTTTTAAAATAGCAAAAGTTTTATCAACACCAAAATGTCCCATTAAACCGCCCTATGTGATTCCCTAACCAACAACTCACGCAAAGAACATGCAGGAATACATAGTTTATTTTCTCGAAACAAGAATCCATCAACTCTAAAGTATTTACCCACAACATTCTTTTTCACAAGTTTTAAACTCTTTCACCAAATCAAGGTCATTATCATATAACTCTTTAATTCGCTCAAACCCAAGCAATTTTCAGATCAAGAGTATTTAACAAAACATACCTGCGAGACAAAGCATCTGCAACGACGTTCTCCTTACCTTGCTTATATCGAATAACATATGGAAATGTCTCGATAAATTCCATCCATCGTGCGTATGTCTTTTGTTCAACTTGTGTTGACCCTTCAAATATTTCAATGATTCATGATCGGTGTGGATCACAAACTCCTTAGGCCACAAGTAATGTTGCCATGTCTCCAAGGCTCTAACCAAAGCGTACATCTCTTTATCATATGTAGGATAGTTCAAAGTCGCCCCACTCAATTTTTTTTGCTAAAATACGCCATTGGTTTTCCTTCTTGCATCAACACGACTCCAATCCCTAAACACCAAGCATCACACTCAATCTCAAAAGTTTTAGCAAAGTTAGGCAAAATAAGTAAAGGAGCATTTGTCAATTTATCCTTAATCAAATTAAATGCTTTTTCCTGCTCATCACCCCACTTGAAGCCCACACTTTTCTTGATGACCCTACCAATGGTGTTGTAATTTCACTAAAATTCGAACAAAGCGTCGGTAGAAACTTGCGAGTCCATGAAAGCTTCAGATTGACTCACATTGGTTGGACTCCTACCAATCCCAGATCGCACGTATTTTCTCCTCATCAACTTGGACTCCCCCGTGAACTCACAACAAAGCCAGAAAAACAATTCTATCCGAACAAAACGCGTGCATTTCTCCATGTTAGCAAATAACTTTTCTTTCCTAAGTACATCTAAAGCAGATTTTAAATGCAATGCATGATCTTCAAGTTTTTGCTATAAATCAAGATATCATCAAAATAAACTACGACAAATTTTCTAATGAATGGACCAAAAACATGGTTCATTAACCTCGTGAAAGTGCTCGGTGCATTAGTTAAACCAAAAGGTAATACTAATCATTCATAAAGACCAGTATTTAGTTTTAAACGCTTTTTTCCATTCATCACCCTCTTGCATTCTAATTTGATGATAACCACTTTTTAAATCAATTTTTGAAAATATGCAAGACCCATGTAATTCATCTAACTTGTCATCTAAACGAGGAATGGGATGTCGATATTTTACCGTAATGTTATTTACCGCTCGACAATCGATGCACATCCTCCATTTTCCATCCTTTTTTAAGACTAGGATCAAGGAATCGCACATGGGCTCATACTTTCTCTCACGAATCCTTTCTCCATCATTTCGCTAACTTGCCTTCAGAACTCCTTCGTTTCCTCGGGATTACTCCGATAAGCTGGACGGTTTGGAATCGTCGCACCGGGAACAATACCGAATCACCCCTGGTCATAATCATACCAAAAACTATCCATCACTGCATTACAGGCCACTAAGGACTTTTATCACATCATTTATAACAAGCCATGATTATACCGAATGATCCCTGGTCATAATCATACTAAGTTCATCTATACACGTAAGTCAAGATAACATAATATAATATGAGGATGATGACAATGATATAAGAATTCAATAAAACAAGTTCAAGAATTATTTTATCCGGGGAATTATTAACGTCCAAATTGTCAACATGATATCTTTGTTTTAGAGTAAAATTCAAGAATGATCGGAAGAATATTTCCATGAAAAGATCTTTGGATGAAACGCAAATATCAAGGATATTCTACTAATTTCATGGAGTATAGAAGTCAAAGTTTTAACCAACTGGGTATAATAAAGAATGGAATAACAAAAGAAATCACCACGCATGTGGTACTTCGTGATGTATTGTGAGTTACTCCAACAGAATAATAATAACGGAACCGGTCGTGAAATTCACACAAAGCAGGATGTTCCAACAGAATAATAAAGATGGAACCAAATCCGGTGTAAAACACATGAGATAGGATATTCCAACAGAATGATAAAGATGGAACCGGTCCGTGTAAAAACACATGCATGGATGTTCCAAGCAGAATAATAATAAAGAGCGGAACCAGTCCGGGTGTAAAACACATGTGATGAGGATGTTCCACAGAATAATAATAAAAAGACGGAACCAGTGGGTGTAAAACACATGCAGACAGGATGTTCCAATGAATAATAGAAGAATGTCACCAAGTATAGGTAAACAGCCATGATACAAAGTTATTCCAAATGTAATAATAAGCAATGGAATAACAACGATTCTCTTCATGAATAAGAAAGAATAACACCCCTTACTTTTGATAGGAGATTGAATCTCGCAGAGAAGGTAGTAACAAAATACTCTTCTTCTTTCTCTCTTATTCTCTCTATACTTTTCTCTCTCTATAGCTTGAATGAATTCATGAAAATAATGAAGCACTAAGCCTCTATTTATAGAAGATTTCTAGCTGCGTGTGAAAAGACAAGTGGCTTGTGATGATATGAAAAGAAAAGTGGTTCGATTTAATCGATAATGTGAAAAAAGAAAAGTGGTTCGACCTTTGTAATGTGAAACGACAAGTGGTTCGGACGCCTCTGTAATGTGAAACGACAAGTGGTTCGACGTCGGTAAAGGTAATTACTATCGACGGAAGGTAATTACTATTCACAAGGGTAATTACTATTCACAAGGGTAATTACTTATTCGACGAAGGTAATTACTTATTCACAAGGGTAATTACTATCGACGAAAGTAATTACTATTGATTGAAGGAAAATACTATGACGTGAAGGTAATTACTATTCACAAAGGTAATTACTATTATCATTGAAGAGACTCTTAGATGATGACATACGAGCCCCCATAAAATAATCAAACTTACCAAAAATCATTTTATTTTTAATCAACACATATTTAATCTTTCAACAATTATTAATCATTTATAACTTGTCGTCTCAATTATTGATTTAATACTATAACATATTATCTGAGGATGATCTTTGTGACAATAATTGAATCAATAATATAAGAGATATGATCAAAGAATTATCGTAGTAATAATTAAGCATAAATTTGAGTGACTTCTCACGTAAGCATCAATAATCAATCCGTGTCTTTACTACTATGCAACCCTCGCCAGACATCGCATTTTTTACCCCGGGTAGTTCAACAGTTTAAGCGGTAATACCTCCGCCAATTATTTTTATAAAATATTTTATCGTTTTCTCAATCCAAATAATAATTACATTATGGGGTCCACTAATGATTGAGTAGTTCATTAATATTCCCTAACAAAAGAATATTCCCCCACCAAACGAATATTTTATAACAACTTTCATACTTTGCAAAATTTATAAATATTACCCACAACTATAACATTATATCAAATTTATTCCATAATATTCAAAAATAATATTTATAGAAAAATTCATCTTTATTTATTAAAGTTGGGGTCTTACAACCTCCCTTCTTATGAAATTTCGCCCTCGAAATTAGGGTGCGATACTGGTATGTGGAAGAGGTGAGGATACCTTGATTTCATTTGATTCTAACTCCCAAGTCATTTCCTCAACATCGTGGTTCCTCCACAAAACTTTGACTTGAGGTATAACCTTGGGCGTAGAATATGTTCCTTCTTATCCAAGATTTGAACAGAACCTCTTCATACGTCAAATCTTCCGCTATTTCGTCCGGGTTCTAACTCAATAATGTGGTTCGGGTCTTTCACATATTTACGTAACATGGATATATGAAAAGCGTTATGAACACGAGACATATTTGGCAGAAAGCGAGTCTATATAGCCACAGTTCCTACTCGATCGAGGATTAAAATGGACCAGATGAATCGAGGATTAAGTTTTCCTCTCTTTCCAAATCTTGTAACTCCTTTCCCATGGAGCAACTTTTAACAACACATGATCTCCTATATCGAATTCCACGTCCTTTCGATGAAGATCAAGATAACTCTTTTGTCGATTTTGTGAGGTTTTATATCGTTGTCGGATCGTTTGAATCTTTTTAAGTAGTCATACGTACCAACTCCCGGCCCCAACAACGTTGCTTCACCCACCTCATCCCAAAGATCTTTGAAACGACACTTTCTTCCATACAACGCCTCGAATGGAGCCATGCCAATACTTGCTTGATAAGCTGTTGTTGTAGGAAAACTCCACCAATGGTAAGAACTTGTCCCAACTCCCTTGAAATCAAGGACACAGAGTCTTAATAGATCTTCAAGAGTTTGAATAGTCCTCTCTCGATTGTCCGTCATTCCCCGAGGATGATATGCTTAAAGCTAAATCGTAAGTCGTGCCCATAGCTTTTTGCAAACTAACCCAAAATCGTGAAGTGAATCTTGCGTCTCGATCGGGAAACTATGGATCTGCAGATACCATGCGGTCTTACAATCTCGTTTATGTACATACGAAAGCAAGACGTTCAAGTGTATAAGTTTCTCGTGTCGAAGAAATGAGCGGACTTGGTCAATCTATCAACAATGACCCAAATCGCATCAATGCCTTGAGAAACCTTAGGAAGACCGTGGTTGAAATCCATGGTAATGTGCTCCCACTTCCATTACGGAATTTCAAGTGGTTGCAACGGACCTTTTGGTACTTGATGCTCCGCTTTAACTTCGTTGACAAGTTAGACACCTTGAGATAAGCACGCTATCTCTCTCTTCATATTGCTCCACCAAAATGTATGGCGAATATCATGATACATTTTGGTACTTCGAGATGGATTACAAATGGTGTGTTATGCGCCTCCATCATGATATTATACTTTAAATCGGTCGTTAGGAACACAAAGTCCGGAGTTGACTTGAAGTATTCCTTCTTCATCGATTCTTGCTTCTAAGATAGCACCTTCTTGCACTTTCTTCCTCATACGCATCGGCTCCGTGTCCGTAGCGAGCGACTTTAACTTTATCGATTAAAGTCGGTTCTACTCGTATATTTGCTATCATCACATGCGTCCACGAGTCTTTAACTCTATCTCCATCCTTTGCAAGTCACACAAAATGGGCCTTTGTGTTGACAATAACGCACTTCGCACTTGTTGCATACGATCTTACGCTTCAATCGTCGGCTACCACGTTCGCTTTTTCGGGATGGTATTGGATGGTATGATCATAATCTTTCAAGCAGTTCAAGCCAACGTCGTTGTCGCATGTTGAGTTCCTTTTGAGTGAAGAAATATTTGAGGCTTTTATGATCCGTAAAGATCTCCACTTTCTCCCCATACAAGTAATGCCTCCAAATTTTAAGTGCAAAGACAACGACTACCAACTCTAGATCATGAGTAGGATAATTCCTCTCATATTCTTTGAGTTGTCGCGAGGCATAAAGCTATAACTTTTCCATGTTGCATAAGAACACATCCCAACCCTTTTTGCAAGAAGCATCTTTGTAAATGACAAATCCCCTCCGAGGCGGATGGTATTGCGAGCAGTCTTTGAAATAAGTCTCCTCTTGAGTTCTTGAAAACTCTTCTCACATTCTTAGCTCCAATAGAACTTTGTATCTTTCCGAAGTCATTTGAGTCGATGGAGTAGCGATCGAGAAAATCCTTCCACGAATCTCCGATAATAACCCATTTAAACCGAGAAAGCTACGTACTTGATTGGCCATCGATTTAGGTTGTTCCCGACTTTGAATAGCTTCAATCTTTCTTTGGGTCAGCGGATATTCCATGACTTGATACCACGTGCCCAAGGAATTCTACTTCTTGAGCCGAACTCATATTTCTTCAACTTGGCATAAAGCTTATATTCACGAAGCTTTTGGAGTGTCGACCTCAAGTGTTGCTCATGATCTTCACGGGTTTTGGAATAAATAAGGATGTCATCAATAAAGAGCGACCACAAAGTGATCTAAATATTCCTTGAATACTCGGTTCATCATATCCATGAAGGCGGAGGAGCATTAGTCAATCCAAAGGACATGACTAGGAATTCATAATGCCCGTCTGGGGATTTCGAAAGCCGTCTTTGGAATGTCGTGGTTCTAATCTTCAATTGGTGATATCCAGGAACGAAGATCAATCTTTGAAAAGAATTTGGCTCCTTGCAATTTGGTCAAACAGGTCATCAATACGTGGCAATGGATACTATTTTTGATGGTGACATGATTTGACTCCCGATAATCAATACAAAGTCGCATACTCCCATCTTTCTTCTTCACGAATAGAAGCGGGGAGCACCCAAGGAGAAGTACTAGGACGAATAAAGCCGATGTCTAACAATTCCTGCGGTTGGGTCTTTAACTCACGAAGTTCAATAGAGCCATTCGATATGGGGCTTTGGAAATAGGTTTTTGTAGGGTTCAAGGTCGATACAAAATTCAATTTCACGCCTCGGGGTAGGCCGGGGAAGTTCTTTGGGGAATACGTCGGAAATTTATTAACAATATAAATATCGTTAAAAAGCGGCGTATTTTTGTTTAAATCGTGACATGAGCTAAGAAAGCTTGACATCCGTTTTTCAATAAGCGAATAGCTTTATGGCTTGAGATGGACCGTGATTGATTTTAATGGTTTGGTCATTTGAATTAAGATAATAGGTTGATTAGGAATATGAAAGCTAACAACCTTATGAAAACAATTAATTTTGCATGGTAAGTAGTTAACCAATCAATCCACAGAATCACGCGTCAAATGCAAGTATTTTTAATGAAATAAGATCGACGGGTAATGTGAGGGTACCGATTTGAACCAAACAAGACTTATAAGCGAGTGGATGTAATGAAAGTTTCTCCCAAACGGAGTTTCCACAGATAAGTCAAAGTCTAATTTCTCCGAGTCAAATTTAATAATCGATGAGCGCAAGTGGAAGAAATAAAAGAATGGGTAGAACCGGTATCAAATAAAGTATGGACTTCATTAGAGTTTATGATAAGCTTACAGTGGCGACCTCATTCGGGTTCTTACTCTCTGGAGGTCACAACAAACGCCTCCCTCAGACCACGGGTTTGAATTTTCTCGGGGACGGCCTTTGGTGCCTCCATCCTAATTGAATTTATCTTGATAGAAACGACAAAATCAAGCTAAGTGACCTTCTCTTCCACAATTATAACATGCTTTGATGGCGTGCGCTAGATTTGATCGATGTGTCCTCTCCTCGCATTTGAAGCATATGATAGGTGGTCTTTCTCCTTCCTTAACAACGGGTCTTTGGTCTTTGACGTCTTTCCATCATTGTTGAATCTCCTTTTCTTGAAATGTCCATTCTTATTATTTTGGCCCGATTACCATCAAGTGGTTACCATATCGCCTATTGATTCCTCCACGCTTGTTGTCACCACTTGATGACTACTCCATTTGGTATTATAATTTTGCTTACACGCGCTCTCTTTTAGTTGCGTTGACTCATTATCGCGCTCCACTAATCGAGCCCTATTTACAACATCTGAATACAAACACGATTTATGAGAAATAAGATGTTGGCGTATCTCCGGCTTCAAACCTCTTAAAAACATTAGCGCCATTCTCTCTTCATTATCCACCAAGGGGACGAAAATAGTGATAACTCCGCAAATTTTACCTCGTATTGCGACACGGCCATATTGTTTTGTTCCAACTTGATAAACTCCACCTCCTTCATGTGGCGAATACTTTCGGGAAAGTATTTGTCGTTGAATGACTCTGGAACTTCTCCCAAGATATCTTGATCAAATGAGTTGAGTACGTTTCACCGATTCCCACCGATGTCTGTCTCTCAGCCAAGAACATAAAGGCGTGCAAAGGAACCTTTGCTCCTCGAGCATCCCAAGACATCAAATATCTTGGTAATCTGCTTTATCCATGCTTCCGCCATAAGTGGTTTTGGCTCTCCCTTAAACTCCGGTGGTCCCAGCTCCTTGAATTGTTTAGCGGTGTGCCGAGAGTTTTCCGTGTTTCCACCTACGTTTTTGGATGTGAGTCGCTCTACTTTGTTGTTGCATAAATTCGTATAAAGCCTCCGAACATTTGATCATTCATCATTTGGTCAGTGTTGTTGTTTTCATGAGGATTGTCGCCTTCCTGATGCACATTATCCTGATTATTGATATGTGGTGAACAACGATCGCCTGCGCTCCATTGCTATTTTCAACATTCTCAGATGTCATTTTCAGAATCGCCACAAAACAAAAGGTTAATTGACATGTAACAAATTATCCCTATCTTCCGACCAACCAATAAAATAAGCACATAAACTTAGGTAGGTCATACTAGCGAAGGTATTCCCGTCTCTCCCTCCTAGTACTATTCTCACATCTTAGCTGGGGATCATATCCTTAAGCTCGATACCAAGCTGTGGACGCCCCAAAATTTGGTATACATCACCCATCTTGGGTCGCCACTTACATGGCATGAATTTAAATCAACTTACTTAACATAAGCGCCGTGTGCAATACGACATAAGCGTGATTTTAAATACAAATATAAATACACTAGATATTATACAAACTCAAAAAGGAGTCCTCATTACAATTATTATCACACTATTTCACGAGAATAGTGAAGACTACTAATCTTATCTTCGGGACCATCACTCGTTTCCCGACTTGTCCAAATTTATATTCTCATTTTCTCAAGAGAACGGTGAAAGAAAGGGTGAGCTCAACTAGCCCGAGAAGAAATATTATGACTAAGATAATGCGAATAAATTATCAATAGTCTTCAACAATGTTAAAGCGATAAAATACAATAGACAACCGGTTTAAGCTGCGATGTGAATATCTGATCCATTAAAAGAGTCAGTAGAAAATAAAGTCTACTATCTTTTAGGTTTTAAAAGGTTTTCATCATTGTTATATTTGAGACTCAAACTTTAATAAATATTCCACATCATCGAATCACCCACACTACACGGACGATGATATTCTTTAGTATCACGAACACAATTATTCATGCACTCTGGGCCAAGAATATTTGTGTATTCATTAATGGTTATGATCATGCCAACAATCGTCCATCAATACACTACTGACTAATCGAGGATTTTTACCACATCATTTGTAACATTACGGTCATGATTACCTTTGAATAGTCTCTGGTCATAATCATACCAAGTCCATCTATGCACTACTCTGCCACAGATGACTTTAAAAATATAAACATGAGGATGATGACAATGATATAAGAATTGATAAAACAAGTTCAAGAATTATTTTATCCGGGAATTATTAACGTCAAATTGTCAACATGATCTTTTTTTGTAGAGTAAAATTCAAGAATGATCAAAAGAATATTTCCATGAAAAGATCTTTGGATGAAACGCAAATATCGAGGATATTCTACTAATTTCATGGAGTATAGAAGTCAAAGTTTTAACCATTTGGGTATAATAAAGAATGGAATAACAAAAGAAATCACCATGCATGTGGTACTTGCGCATAAAAGTTACTCCAGCAGAATAATAATAACGGAACCGGTCGGGTGAAATTCACTGCAAGCAGGATGTTCCAACAGAATAATAAAGATGGAACCAAATTGATTGTAAAACACATGAGATAGGATATTCAAATGAGAATGATAAAGATGGAACCGGTCCGGTGTAAAACACATGCATGCAGGATGTTCCAGCGAGAATAATAATAAGGCGGAACCGGTCGGGTGTAAAACACATGCAGACAGGATGTTCCAGCAGAATAATAATAAAGAGCGGAACCAGTCCAGGTGTAAAACACATGCATGGATGTTCAGCAGAATAATAATAAAGAGGCGGAACCGAGGGTGTAAAAACACACGAGCAGGATGTTCCAGCAGAATAATAGAAGAATGTCACCAAGTATAGGGTAAACCAGCGTATATAGGTTATTCCAATGAATAATAAGCAATGGAATAACAACAGATTCTCTTCATGAATAAGAAAGAATAACACCCCTTACTTTTGGTAGGAGATTGAATACTGGCGGTGTAGTAACAAAATACTCTTCTTCTTTCTCTCTTATTCTCTCTATACTTTCTCTCTATAGCTTGAATGAATTCATGAAAATAATGAAGCACTAGGCCTCTATTTATAGAAGATTTCTAGCACTGAAGACTCGCCGTGTGAAAAGACAAGTGGCTTCGACGGTGATGATATGAAAAGAAAAGTGGTTTCGACGAATGTAATGTGAAAAGACAAGTGGTTCGGCGCTTTGTAATGTGAAACGACAAGTGGTTCGGCCTTTGTAATGTGAAACGACAAGTGGTTCGACGTCTGGTAAAGGTAATTACTATTGACGAAGGTAATTACTATTCACAAGGGTAATTACTATTCTGAGGGTAATTACTTATTGTGAAGGTAATTCTTATTCACAAGGGTAATTACTATCGATGAAAGTAATTACTATCGACGAAGGTAAATACTTATTGTGAAGGTAATTACTATTCACAAAGGTAATTACTATTGATGAAGAGACTCTTAGATGATGACATATGAGCCCCCATAAAATAATCAAACTTACCACAAATCATTTTATTTTTAATCAACAAATATTTAATCTTTCAACAATTATTAATCATTTATAACTTGTCGTCTCAATTATTGATTTAATACTATAACATATTATCTGAGATGATCTTTGTGACAATAATTGAATCAATAATATAAGAGATATGATCGACAATTATGTAGCAATAATTAAGCATAAATTTGAGTGACTTCTCACGTAAGCATCAATAATCAATACAGTGTCTACTATGCACCTCCCGATATTCATTGTACTTTTTTTACCACCGGGTAGTTCAACAGTTTTAACGGTAACACCTCCGTAGTTATTTTTATAAAATATTTTTGTCGTTTTCTCAATCAAATGATAATTACATTAATGGGTCCACCAATGATTGGTAGTTATCACGAATATTCCCTAACAAAAAGAATATTCCCAGACCAAACGAATATTTTATAACAACTTTCATACTTTGCAAAATTTATAAATATTACCCACAACTTTAACATTATATCAAATTTATTCCATAATATTCAAAAATAATATTTATAGAAAAATTCATCTTTATTTATAAAAGTTGGGGTCTTACATGTCTCATCTTGTTTTAGTGGTGCATTTATTATATATATATAAAATACGCGTATATTAATGAACATGCGAAGCATGTTTGCATAATATATAATATATATAGTATAAGCGTACACATATAGAATACTATATTTCTACCCAATTGATTATGGACTTTTATTCTAGTTTGGTTCACTAGAGCCACCAAGTGAACCAAAAGGTCAAACCCCCTAGGGGTGCAAGAAATAATATTTAAATATAACTATTACATTTAAACCTAGGGCTCCATTACAAACGGGTCTTCAAGTCGCTCCTTGCTTTCTTGATCTCAATTTTTCAAAATTAATTCTAACTATTCCTATTACAAAACTATTTAAAATAAATAGAAACCTTGATCGTGATCGAGGGAAGTACATAGGAGGAGATAGAATTTACATTGAAAAAAATTAGAAGAAGGCAATCTGCAGACCCCATTTAATAAAACTCATACATTCATGCATCCAACTAAAATAAAATCCAATCACATTTAATCGATAGTCCATAATCAATCCCATTTATTATCATACACATCTCCATATGTATCAATAAATAACATTCATCTTATGAATAATAAACATTTAATATATATATTGATATCATTTAATGGGCAAATTTAGTTAGTATAAAATCTATTTTTGAATCAAAATAAACTCCTTTATTTTAATCCAAATTTAAATCAAAATAAAACTATTTTATTTTAATTTATCCAATTTTGAATAAAATAAACTATTTTATTTTAATCAAAATAAACTCCTTTATTTTAATTAATTATGGAATCCAATTCCATGTAAAAAAAAAAAATTATTAAAGGAAACACGGATTATCTTTCCTATTCACAAATAAACTCCTTTATTTTGAATAATATGAAATCTTATTTCATATTTAAATAAACTTCTTTATTTAAGGAAAATAGGATTCTCTTTCCAATTCACAAATAAACTCTTTTATTTTGAATAATATGAAATCTAATTTCATATCTAAATAAACTCCTTTATTTAAGGAAAGATGGAATACAATTTCAACTCCAATTAGTTAGCATGAAATTTAATTTTAAAATTAAAATAAACCTTTTATTTTAATAATAAAATAATTAAGATTAATATATATATATATATATATATATATACTATTATATATATATATACATAAGCAGGATATTTATATATATATAGTTAGCATGATTAACGTATATATATATATATATATATATATATATATATATATATATATATATACGTTAATATATTATATATATATATTATATATAATATTAATATATATATATATAATCAAGATCCTGCTTTCTTTATTAGGAAAGTAGAGATGTGCGTTTTTTATTATTATTAAAGGAAGTTATTAAAAGGAAGTCACCGGGTGGTAATCCTCTTGATTTCGTGCCTTTGTTAGAATATATATATATATATATATATATATATATATATATATAATATCATACTTTGAAATCCCTGGACCTTTTCATTCCATACCTTCCTTAATAAAAAAAAAGAGGATTCACGTGGATCACCGAAAAATCAAAACAGATTTCGCGATTTTTTTTTTTTTTTAAAAATTTTATACAACAAAATTATGCAAAATTAAATTGTTCTAAACACATATCAATATACATATCAAATTAAAATAATTAATAATTCGTATAAAGGTTTGGCTCTGATACCACTGTTAGGTTTGTAATATTCAAGAACGCAATCAAATTGCATAAATAAGCGGAAGCGATGTAAAAATCAGAGTTTAAAAATTTACAAACCATATACGGATCACCCTTTATGCACAATTATTAATTAAGCGAAAAAAGATGAATAAGAAACATACCCTTGAAGATCCGAGCTTCCTCAGTACAAGTTCACCTCAATCCTTTTCGCGTTCAACTTGAATCCACGGGTTTGGTTCCTTCCCTTGATCAACGTTAGCCCTTTGAGTGTTTGGCCTCAGAGGTGATCCACCAAGGAAAAGAAGGATTCAAGAAGATGGGTGGTAGGCTAAACCCTAGTTTTTCTATCTACATAGAAAAGGAGGCGTCTTCTCCAACCATTGGAATAACGTATATTTTGATATCGATATAAGACTATCTTATAAAGATATCGGGTAACCTTATTTAATAAAATAAGGTATTATTTAATTAAACTCTTTTAATTAAATGGGCTCCCTAATCTTATTAGGGATAATTAATTAAACTCCTTTAACTAATTTTCCTCCCAATCCTATTAGGAATAAATGAAAGTACTTATATTAAATTAATTTCTAAACTCTTTTAGAAATTAAAATAATAATAATAATTATAATAATATTAATAAGACTCCTCTTATTAATTTATATTTAATATTTCTAAAATATTAAATAATAAATATTAAGCTATTTAATTTATTCTATCACCATAGATTAAATTAAATATACATAACATATTATTACGATTATGCCATTAACTTCTTAAATAATTATTCTTCCTTTTATGGTGTGACCCTTTAGGTTCTCCATATTAAACCTATTTGTGAATAAATCAATTAGAACAATTCTAATCTTATTTAAATAAATAAATTAAACAATTAATTTATTTAAATAAATAATATTTATTCTCTGATAGGAATAAGCCTCCACAATGATCAACGACTTTCCAGGATAATATAGATTTCAACATTAATCATAAAAGAACCTTTGAGTAAATAGTTCTACAAATGACAATTCAATCCTTCTACCATACAATGTCCTAATTAAATATAAGACATGGAATTCTTGTCAAGTCTTATTTTATTTAATTATATGTATATCGATCCTTAAATGCACAACACTAAATAATGCAAATTAGAAACTCCTTTCTAATTTTATTCGCATATTAGCCGAGGACTCTTTGGGTTGTCATTTATCGAATCACATAGGACATTTCTCTTCTTTTATTAGAAGTGGTAGATTCTTTATTGATCATACATTATCTCCACGTACAACTTATTATACCCAAGCATACCCTTTGATATACCCTAAGTGTCTTAAGGAATAAGTCAAAGTATAACTCATCATACACAAGATACTATGATGATCTCAAGTCCAAGGATTACTTCAGTACTACTATCACTCTTTGGAATTCCTATTGACAGTGCAAGTAAAACTCCATTAGGTATTCCTTAGCGAGCCACGTTCAATTGAACTTATTCTCTAATAAGCACCTACATACTTTCTTTAGTGTCTCCACACAAATGATCGTGAGATCAATCATCCTCATCCAATGAAGCAAACAACGTATGTACCAATCTATCCGGATTCACTATTTTATAAATAAAGATGAATTTTCTATAAATATTATTTTTGAATATTATGGAATAAATTTGATATAATGTTATAGTTGTGGGTAATATTTATAAATTTTGCAAAAAGTAAGCAAGTTGTTATAAAATATTACGTTTGGTGGGGAATATTCTTTTTGTCGGGGAATATTAAATGCAATGACTCGGCTCGATCATTAGTGGACCCCTAGCGGAAGTATTGTCGTAGTTAGAAAAGCGACAAAATTATCTTTCTATAAAAATAACTTGGCGGAGGTGTTAGAGTTAAAGCTGTTGAACTACGGTGGTAAAAGAAATGCGATGTCTGGCGCGTTTGTTAGTAGTAGCTGCGGTATTGATTATTGATCTTCGTGAGAAGTCAACTTAGCTATACTCGATTATTACTTCGATAATTCTTTGCATCATATCTCTTATATTATTGATTGATTATTGTCGCGATTATCATCTGTATAATATGTTATATTATTAATTGAGGCGACAAGTTATAAATGATTAATAATTGTTGAAAGATTAAAAATGTGTTGATTAAAAATAAAATGATTTGTGGTAATATTTATTCGATCCTTGATGTATATAAAAGTACATTATGAGGCGTTTGTGGTAAGTTTGATTATTTTATGGGGGCGTATATATGTATCATCTAAGAGTCATCATCTAAGAGTCTCTTTGTGAATAGTAAGTAATTACCTTTGTGAATAGTAATTACCTTTGTGAATAGTAATTACCTTAAATCGATAGTAATTACCTTTGTGAATAGTATTTACCTTCGTCGATAGATATCGATAGTATTTACCTTCGTCGATAGTAATTACCTTTGTGATATATTACCTTTACCTTCGATTATCGATAGTTAACGTCGATAGTAATTACCTTCGTCGATAGTAATTTACCTTCGTCGATAGTAATTACCTTCGTCGATAGTAATTACCCCTTCATGATAGTAGTTGTCCTTGATATTACGAGAGTTAAGCGCCTCTTGATTGTTCGAAAGGTTAATACCCCCCTTCCATGAATAGTAGTTGTCTCTTGATATTACGAAGTCGTTTTGACCGCCGTTAAGACCAAGAGCCACCCTCGGTTTTTCTATAAATAGAAAGCTCATTCCTTCATTATTTCTTACGAATTCATTGAAACTAGAGAGAGAAACTATAGAGAGAAAGAAGAAAAGTGATATACTTTACTTCACTTTTCGATATTGGTTCTTCTAAGGTAGGGAATATTATTTGTTTGTGCCGTAAGGGTGTTATTCTTTCTTATTCATGAAGAACTGTTGTTATTTGTTATTCCATTTCTTATTATTATTACATTGGATTGTATATCTGTGATTTACCTATACTTGGTGAAATCCTATTGTTATTCCATTCTTATTATTACATTGGAATAACTTTGTATCTGTGTGTTTACCTATACTTGGTGACATTCTTACTATTATGACATTATTTATTATTACATTGGAACATCACATGCATACATGTTTTTTTACAGGACTGGTTAAAATCTTTATTATTATTACATTGGAATATCACATGCGTGTGTTTTACACGGACACTGGTTCCATTTTATTATTAGTCTTTATTATTACACGGACATTGGAATATCACATACATGAATATCTTTATCTGTGGGACTGGTTCCATCATTTATTATTCGCATTTATTATTACATTTGGAACATCACATCGATTGTGAATTTCACGACGACTGGTTTAGATTATTATTATTACATTGGAATAACTTTTGCTGTCATGCGATCTATCGCATGCGTGGTGATTTCTTTTGTTATTCCATTCTTTATTATACCCGGTTGGTTAAAACTTTGACTTATACTCCATGAAATTAGTAGAATATCCTTGATATTTGCGTTTCATCGATATCTTTTCATGGAAATATTCTTACGATCATTCTTGAATTTTACTCTCTACAAAAGCAGTATCGTGTTGACAATTTGGGCGTTAATAATTCTGGATAAAATAATTCTTGAACTTGTTTTATTGAATTCTTTATATCATTGTCATCATCCTCGTATTTATATTATGTTGAAAAAGTAAATACGTGGCTGTAGTGCATAGATGGACTTGGTATGATTATGACGAGAGACTATTGATTGTAATCATGGTAGGTAGTAATGTTACAAATGATGTGATGAAAGTCATACGTGGCACATGTAGTGCATAGATGGACTTGGTATGATTATGACGAGAGACTGACCGATTGTAATCATGGTAGTAATGTTACAAATGATGTGATAAAAATCCTCGATTGGTAGTAGTGCATTGATGGGCCGATTGTTGGCATGATCATGACCATTAATGAATACCTGACTATTCTTGGGCGTGTAGTGCATGAATAATTGTGGTCGTGATCTTAAAGAATATCCTTGGTAGTAGTGCGGGGTGATTCGATGATGTGGAATATTTATTAAAAGTGAGTCTCGGCTATATGATGATGAAAAACCTTTTAAATCATAAAAGATAGTAGATTTTATTTTCTACTTGACTCTTTTAATGGATTCTTTGGTTCATTTGTAGTTAAACTTGATGTTCATTATATTTTATCGGTTTAACCTTTGTTGTAGGCTAATGATAATTTATTACGCATTATCTTAGTCGTAATATTTCTTCTTGAGCTAGTTGAGCTCACCCTTTCTTTTCTTTATTCTCTTGAGGAAATGAGAATATAATTTGGGACGAGTCGGGGAGCGGAGTAATGGTCGAGGAGGATAGCATTAGTAGTCCTCACTTTATTACGTGAAATAGTGTGATAATAATTGTAATGAGGACTCCTTTTGAGTTTGTATAATATCTAGTAGACAATATTTGTATTCAAACTCACGGTTTTATGTCGTATTGTACACGCAGTTATATTAGTAAGTTGTATTTAAATTACGTACCATGTATCGACTACCCAAGATGGGTGATGTATACCTAATTTTGGGGGCGTCACGGTTAGTATCGAGCTTAGGGATATGATCCTGGCTAAGATGTGAGAATAGTACTAGGAGGGAGGCGGGGAATACCTTATTTAGTATGACTACTAAGTTTATGTCTTTATTTTATTGGTCGGTCGAGAATATAGAGATAATTTGTTACATGTCGATTAACCTTTTGTTTTGTGGCGATGTCGAAAATGACATCGAGAATGTTGAGAATAGATGGAGCCACGAGCGATCGTTGATTCACCACATATCGATAATCGGGGATAATGTGCATCGAGGCGACAATCCTCATGCAAACAACAACCTTGACCAAATGATGAATGATCGAATGTTAGGAGGCTTTATGCGATTTATCTGCTGCAATGGCGAGCGCGACTCACATCCAAAAGCGTGGGGTGGAAACACGGAAAACTCTCGGGCGGTCCTTGCATTAAACAATTCGAAATTTGGGACCACCGGAGTTTAGGGAAAGCAAAACCACTTACTTGGCGGAAGCATGGATAAAGCAGATTACAAGATATTTGATGTCTTGGGATGCTCAGGAAGAAAAAGGTTCCCTTTAGCCTTTATGTTGCTTGCGGGAATGATTCTTGGTGGGAATCGGTAAAAGCGTACTCGACTTCTTTGTCTTGAAGATATCTTGGGAGAAGTTCGGGAGGTACATTCAGCGACAAATACTTTCTGAAAGTATTAGCCACATGAAGGAGGTGGAGTTTATCAAGTTGGAACAAAACAATATGGCCAGTGTCATGATACGAGGCAAAATTTGCGGAGTTATCACGGTTTCGTCCCACTTGGTGGATAATGAAGAGAGAATGGCGCGAATGTTTTTAAGAGGTTTGAAGCGGGAATCGTCGACATCTTATTTCTCGTAAAGCTGTGTTTGTATTGAGATGTTGTAAATAGGGCTCGATTAGTGGAAGTAGCGATAACGAGTCAGTCAGCTATGACTAAAAGAAGCGGTGGCAAAATTATAATACCGGTGAGAGTAGTCATCGAGCGGTGACAACAAGCGTGGAGGAATCAACGGGCGGATATGGTAACCACCGGTGGTAATCGGGGCCAAAACAATAGAATGGACATTTCAAGAAAGGAGATTCAATGATGATGGAAAAGGCGTCGACACTGACACCGTTGTTAAGGAAGGAGAAAGACCACCTATCGTATGCTTCAAATGCGGAGGAGAGGACACATCGATCGATCGAAGCTGCGCCATAGTCAAAGCGTGTTATAATTGTGGAAGAAGGTCACTTAGCTCGATTTTTGTCGTTCTGAGAAGACAAATTCAACTAGGATGGAGGCACCAAAGTAGTTCGGAAAAGTCAAAAGCCGGTAGTCTGAGGGAGGCGTTTGTTGTGACCTCCCGGAGAAGCAAGGAAACGAATGAGGTCATCACGGGTAAGCTTATCATAAACTCTAATGAAAGTCATACTTTATTTGATCTGGGTTCTACCCATTCTTTTATTTCTCTACTTGCGCTCATCGATTAAATTTGACTCAGGAGAAATTAGACTTTGACTTATCTGTGGAAACTCAGTTGGGAGAAACCTTCATTACATCCTTTGTTTATAAGTCTTGTTTGGTTCAAATCGGTACCCTCACATTACTGTCGATCTTATTTCATTAAAAATACTTGCATTTGGCGTGATTACAAGGGATTGATTGGTTAACTACTTATCATGCAAAAATTGATTGTTTTTCGTAAGGTTGTTAGCTTTCATATTCCTAATCGACCTATTATCTGAATTCAAACGACCAAACCATTAAAATCAATCACGGTCATCTCAAGCCATAAAAGCTATTCGTTTATTGAAAAGCGGATGTCAAGCTTTCTTAGCTCATATCCTGATTTAAACAAAAAAATCGTCGGTTTTGAGCGATATTTCTATTGTTAATAAATTTCTGGCGTATTCCGAAGAAGAACTTCTGGCCTACCCCAGGCGTGAAATTGAATTTTGTATCGACCTTGAACACGGTACAAAACCTATTTCCAAAGCCCATGTCGAATAGCTCTATTGAACTTGAGGAGTTAAAGACCCAAGCTGCGAGGAATTGTTAGACATTGGCTTTATTAGTCTAGTACTTCTCCTTGGGGTGCTCTGTTACTATTCGTGAAGAAGAAAGATGGGAGTATCGACTTTGTATTGATTATCGGGAGTTGAATCATGTCACCATCAAAAATAGGTATCCATTACCCGCGTATTGATGACTGTTTGACCCGATTGCAAGAGCAAATTCTTTTCAAAGATTGATCTTCGTTAGGATATCACCGATTGAAGATTAGAAGCCGTGACATTCAAAGGCGGCTTTCGAGAACTCGATGCGGGCATTATGAATTCTAGTCGTGTCCTTTGGATTGACTAATGCTCTCTTTGCCTTCATGGATATGATGAGCCAAGTATTGAGGAATATTTAGATCACTTTGTGGTCGTCTTTATTGATGACATCCTTATTTATTCAAAAAGCGAAGTGAAGATCATGAGCAACACTTGAGGTGACACTCCAAAAGCCGTGAATATAAGCTTTATGCGAGTTGAAGAAATCACGAGTTACGGCTTGAAGAAGTAGCATTCCTTGGGCGCGTGGTATCAAGTCGTGGAATATCATTGACCGGCAAAGATTGAAGCTATTAGTGGGAACAACCTAAATCGATAAAGAAATCGTAGCTTTCTCGGTTTAATTTGGTTATTATCGGAGATTCGTGGAAGGATTTTCTCGAATCGCTACTCCATGATTTCGGTGACTCGAAAAGATCTGAAAGTTCGGTTGGAGGCGAAGAATGTGAGAAGAGTTTTCAAGAACTTCGAGAGGAGACTTATTTTATTTTGTTACGTGATACCATCGGCTCGGGAGGATTTGTCATCTCTGATGATGCTTGGGCAAAAGGTTGGGATGTGTTCTCATGCGACATGGAAAAGTTATAGCCTATGCCTCGCGATGACTCGAAAGAATATGAGAGGAATTATCCTACTCATGATCTAGAGTTAGCATTTATTATCTTTTACACTTAAAATTTGGAGGCATTACTTGTATGGGGAGAAAGTGGAGATCTTTACGGATCGTAAAAGCCTCAAATATTTCTTCACTCAAAAGGAACTCGACATGCGACAACGGCGTTGGCTTGAGCTATTGAAAGATTATGATCGTACCATCGATACCATCTGGAAAAGCGAGCGTGGTAGTGGCGCATTGAGTAGAAGATCATATCAGAAATCTGAGTGCGTTATTGTCGTATGAGCCCATTTTGTGTGACTTGCAAAGGATGGAGATAGAGTTAAAGACTCGAGGGACGCGTGTGATGATAAGCGAGTATCTGAGTAGAGCCAGACTTTAATCGATAAAGTTAAAATTTGCTCGAGCTCTACGGACACGGAGGTGATCGTATGAGGAAGAAAGTGCAAGAAGGTGCTATCTTTGGGAAGCAAGAATCGATGAAGAAGGAATACTTGAGTCGACTCCGGACTTTGTGTTCTAACGACCACGATTTAAAGTATAATATCATGATGGGCGCCTGACACACCATTTGCAATCCATCACAGGAGTACCAAAATGTATCATGATATTAAATCGTACATTTTGGTGGAAGCGATATGAAGAGAGAGATAGTATTTGTTTATCTCGAGGTGTCTAACTTGTCAGCGAGTTAAGCGGAGCATCAAGTACCAAAAGGTCCATTGCAACCACTTGAAATTCGGAATGGAAGTGGGAGCACATTACCATGGATTTTCGTTCTGGGGTCTTCTAAGGTTTCTCAAGGCGTTGATGCGATTTGGGTCATTGTTGATAGATTGACCAAATGCGCTCATTTTCTTACCAAATCTGAGAAACTTATACACTTGAGCGTCTTGCTCGTATGTACATAAGCGAGATTGTAAGGCTGCATGGTATCTGCGGTATCCATAGTTACGATCGAGACCGAAGATTCACTTCACGATTTTGGGTTAGTTTGCAAAAAGCTATGAGCGCAGACTTACGATTTAGCTCGGCATATCATCCTCGAGCCAGACGGAGACGTCGGAGAGGACTATTCAAACTCTTGAAGATCTATTAAGACTACTGTGTCCTTGATTTGAGGGAGTTGGGACAAGTTCTTACCATTGGTGGAGTTTTTTTCCTACAACAGCGGTTATCAAGCAAGTATTGGCATGGCTCCATTGAGCGTTGTATGGAAGAAAGTGTCGTTCTCGGTATCTTTGGGATGAGGTGGGTGAAGCAGCGTTGTTGGGGCCGGAGTTGATGCGTATGACTACGGAAAAGATTGAAGCGATCAAAACAGCGTATAAAAACCTCACAAAATCGACAAAAAGAGTTATCTTGATCTTCATCGAAAGGGCGTGGAATTCGATATAGGAGATCGTGTGTTGTTAAAGTTGCTCCATGGAAAGGAGTTACAAGATTTGGAAAGAGAGGAAAACTTAATCCTCGATTCATCGGTCCATTTTAATCCTCGATCGAGTAGGGCGTGGCTATAGACTCGCTTTCTGCTTGAAAAATATGTCTCGTGTTCATAGCGTTTTTCACATATCCATATTACGTAAATATGTGAAAGACCGAACCATATTATTGAGTTAAGCCAGGACGAAATAGCGGAAGATTTGGCGTATGAAGAGGTTCTGTTCAAATTTTGGATAAGAAGGAACATATTCTACGCTCGAGGTTATACCTCAAGTCGAAGTTTTGTGGAGGAACCACGATGTTGAGAAATGACTTGGGAGTTAGAATGCGAAATGAAATCAAGGTATCCTTACCTCTTGACATACCAGTCGTACCCTAATTTGAGGAGAAATTTCATAAGAAGGGAGGTTGTAGACCCGACTTTTATAAATAAAGATGAATTTTCTATAAATATTATTTTTGAATATTATGGAATAAATTTGATATAATGTTATAGTTGTGGGTAATATTTATAAATTTTTGCAAAGTAAGCAAGTTGTTATAAAATATTACGTTTGGTGGGGAATATTCTTTTTGTCGGGGAATATTAAATGCAATGGCTCGATCATTAGTGGACCCCCTGGCGGAAGTATTATGTCGTAGTTAGAAAGCGACAAAATTATCTTTCTATAAAAATATAGCGGAGGAGTTATTCTAGTTAAAAGCTGTTGAACTACCGGTGGTAAAAATGCGATGTCTGGCGTGGTTGCGTAGTAGTAGCGCGGTATTGATTATTGATCTTACGTGAGAAGTCACTAGCTATACTCGATTATTACTACGATAATTCTTTGCATCATATCTCTTATATTATTGATTTGATTATTGTCGCGATATATCATCGTATAATATGTTATATTATTAATTGAGGCGACAAGTTATAAATGATTAATAATTGTTGAAAGATTAAAAATGTGTTGATTAAAAATAAAATGATTTGTGGTAATATTTATTCGATCCTTGATGTATATAAAAGTACATTATGAGGCGTTTGTGGTAAGTTTGATTATTTGGGGGGGGCCGTATGTATGTAATCATCTAGAGAGTCTCTTCGTCGATAGTAATTACCTTTGTGAATAGTAATTACCTTCGTCGATAGTAATTACCTTCGTCGATATAGTAATTACCTTAGTAATCGATAGTAATTACCTTCGTCGATAGTAATTACCTTCGTCGATAGTAATTACCTTCGTCGATAGTAATTACCCGTCGATAGTAATTACCTTCGTCGATATATTACCTTACCTTCGTCGATAGTAATTACGTCGATAGTAATTACCTTCGTCGATAGTAATTACCCCTTCATGCAAATAGTAGTTGTCCCTTGATATTACGAGAGTTAAGCGCCTCTTGATTGTTCGAAGGTTAATTACCCCCCATGAATAGTAGTTGTCTCTTGATATTACGAAAGTCATTTTGACCCGCCGTTAAGACCAAAAGCCACCCTCGGTTTTCTATAAATAGAAAGCTCATTCCTTCATTATTTCTTACGAATTCATTGAAACTACAGAGAGAGAGAAACTATAGAGAGAGAAGAAAAGTATACCTTTACTTCACTTTTCGATATTGGTTCTTAAGGTAGGGAATATTATTTGTTGGTAATATGTTATTATTTCTTATTCACCGTAAAATTGTTATTCATTTCTTATTATTCATTGAATAACTTGTTGTTATTATTATTCCAATTATTATTCTTATTATTACTTTTGGAATAACATATGTATACATGATGTTTACCTATACTTGGTGACATTCTTTATTATTATTACATTGGAACATCACATGCGTGTGTTTTACAGGACACTGGTTAAAATCTTTATTATTATTACATTGGAATATCACATGCATGTGTTTTACACGGACACTGGTTCCATTTTATTATTAGTCTTTATTATTACGTTGGAATATCACATGCATGTCTATCTGTGGGACTGGTTCCATCATTTATTATTCGCATTTATTATTACATTGGAACATCACATCGATTGTGAATTTCACGACTTTGGTTAGATTATTATTATTACATTGGAATAACTTTTGCTGTCATGCGATCTATCGCGCATGCGTGGTGATTTCTTTTGTTATTCCATTCTTTATTATACCCGGTTGGTTAAAACTTTGACTTCATACTCCATGAAATTAGTAGAATATCCTTGATATTTGCGTTTCATCGATATCTTTTCATGGAAATATTCTTACGATCATTCTTGAATTTTACTCTACAAAAGCGATATCATGTTGACAATTTGGGCGTTAATAATTCTGGATAAAATAATTCTTGAACTTGTTTTATTGAATTCTTATATCATTGTCATCATCCTCGTATTTTATATTATGTTGAAAGTCATATACATTTTTGTAGTGCATAGATGGACTTGGTATGATTATGACCGAGACTATTACCGGTGTAATCATGGTAGTAATGTTACAAATGATGTGATGAAAGTCATACGTGGCTGTAGTGCGTAGATGGACTTGGTATGATTATGACGAGAGACTACCGGTGTAATCATGGTAGTAATGTTACAAATGATGTGATAAAAATCCTCGATTGGTAGTAGTAGTGCATTGATGGGCCGATTGTTGGCATGATCATGACCATTAATGAATACCTGACTATTCTTGGGCGCGTAGTGCATGAATAATTGTGGTCGTGATCTTAAAGAATATCCTTGGTAGTAGTGCGGGGGTGATTCGATGATGTGGAATATTTATTAAAGTGAGTCTAAATCGGCTATATGATGATGAAAAACCTTTTAAATCATAAAAGATAGTAGATTTTATTTTCTACTTGACTCTTTTAATGGATTCTTTTGTTTCATTTGTAGTTAAACTTGATGTTCATTATATTTTATCGGTTTAACATTGTTGAAGGCTAATGATAATTTATTACGCATTATCTTAGTCATAATATTTCTTCTTGAGCTAGTTGAGCTCACCCTTTCTTTCCTTTATTCTCTTGAGGAAATGAGAATATATTTGGGGACGAGTCGGGGAGCGGAGTAATGGTCGAGAGGATAGCATTAGTAGTCCTCATTTATTACGTGAAATAGTGTGATAATAATTGTAATGAGGACTCCTTTTGAGTTTGTATAATATCTAGTAGACAATATTTGTATTCAAACTCACGGTTTATGTCGTATTGTACACAGCAGTTATATTAGTAAGTTGTATTTAAATTACATACCATATATCGACTACCCGAGATGGGTGATGTATACCTAATTTTGTTATCGATTGGGCCTTTTACTCGAACATTCAACCATCCCTATCTCATCTTATGGACCAAGTTGGGTATGTTTTAATTGCTTCTGTTATGGGCCTTTAGTTAATTCTAATATCATGGACCACTTATAGTTTTCTATTAAACATTTACATTCAACAAAAAACTAGGTGGCAATGTTGGGTCGTGATATTTCCCTCTTTTGGTAAGAAGTAAGTTGAGAACTACTTATTTAATTAATCCATTGGACCTTCATTATTGTACCTTGAAAGTCATTTGGGCCTAATCACCATGTTATTTCTATTTAACCTATATAAAGATTGGTTCATTGGATTAACCGTTGGATCATTTAATATCTATTACTTTGACTTGTAATGATGAAAAAGCGTAGCGATTGGTGAGACACACTCGCCATACATTAATGTGGATGGGATTATAATGGTGGTGGCATAAATGATGACCAAAAGGTAGTGAGTAGGTATGCAAAGGTGGCGGGACCCATCGATCACGAAATGCGTGTCGGAGGTAGTGGGTGGCGCGATGGCCTGAAGAAGAAGAGTATAACCTATCAACTAAGCCCGAAAAAAGTGCGTTTTCTTCATACACACATATACACTAAAATTATTATCTCTCTCAATACACTAGGCATTACATTCTCCGTTTGTTAACCTTGTGAACACGTATATCACTCTCACGCTTTTATTTATCCGTGATCCCGTAGTCGAAGTTTATTGTGTTTATCGTGTTTATCGCATCATAGGATCATGGCGTTTTACGTGATTGGAACGTTGGAGAAGATCCTGGCGTTAACACTCAAAATCAGAAGATACAAACAATGCAACTCTAATCAAACAAAATAATTAACCAAAAAAAGAGCATCACGGTAGTTATAGTCGAATAACAGCATGAATCAGTTTTGTGTCTCGTGAGAAATCTCAACATGCAAAGACGAATAGAGAGAATACTTACTTCAAATTGCATGAATTGCAAGCTTGTTCTTTCAAATGTGGATTATGGAATAGAATAAAAGGGGGTCTAGGGTTTTGTTGAATTTGATCAAAAGGGAAATGGTCGGAAGTGAAGGAAATGGAAATGGAAATGGAAATGGAAATGGTGGTACTGACTTTAATATGTTCTTTAAACGAAAGATGACGTGTCTACGTACAAAAGTAGAGTTATCTGTAGGCCACAATTTTAGTAGAAGACGAATCCACGCGAATCCTGACTATTACATTATATATGGATTTTTTTTATATAACTTTTAATAAATTTTATACCATATTTGCTAGTGTCTTTTAGAATCTGTGAACCTCAAAAATAAAAATAAGAAACTAAGTTATAAGTAAAACTCGTATTCGTTGGATTCGAATTCGATTTGAAATATAAATGATTTAAATATCAATAGATTTTAAAGTTTGATAAATTATTTAAACGTACTCAAATTATAATTTTCTACTGATACTAGCATCATATTTATTTAAAAAGTTTAAATTGATCGGGCTCGATTCGAGATCGTGATCGACTCGGTAGCTAAACCAGCCTCAATCAAACCTTATTTTATACTCGATAAATTTTGTAAACTAAATTTGAGCAACTCAATATTTGACTCGATTCGGTTCATTTACATCCTTAATTATATAATTAAGAGTATATTTTTTGAAGTCCGACCATTATATGATGTTTAGAGTTTGTGCATAAAAAAAAGTTAAATATAGAAAATTGTGAGATTTTTTGATATTCTTATAAATTATCACTCACGAGTTTAGATTTTATTTACTATTCACCTAAGGAGGGAGACTTAAAATATCAAATATCTAAATATATGTTTGAGGTTGCTTAAAATTTGTGATATAAAAATAACTTAAACTAATAAAAAGTAAAAAATGTTTGGTATAAGAAAATTTGCTAATCATTGTAAATTGCTACTAAAATGAATGTTTTGAAAAATATGAATAATAGATGAATTTATTACAATAAATAAGGATAAATTAATAATATATTTGGTCAAACTTAATTATTAGATTTAATAAATAATTAAAAGTTTTAAATTAAAATTTCTACTTATTTTCATAATAAATGATTATAAGCAATTTTAAAATCAAATTACCAAATACGCCAACAATGTGCTCTCCAATCTCCATATATATACACTGTAACCTCTATAAATTAATACTTCGATAAATTAATAGTATATCTAAAATAATATTTTTTAGGGTTAATAGGAAAAATTAATAATTTCAATAAAATAATAAAATAATAATTTTAAAAAGACCCTTATATAAATATATGGTCCCATCAAAATCATAAATTAACAATTCTTTTAAATTATAAATATATATAGGATAATATTATAAAATATGATTATATTCTCGTTTGTTTTGTATTTGAAATTCAAATCTATCTTATTTTCATCCTTAATTTTTCTTTAAATTCAAATCTAATTGAATTTCATCCTTAATATATGGTCCCATCAAAATAATGTTTTGTCTTGAAATTCAAATCTAATTGAATATATTTTTCTTTGAAATAAAATGTGAATGTAATTTGAAAGTGAATACAATAAACATTATTTAATTATTAAAATAATTAATATCACTTACAATGAATTCTATTATTACATTAATGTAATAAGTATGATACATTGTATAAAAAAATGATAGAAACATCAATAAAATGCAATAATTTTATTGTAATTAAATTTATGTTTACGGTACAAAATCACTCTTTAAATTAATAAATTATTAATTTATCGATTAACTAATAATTATCTAAATTAATAAAAATTTCAATCTCAACAGTATTAATTTATAGACGTTTCTTTGTTAATTGATTAATGATAACAATGATTATTTTTACCTTATTTCTACAAATAACATCCTCATTTTTAATTAGAATTTAATTAATTCCATAATATAAAACACTGTATTTATTTAGATTTAGATGAACTTATCGATGAGATATTAGCCTTCCTATTATCTCATTATCACCGGCATTCCAAACAGTCCCTTATTGGTACTTGCCATCTCCGATCATCTCCTGCTTACCCGTCTTCGCTCTCCACTAACAAGAACACATCGACACAGTCTTCCCCATCACTATATATATATATATCTCGAAATCTGAAACTGGAAAATGTTCCCGCAATTCGGTGCAACGGCAGACTCGCTGAGCAAAGCATCGACGATGGTATTTCGATTCGGCACCGACGCTCACCTCTACGACGATCCTGAAGACGTCAGCATTGCCCCTCTTCTCGACAGCCGATTCGACTCAGAGAAATGCGAAGCTCTCAAGCGATTGCTCGCCCTCATTGCCCAGGGTTTTGATGTCTCCAATTTCTTCCCTCAGGTCAAATATACTATACTTCTTTTTCAAAGCAAAATAATAGAAATTTTAAAAATAATCGGATAATTGAATGATTAATTTGAACAGAGATTGTAATTGATTTGATTAAAGTTTGGCCTGGAATAAATAAAAAGATTGAATTTTTATTACGCTGCTATTTAAATATATGAATTAATTTTATTTTTAGTTATTATGTAGAAAATTTAGCTCAATTACGGATATGTGAATTTTTTTATGGAACTACAGGTTGTCAAAAATGTGGCATCTCAGTCTCTGGAAGTGAAGAAGCTGGTTTACTTGTATCTGCTGCATTATGCTGAAAAGTAAGTCTAACAGTATTATCTGAGCCACTTAAATTTCAGTAAAATCAGCTGGATTGCTTCCAGAGAATGCATTGGATAAATAATGCGTATAACTGCTTGTTAGGTTAGACTGAAGATGGACTGAATTTGATGATATAGTAATTTCAGTTTCTCATTGGTGATAATGGTTGACATTCTGAACTTCTATCACATTGCTGGATCAAACTTAAAAATAATAAAACAGAAAAATAGGATGCATACTTGAGTTTGCCATGTGCTCAATGCTTATGTTTAGAGTGCGTGAGTATTGGAGACGAACAATTAGTAAATGATAAAATATCTTAAAAATTTACCATACCAGTACGTTAATGTTGTATGTATATTTTAGGCGTCCGAATGAAGCATTGCTCTCAATCAATTATTTCCAGAAGGACTTGGGGGATCCAAATCCATTGGTGCGAGCATGGGCACTCCGTACCATGGCAGGAATACGTCTACATGTGGTTGCACCTCTAGTTATGGTTGCAGTGGAAAAATGTGCAAGAGATCCATCTGTATATGTTAGGAAGTGTGCTGCTAATGCTCTTCCCAAGTTGCACGACTTGCGCTTGGAGGAGAACACTGCGGCAATTGAGGAGGTAGGGTAAACTAATTTATGTATGTGTCTATTTGATACTATAATCATCATTGGAAATCCATTTTTATTTGTTTAAATGGAATTCAATGGAAACTGTATATAACTTTGACCATTTGCTTATTATTGTTTGCCTTCCTGAGCTCTTTCAACAGAATTCTAGTTCAGTTGCTTTCATTGATTTCTTTTTCCATAAGCATAGCTTTTTGTGCAGTGCAGTGCCCCTCCTAACACTATATTATCCTCATAATATGATGTGCACACATGCATGTTATACCCTCTCATTTCAAACAGTTCTTTCTTCTTAAGGTTTATCCTTTAAGGCTCATGTCCTTAAAAGTGTTTAGAGTGCACATTGCAATTTTTTGTTTTGGATTTTATACATGTCTATGCTTCTTGTTGAGATAGAGGCAATCTGGGCTACTTCAGGTTATTCCAATCATGTATTTTCAGTGTAGAGTTTGGCACAATCTGAAAATATTAGGTTTGTACATGTAATCTTTAACTGCCCTAGCCATAACCTGTTCAGTAAATTAGAATATCTTGAAAGACATTTTAAAAGCTATAAATGTTTGAATGAAGGCTTATCTGGAATCCTATCGCTTAAAATTCAGATGATATATAATATATATATGTATAATACCCATTAATACAGTGTAATGTTATTTTATACAGATTGTTGGAATATTGTTGAATGATAATTCTCCTGGCATAGTTGGTGCTGCTGCTGCTGCATTTGCTTCTGTTTGTCCGACCAATTTGCCTTTGATTGGTAGAAACTATAAAAGGTTATGTGAGATACTCCCTGATGTGGAAGAGTGGGGTCAGATTGTCTTAATTGGGATTCTTTTGCGCTATGTAATTGCGAGGCATGGGCTTGTAAGAGAATCCATTATGCTATCTCCTTATTCTGAGTACTATAGTTCTGAAAAGGATGGTTTAGATATGGACTTTGCAGTAAAAGAAGAAATAAATGACCTTGGCAGCGGGATACATCAGTCTAAATTAGTAGACATGGTCTCCAAGAGTTACCTTGAAGGACCGGAGAAATATTTATCATGTTCAAGTTATGCAGATAAAAGTTCCTTACAATTGGATTCTACAAATTTTACATCTTCCAAAAATGATGATGTAAAGATCCTACTGCAGTGTACTTCACCTTTGTTATGGAGTCAAAATAGCGCAGTGGTACTTGCTGCTGCTGGGTTGCACTGGATTATGGCACCAAGAGAGGACATTAGAAGAATTGTCAAACCACTCTTGTTTATCCTGAGATCATCTCGCGCTTCAACATATGTGGTACATTACACATCTTTTTAGTATTTTTTGTTGGTTGAAATTTCAAATTTGCATTGTGTATGCCTTGAACCCATTCCTTTTTCTTATGTGGATTCGGATTTTGGGGATATTTCCTCTCATTCTAAGATTAGGTTTTCCTATCTTATTATGGATCAAGTGTTTCCTATTGCCTATGGCTAATTGGCTATAGCCTATAAGTATGTATTCTATTTCTATTATTAAAGACAAGAGACCATGATATTCAAGAGAGCAGAGATCTCTAGTTAGTAAATAAGAGAATGAGAGATCTCTAGAGTGTTAGCCAATGTATTTTCGTGTATAGTGGTAACGACTTCCGTGTATAGTTGTAACAGATAGTCTAGGACTCTGTTATAGTTTGAGCTGATAAGCTCTCAGTTTGTAATTCCTTAGGACTTGGTCTCCCTGCTGTCATGGTATCAAAGCCGTATCTGATCCTTCATTAAATTTTATTTTATTCTATTCTTTTCCTTCCAAACAACAAAATGTCAAACTCAGTCCCGTCAAACACAGAAAACCAACTCATCGCCATTAACACAGCTGCTCAAGCTCCTCTCAAACTAAATTCTTCCAACTATGCTTCCTGGAAAATTCAGTTCGAAACTCTCTTTGTCGGCTACGATCTTCTTGGTTACATCAATGGATCAAAGTCGTGCCCACCACCAACCCTCACAACTAACGACACCACTGCTCCTAATCCTGCCTATAATTTCTGGGTTAGGCAAGACAAACTCATCCTGAATGCTTTCATCAACAGTATCTCTCCCCCACTTATTTCCTTTGTGGCGCGAACCATCTCTTCCCATGAAGCGTGGAATGTTCTCGCCACCACATATGCAAAACCTTCTCGTGGCCGTATCAAACATGTGAAGAGTCAGTTGAAGAGTCTCACCAAAGGTACCCTGAGCATCACATATTTTGTCTATTCTGTAAAATCAAGATCCAATGAACTCGCTGTCCTCGGTGCTCCCATGGACACTGAAGATCTTACTGAAAGAATTTTGGATGGTTTAGATGATGACTATAAGGAGCTTGTCCGAACCGTCCAAGCCCGAGATGTTGCTATCTCCTTCGATGAGCTTCATGGGAAGCTTCTCTCGTTTGAAGCGTCGCTTCAAACCCAGTCGTGTTCCTCTATTCTTGGACCTGTTACTGCCAATCCCATGACTCGGACCTTCAACAACAACAACTGGCGACCCTCCAAAAACAACTGGCGACCCTCGTTCTCTCTTATGGGGAACAATTATCGTCCATCATCCAACACCAACTTTCGGCCTGCCATGCCCAACACAAACCAGGCCAGGAACAGTCGACCTGCACGTCCGGACATTGCCAAATCTGTGGAACTCAGGGACACACTGCTAAACGATGTCCCTCATTTCATTTGGTGCCAGTTCAAGGTTCTAATAATGCCAACTCCTCTTATGACATGACACCATCATGGCATCCCCGGGCTAATTTTACTTCTCAAACCCCATCCACCAATGCACCGTGGTTACTGGATAGTGGAGCATCCCATCACGTCACTGCAAACTTGGATAATCTTTTCCTTCATAAGCCTTACACTGGTCACGACGATGTTATGATCGGTGATGGTACCAACCTACCCATAAGTCACACTGGTTCCGTATTTCTCACTACACCCACCTCTTCCTTTCACTTAAAAGATGTTTTGTGTGTTTCAAAAATGCAAAAAAAATTAATTTCCATTGCTTTGTTTTGTATAACCAATAATGTCTATTGAAATTTTTCATACTTGTTTTCATGTGAAGGACCTACGGATGGGGGAAATCCTTCTGCAGGGCAGAACTAAAGATGGAGTTTATGAATGGCCAGTTGCAAGCTCTCCCTCGTCTCCCATTCTTGCCTTCTCCAGTGTTAAAACAACAACATCCATTAGACAGCGACTCGGTCATCCAGCCTCATCTATTTTTAACCATATTCTATCATTTAAATTTTTTTTCCCAAAAGGATTTATGTTGTAATGAATGCTTAAGCAATAAAAGTCATAAACTACCATTTTCTACATCTACCTTGAGCACAACTCGTCCTCTTCAAGTTATATTTTCTGATGTTTGGAGCTCTCCCATTGTCTCACATGATGGATACAAATACTATCATTTTCGTTGATCATTTTACCAAGTACATATGGTTCTATCCATTAAAACGAAAATCTGATGTTCAAACAGTGTTCAAACGTTATAAAGCAATTGTTGAAAAATATTTCCAACAAAACATTTTCACCCTTTATTCAGATAACGGTGGTGAGTACATCACTCTCAAAATGTTTCTTTCAGAAAATGGAATAAGTCATCTCACTTCTCCACCACACACTCCCGAACATAACGAATATTCTGAACGGCAACATCTTCACATTGTCGAAACAGGCCTTGCACTCCTCTCTCATGCCTTCATTCCAATCATATTCTGGACTTATGCTTTCATCACCGCAATTTACTTAATTAACAGGATGCCTACTCCCACGTTAAACGTGTCTTCTCCATATGAGTCCATCTTTCACAAGTCCTAATTTTTCAAAACTAAAAGTGTTTGGGTGTTTGTGTTATCCTTGGTTAGGTCCATACACATCTCATAAACTAGATCCCAAGTCCAAGCCTTGTGTCTTTCTTGGCTATTCACTTTCTCAAAGTGCATATCATTGTTTTGAACAATCCACTCGAAAAATACATGTTTCACGTCTGTGCAATTTGTAGAGTCTGTCTTTCCTTATAACTCTTCTACCACTGAACCATCAAGTCTTTCATTTCCTGTGTCTGACTGGATTCCTCCACTCATTACTGTCTCTTCTACACCTCAGCAGCAACTGACTCTCTCAGCTCCATCTTCACAACGTCTTGCAGATGTTTCTCCTTCTATGGGCTCTTTATCGTATCCTTCATCATCTCCATCTTCCACTGCCGAAGCTCTGCCATCTATCACCTCTTCCCAACAAACTATGCCGCAGGTACTTTCTCCTTCCTCTCATATCAACTCTTTACTTTCCCAACCGCCTCTAGCCTCTTAACCACCTCCACCACCACCTCCACAAAATCCCCAACACACCATGATCACTCGGTCCAGAAACAATATTAAGAAACTCGTCCAAAAACTCACCCTTCACACCATTACATCAGCCAACTCCCAAACCGAACCTTCCACCACTTCTCAGGCCATCAAAGATCTCAACTGGCGTAAAGCTATGTCTGAGGAATATGATGCTCTTGTTCGCAATGGCACGTGGGAACTTGTTCCACCTGATGGTATCACAAATATTGTGGGATGCATGTGGGTTTATCACATCAAAAGAAACTCTGATGGTTCCATTCAAAGGTTTAAAGCACGTCTTGTTGCAAAAGGCTTTCACCAGCGTCCTGGAGTGGACTATCATGAGACCTTCAGTCCCGTTGTTAAACCAACAACTGTTCGTTTGGTGCTTAGTCTTGCTGTCAGCCGAGGATGGTCTCTTAAACAGTTGGACGCCAATAATGCCTTTCTTCAAGGCCGCCTCTCTGAAACAGTGTACATGGCGCAACCACTTGGGTTTGTTGATCGTGACAATCCCTTCTTTGTCTGCAAACTCCACAAAGCCATTTATGAGCTTAAACAAACGCCCCGGGCCTGGTACTATAAACTGCGTCAATTTCTGTTGGCTTCTGGGTTCTGCAATTCCCACTCTGATACTTCTCTGTTTATTCTTAACAGTGCTCAACATGTTTTATATTTATTGGTTTATGTGGATGACATAATTGTCACAGGAAGCAACGATGATATTCTCTCACAATTTGTTTCCAGCCTTGCCAAACGTTTCTCCCTTAAAGATCTTGGTGATTTGTCCTACTTCTTGGGTGTTGAAGTCCTTTCTCACAAGCATGGACTCTTACTCTCTCAACGCAGGTACATCAATGATCTCCTCACTCGCCTGAACATGCTGGAAGCCAAACCAGTCCTCACGCCTATACCAAACACTGCCTCTGCTGTTTCCTTATTGCTTGGCTCGCCTCTACCCGATCCAACCATTTATCGTGAAGTTGTAGGGAGTCTTTAATATCTCTCTCTTACAAGACCGGATGTGTCCTTCGCTGTGAACAAACTGTCTCAGTTCATGCATAGACCAACTGATGCACACTGGACTCTTGTCAAGCGCATCCTGCGTTATCTTCTTGGTACGCTCAACAAGGGCCTCCTTCTGCACCGTGACTCCTCCTATTCTCTTCATTCTTTTGCTGACAAGCTTCATGCCTTTTCAGATGCTGATTGGACTGGCAACAAGGATGATTATTCCTCCACCTGTGCCTATCTAGTCTATCTTGGGAGTAATTTAATTTCTTGGAGTTCGAAGAAACAAAGGACCATTGCCAGGTCCTCAACAGAGTCTGAATTTCACTCAGTTGAAGCCACTACTGCGGAGCTAAGTTGAGTATGTTCGCTGATTAAAGAACTTGGCGTTACTCTTCTCTCTTCTCCTGTGATCTATTGTGACAACATAGGGGCAACTCAGTTAAGTTCCAATCCAATTTTTCATTCTCGTATGAAGCATGTTGCAGTGGATTATCACTTTATTCGTGATCAAGTTCAATCTGGTCAGCTTCGCGTTGTTCATGTTTCTTCTACTGATCAACTCGCTGATCTTCTAACCAAACCACTATCCACCTCTCAATTTCAACTGTTTCGTGACAAGATTGGCCTCTCTGATCGTGGCCTATCTTGAGGGGGCATGTTAGCCAATGTATTTTCGTGTATAGTTGTAACAGATAGTCTATGACTCTGTTATAGTTTGAGCTGATAAGCTCTCAGTTTGTAATTCCTTAGGACTTGGTCTCCCTGCTGAATAGTAGGAACTGGTTAGTATTTGTAAATTGTAATTATTTATATGCCTTCCATTAATGAAATCAGTAAGCAATTCTCTCTCAAAGCTTCAGATCTATCATAGAGCTTGGCTTATGTGTGTCTATCTTTGGTGGCGGTGGCGGTGTTGATGAAAGCTAAAACAATGTAAAAATAGGTAGTGAACATAAATTTGTAACAAGGACTTTCAACAGCTTCAGTTTGATATATGCACGAATGCATATGAAGATGTTATTTAGTATTCAATTTTTTACAAACATAAAATATTTTTTTGATTGGCTTGTTATTAGATAGACTATATGAATAAATACAACTTTCATGTTTTCTTCTTGATTAGCTCTTACTGTCTAGTTATGCTTATATAACCAAGCACAGGCAGTGACAAAGCTAGGGTAGTGTCCTGTGTATGTATTGGGCTTTCCTTGTTCATGAACTTGTTCAGTTTGATTGAATCGATTTCACATGAACTTGGTAATGATTTAAGTTGAAGCCAAATCTTTTTGTTGGTTGGATATTAAAACCAAACTACCGATAATCATAAACGGTAACTAAAGCAATAACTCTAAAGTTGTTACTTTTCCAGCCCTAATTTTGGTTTCTCTATAGTTTACATGCTTTTTGTCTGTCTCTTTTTTTTGAGTGAAGATCTTCTTGTGCCATTACTTTTTCTTTGCATTTCTCACTTCTATATGTGCTATGTGTTGAATCATATGACCCTTTCAGCTACAACGTTGTCAAACAGTAATACAAAAGTTTCAGAGTTGACATTTTGAATTACTGTGATACTATTATGATGTTGTCAGTTACCAGACGTATTAATAATGCATATGATATAATTATGCAATATATGTTGTTTTATAGTATTAACCTACTTACGAGGGTGTGTTGACCTACTTTCTGCATTTGTGCAACAGTATGGGTGATGATACCACTAGAATTGGTATTTACGACTTCATTAGTTGCTAGTCTAGAATATTACTTTTAACGCTTACCAAGCAGCATTGATGGTAATATATACGATCTTCCAAGTTTCTAAAGATACAAGTGATTAGTAAAATTAAGTAAGTTTTTTACTCGCTTGTGCATTTTGGCAATACATGTCTTCCCTACTCCTATTGTCATGGCCTTAATTTTGGTTTATATTGTTGTATTCTTATTTATGCAGATGCTCTGCAATATTCAAGTGTTTGCTAAGGCGATGCCTTCTCTCTTTGCTCCCTATACTGAGGACTTCTTCATAATTTCTTCAGATACTCATCAAATAAAAGCTCTGAAACTTGAGATCCTATCTTCCATTGCTACAGATTCATCTATCTCGGTTATTTTTCAAGAGTTCCAGGTATGCCATGACTGTATAATTTTGTTTTTATTTCTTTTTCTATCAAGATCTAGAGGTAAACCTCTAAATTAGAGTATGTCTTGATTTGGGAATTCTAATTCAGTTGTAAAGTAAAAGGTCTCTTTCACTCTGGTCAAAGAAAACTACAGGGTCTAAAACTGGTTGACTTCAATCACGGCCTATTTTTATTATTAATCAAAACATATGTTTTTCTTATATTCTACAAAGAGAGCTTTATATCCAAAAGGAATATCTTCTAGCCCTTGCAACCTTTATCAAATTAAAAAGTTTGACATGTGAAATAAACTGAATATTAGCCAAAAGAAAATAAAACAACTATTAAAACAACTATGTAGTCCTTTGGCATCTCGCCTAACATTATATACTTATAGTTCTAGTTACTTTATAAGAATTTAAGTGATACAAAGTGCTCATGAACGCATGAAGGCTCAGGTTCAGCCTCTGAAGCTTGTCTTTTTCAACACGAGACTGTCAAGCGAAACTTGAAGTCCTGATTCTTGAATGAGGTGAGCATGAGCATCTCCAAGCTGGGTCTGCCCGCTTGTGAGAGGGTTATGACCCAGGCGGCTCCGGGTTATTGTCTTAACCGAGTATCCATAAGGACCATGACCATCATTATTGACTTGTCTCATAGTTGACATTTTCAACAAGCAATCAATCAAAATATAAGTGAATAAAAAAAGGTCTAGTTACAACGTTTGGTTTATGCCTTAAAGGATGCCAAACTCTATTTCTTCCCAATGTCAAAAATGCATGCTTATATCTCAAGTTCCAATTAGTTGTGATATTCCCAACGGTTTCTTTTTGATCAAGAGTGTTTCTTGTTATTGGTGAAGCTTGAAAGAACTGATTTTACAACCGAAGTCGCATGCAAATTTGTAAAAAGCGCACCAAAGAAACCGCATCAATGATTTCAGTGGCATATTGTGGTTTTTTAAGTCGGAACCACACCCCTTATGGTTGTGGTTTTGGTATAGAAAGCGCACCTCTTAAGAAATCGCACCCATTTAGAGTTCTAATTTTTTAATATTTCTCATGTTTTTGTGTATGTTTAAGAGTTTTTTAAGTTCTATATATGTATAGTTGTAAATTTAATTTTGGAATATGTAATTTTGCATGGTTTAAAACTTTAATTTTAAAACAATGGTTACATTGTAGTAATGTATGCATCTTCATAATTTGTATGGTACTAAATTTTAACTTTTCAATTTGAGAAATTGGAAGTTTTAACTTTTTTGTAGTTGTGTAATATTTACTAGTAAGCCAACAATGTTTAGATTTATTTGGAATTTAAAAAGTATGACATGTTTATTATTATTTTGTTTAATTGGTTTTTGAGTCGAAACTTTACCATGAAACTGCAGAGCGTTCTTAGAAAACGCTTCGCATCAATCCAATGTTACGGTTTTTAATTTAAGCAACTGCATCAAAGCAGTTTCATCATTTCATGTGCAATTTTTTGTTCAGAACTGCACCATGCTCAACCCCTACTGGTAGGTCCGGAGCAGAATTAGGGTTCTTATATTGCATTATATAAGGAGTAGATTATTCATTGTATTATGTTGGATATTATGAGATACTGAGACCGTAGAGTCCCCGATTTCTCTTTGTTATTGTTTTCACTACATTGTTATTGTCTTAACATTTCTAAATATCATCATTATGTTCCACATTCAAGTCAAAAGCATTCAGAAATCCCATAATCTCTTTTACTACCAAGATTACCTAATAATTTTGTTTTGTTTTCACTGGTGATTTCTAGTGAGACAAAAAAAATAAAATTATCCATACATAAGGAGTGTTTCTTGACTTGCAAAAAACATTTAATGGATCAAGTGTCAAGGTAGATCCAATGGAAGACATCTGTAGTGAGTTGTCAGTCCCACACAGTGGAACTCAGGCTTCATTTGAGTTCAGTCAAGGAGCAAATCTAATGAGTAAAAGTTGCTATAGGAATCCCTGTGATGAACACACCTACTCCATGGTGTTGAAAATAATGCAGATGAGAAAATATCATAATTCACTACGCTTGGAAGGAGATAGGTTGCTAGTTATACGTTTTGAATGACAAGTTGGCTAGTCATTTACTTTTTGTTTGGCCAGTTCTAGCAATATCCTTGTAATATAGGACTGAATTCCCTATCCGTAAATTACATAATTGGATTCTTTCAAAACCTTCGGAGGCTTCAAGATAAACTAATCATAACCAATTTTAGATTATCCTTAACACTTGATGATTACAGCTCAGTGCCACAATGTTTAATCTTATGAGGGATCTATGTGTTTCTGTTTATAATTATTTCTTTCTTGTTAGCCCTTTTTGTTTTCACATATTATGATAACTAGGCGTACTTTACTTATCGGCTATCGCGACTGTTGCAAGTAATCTACCTAACCCATTCAATTACTTGTTATTATGTATCATCATTTCTTTGTTTCTTTTTGCTTTGCCTTGGTCCTTTTGATTGATCTACATAAATCAATGCTCACCATTGGTCTATTGATAGGATTATGTTAGAGATTCAGATAGAAGATTTACTGCGGATACTGTAGCTGCAATTGGCTTATGTGCGCAAAAGCTTCCAAAAGTAGCAAACACCTGCTTGGAAGCGCTATTGGCTTTGACTAGACCTAGTAAGTCACAATTGTTTTATTGTATAGAATCTATACGATCTGCAGAAGAACTTCCATTTTATATAAAAAAAACTTATTTATAAATAAATCCTCTTTCTTTCTTCTTAAATCTTTTAACATAAATCAAGCCATTGCAGAATCTTTGAATAATGAGATCGAGTCTTCAGATGGAGAATCGGTAGTTTTAATTCAGGCAATCATATCTATCAGAGCAATCATAAAACTAGATCCACCCAGTCATGAGAAGGTATTCTTGACACATTCCTCTTTTCCTGTTAAGCTAATATATAGGTTCACTTCCTTCCCCCTCCCTTGTCCCCAGCTTATTCGATCTGAATATATAAACACTATTTAAGCAGAGATTATACTTAATATCACTTATGACTTATCACATAGCAGATATCAATTGTGAGACCACAAATTTTTTTTTTTTTATTGCTTTTGTGTGACTAAAATTTCTCTTTAATCGCAGTAGTTAATGTATCAAGGTGTAAAATGTAATCAGTTTTTCGTCCACTTGTAAATATAGTTGTCTTTTGTTGATCCATTAGATGTAGTGGGTAATTTTAAGGTACTTTCTCCTCTACAGGGGGTTCATTTATTATATTTCCTCTAAAATTTACAAATTATATATATATATATATATGTATATATATGAAAACTAAAAATGAAAAAATTCAGTGGAGTCAGCTGAGCCCTAAACACCTCTCTTCATAGTTCATACCTGCTCTAAGCCTTGATAACCCATATACTAAGGAAACAAGACAAATGGGTTGAATCTACAAACCATGTCTAGAAAAGAATATTTTCCCAAGATAGCGGCAGATTTGAAACATAAGAAATTCTGTGTAAATATGATCCAGAAAAATTAACAAATGCAAAAGTAATATTATGATTCTTGTTCATTAGTCATGAAAGCTCATTGCTCAATAGGCTGTATTTAGAGTCATGAGGTGCTATAAATGATCTTTTAGCCTCCTTTTGATAACCTATTTTACACTTCTGTGCCATGTTTAATAAATGGTTCTGTAGTAAGAAACAAAATAACTTCCTTTTTTCATTTGATGATTCATTTTCATTTTTCTGCTAAAGGTAATTGTTCATTTGGTGCGATCTTTGGATTCAATTAAAGTGCCCACAGCCCGGGCCATGATTATCGGTATGGTGGGAGAGTACAACTCCATCGGACACATTCTTCCAAAGATGTTACCGACTGTACTTAAGTATCTGGCTCGATGCTTCACTACAGAAGCACTTGAAACAAAGCTCCAGATTCTAAATGCTGCTGTCAAGGTAATTCAGTTACTTTTCTCATTTCTTGTCATTTATATTCGACAGAAGTATCAAAATCAACGCCAATTTTTGTCATGTCTACTCTGTATTATACAGTGAAGTCAGAGTTTCCTAGTTCCAACTCTCAATTGATTACACTAATTTTCTTTCTTTCTTTTGACAAGTTAGATTTGAGGTTTAACATAGAACTAACTTCTGAGTGCAACTTTTGCTACTGGTGCTGAACCTCCTTACTTAAACAGCTTCTAGTAGAAGTGATTCATATAATGATAAGCAGATATTAATATTTCAAGTAGAATCTCATTCTAATTGATCAAATGAGAAACTTTATCTAAGTAACCTTTAATTATAGAGCACATATCTATTCATTTGATGTAAGCCATTTGGCTTGGTCATAAGTGGCCCTTAGTAATTTTTTTACAGCAAAGTGCTAACCCCTCAAAGTGAATGGAATGTGCTGTGGCCTTTCCCTAGAAGAAGACCCTTTAATTAAATACGTTTATTGCGCACAACATTTTATTTTAGCTGTTTGAATTTGTATCAGATTAATTTTTGATCGGTAATTCAGAATTTCAAATCCATAGATTATGTAAATGTTTATGACTATTTGATTGACTTGACTGGTCATTATTCTAATTTCTATCAGCACTTCACCATGACTATGAAATTCATAGTTTAATCATATAGGAGTTATGTAGAATATACCTCGTAATTAAAAAGATGGTTTCCTTGTTGATCATCTAAAAATTTCCACTCTTTCTAATTGATCACAAGATACAAGACTACACATCCCTAAAATAATGTCAATGTAATGTAATATCAGATTCCCTTTGTTAATGCATATATTGAAGTCTCAAACCAAAGAATTACTTGCTGCAAGCCTGCAACTAAGAAAACCCTATTATCAGGCAAAATATAAGACATTTTTTAATGCACTTCTTACTTTTAAGTCTTAACATGCAACCAATTGTCTCCTGTAGTGCGGTCTATCCTGTTAATGATTAAAATATATCACCCTAAAAAAGTAAGATAAACATCTATGCCCTAAACAATGATTAATAGTTTGGGCATCTCAAGGAAAAATAAACAATGTTCTATTGTTTGAATCAATCAAATAACGAGACTTAATTTCTTCCTGCATTTCAATGTGAAGGGCATTACTTAGGTATTTATTCCAAGAAACCATTATACTTCATTAACCATTGTCCTTTTAGTCTAGTAAGCCTAAGAAAGCAAATAAAAACTAGTTGCGTTTTTCCTTTAATAAAAATTCCCAAATGTTTTGGACTCAACATTCTTGGGAATGTAAAACTCCTTGACTAGTATGAAAACCTAGTTCCACAGAGTTTGTGGAAGACATTGCTTGTTTTTGCCATGATTTGCACAAAATGGTGACTGATCAGTAATCATAGAAGTAAAACAATCTTTTCCTCACGATTTATAGAAAGTGGTGACTAGTCATACAAGCAAAACAATCTTTTCCTCACGATTCACACAAAGTGGTGACACCTCATTTAATAAGAAAACTTTCTCTTGAATTCCCCACATAATGAAGTTACAATTTTGTTCCTAAACTTTTCATTATGTTGAGTCTCGACTCAGAAGAACGTGTAAAGACTTGGAGTGTTTTTTGTTAACTCTCGTTGTTCTTTTTTTTCCCCATATAATATTTTCTCATTCTACAATTTCACCTTTCTTTGTATCTTGGCCGGTTGTGCTCGTCTTCCTTTCTTGTTTTGTAACCTTCCTATTTTTTACTCGTCAACTTTAAGAGTTTCTGACAGATTTTTCTTGAACTTGTTTTCAAGTTAATGGTGTGTAAGAGAATCTCATCTTCCTTTGAATTTAATTGGTTTGGGAACCTTGTCTTTACTCATTGGTCCTTTTCCAGGTCGTGTTATGTGCAAAAGGGGATGATCTGTGCACTCTCAAAAAAATCTTAAGCTATGTGCTTGAACTTGCCCAATGTGATTTGAACTATGATATCCGTGACCGGGCTCGCATTCTAAATAAACTTCTTTCATGCTACATAGGCTCTCATGAACTGGAGGAAGAATCAAAATGTCAATCAGAAAATAAGAACCTGTCTTGTCTACTTGCAGAAAGAGTATTTGGTGAACAACAAAAACTGATGGCAGCTGAACCCACTAATTATCGGTTTTATCTACCTGGATCTCTTTCACAGATAGTTCTCCATGCAGCTCCAGGGTATGATCCTCTACCTGAGCCCTGTAGTTTGACTGGTGATGAAAATAGTTTTTGTTCAAATATTACTGGGGGAGTCGCTCATAGTGACTCATATGAAGTAGATGACCCTGAAAGAGCATTAGTTTCTTTGGATGAAGAAAGCTCCTCTAGTTATGGTTCTCAAGTTTCTGAAACTGCCTCAAGTGGCAGTTATGAGAGTGGATCTGCAAGTGAAGGTAATAACAAAACTGGTTCGTTTATAAATTTTTCAGATGTTGGTAATAGTGCCTATGAAAATCATAATGGAAATTTAGAGGTGCATAATGCTCAATCCAGCTCTAATGATTTTGGTGAATTAATGTCGAAGAGAGCTCTTGAATCATGGTTGGATGAAAACCCTGATTCGAGCCAGAATGCATCTAGGCCAAGTAGTCTCCAGAGATCATCGGCCAGAATTTCTATTGGGGGTATCTCCGAGAGAGTTAAACCGAAATCTCATACACTCCTAGATCGTGCAAATGGAAATGGCTTGAGAGTTGATTATATATTTTCATCTGAGATTTCAAACAAATCTCATTTTGTATGCATTGAAGTTTACTTCACAAACTGTTCCACCGAGCCTATATCAAAATTATTTCTGTGTGACGAGGAGATGAAAGGAAGTCAAAATAATTCAGAGCAAGCATTGACAGCAAATGATAGGTGATTTCTTGCTATAGTTGTGGGAATTGTCTGTTTTCTTATTTCTGTATTTCTGGTCTGAAGGTTCAATTCCTTATGCAGCTTCCTTTTTAAATTGGTAACATGTTTCATCATTATATGTTGTTTTAATATGTAGCTGTCTCCCAAAATGTTTATCTTGCACTTATACTTACTTTATTTTGTTTCTTCGGGCGGCAGGTAACACACACATACTTAGCTCCCTACTGAGACTTGAAAAAATGCACATAACTGTTTATTGATGGTGGGGTATATATCAATAACTTGTGCTAGCAAGTTATTTTGTATTATGTACTTAAACAGTCCGACTCCATACCTACAAATGGTATAATTTGTGACTGATGGTCTGCTCATGCCTTCTAATTATAAAAACAAATATTATGGTTCAAGGTCAAAGTTCATCTGATCGTTCCACAACTTATTGGTTGGTAAAATTTTCTTTAGTTTATTTAACTTCAGTACATTTTAGGGGACAAGAATTAGTTATCATGGATATGATCTTTCATGTTTTAGGCAACTTCAAAGACACTCAATAAATTCGAACTTGTCGTAACTGCCCCTTTTCACCTTTTTTCTCAGTCTGAGAACTTGGTGTATTGAAAATTTAAGTCAATGTACAACTACGAAGGAAGGTGTTATAAGAGTTTGATTTCGTACCTTATTTCATTTCTTCATGTGATTAACAACAATGTTTTAAAAGGCGGGTGGCGGCCGGCCAGGGGGGCCTAGCGCCTATTGGGCCGCTTATTTTTTTTATTGTAAGTCAATTTTAATATTTTATCTTATATTTATCCAAACAAAACAATAATATAAAGTAAAACAATTTATAATAAAGATAATAAAGGCCTTTACTTAAAGTTCAAACACATATCTTTAACGTATTAGTTTTATTCATAAAACAAGATTGCTATTAAATAATAAAATTTAAAATTTCAAGAATTCAATTAAATATTAAAACTTAAGAAATTAAACATAAATTTAAGAATTATATTAAATTAAACTAAATATTACAAATGTATCATCATTTATATAAATGATAATTTGAAGTTGGTACAAGTTCAAAAAATTACATCTATAATAAAATTATCCATTTTGACTTTATCTTTTTCACTTCTTGTTGTGATTTGATATGCTACAATCTGCATTATTAATATGGTAAATCATTAGAAAAATAAATATATCAAGATCTGGTTTGGATAGTTATTAAAAAAAAAAAAATCTCTCCGTGTAGACCCCGCCTAATTTCCTAAAGGGATTTTTTTGGGATAGGCGAGACGCCATGGGGGGCCCTAGCTCCTAGGCGGGGCTTAGGCGGCTGCCTAGGCCGTTTCTTCGAACACTGATTAACAGGTAAACATATGTTTTGGACTATCAACCTGTTACTTTTAGCCTTTTAGGACTATGTTTTCCTTATTTTTGTATGAAACCAATAGATTATCCTGATCAATATTTCAGCTATTCTGTGATTCTACTCATTCACAAAGTTTAAACCTAATGGGTTAATGTTGGGAAATATTGTGATTCCAAATTTCAAATTCCTTGTAACTTACATCTTGGCTACTTGATGACTAATAAATGTTATAACTGTTCATCTTGATCTGCAGTCCCTTGACATTGGATGACGATGATATGCAAAATGTAGTTCCTATGGAAGAAATTGCTAACCTTGAACCTGGTCAGAATTCAAAGAAAATTATCCAGGTTCACTTCCATCATCATCTTTTGCCTCTCAAGCTGATTCTATGGTGCAACGGGGTGAAACTTCCTGTTAAGTTGTGGCCTGACATAGGATATTTTGTGAAACCTCTACCGATGGATAGTGACGTATTCTCCAGCAAGGAATCTCAACTCCCTGGGATGTTTGAATATAATAGGAGGTCAGTTGTTCGGTTACATGTTTATACTTGCAATTCTAGTAATCTTATTTTTCTGTTAGCTCGTGTTCTCTCTCTCTCTCTCTCTCTCTCTCTCTCTCACACACACACACAGACACACACACACACACACGTGCATTACAGTGCCACTTGAATACGTCTGTTACACTATTTTTATCTGCAATACTGATAGATGGGATAATTAGTCCTTTATTTATTTCATGAACGAGAAGTTATCATTTTTAAGGTCATATGATACACAATAGGTGTACTATATAATACCAGCTCCCCCCTTGGGATTATTAGTCCATCATCAGATAGCCTTAAAAATGAAAAAAAACATAGTTAGTGGTATTAATTATAGAACTAAGTAAAGGATTAAATAGTGCCCGAAGGTGTTAAACTAGTACATATAGTCTGATTACATTACTGGATTGTCTAGTTCATATTAAAGATGAATACAACAAAATATAAACATAAAATTTTGAAGCTACATTTTTAATAATCTAACTTAAAATCTTACACTATTTTATTGTGACATGATTCTGTAGTCCCATGTTTTGACAGATGTTTTGTTGAAAAAAACCCATAAAATTGCCCATGACGTGAAAATTGAATTTAGTATGGACTTCACTTAATACTTCCTTTTTTTTTTTGTATTTTGGTAAGTACTCATATATATTAAAGCAAATCCGCGTGGGCAAGCAACCCTCTGTGTAACTGTCTTATCCTTTAAGTAATAGATTTAAAATTATTATTATAATATAATTTCATATTTTATTAGCTAACTCTCTTATCCTTTAAGTGATAGATTTAAAATTAAAATTATAATACAATATCATATTTTATTAGCTTTCAAACCACTTGTACTGAATGGTATAGTATGCCTTTTGCTGATGGAGAGGGTAGGAATGTCTATTATTTGCTTGTCTCTCATGTGCCCACCAAAGCATTTTTTTTTTAAAAATCTGACTTTCAGATGAGTTGAAACAAGGTTTTCACTCAGATCTCAGTTCTATAACCAAAAAATAGATAAATTAATAAATGTATTCATTCTTGGAGTTAAATATTATGTAATCGTTTGCAACAGGTGTACCTTCACTGATCACATTAGGGAGCTGAAAAATGGGGATGATACACTGACAAGTGACAAGTTTCTTGTCATCTGTGAAAGCCTAGGATTGAAGATGCTCAGTAATGCAAATGTTTTTCTCGTTTCTGTGGACATGCCTGTTAGCACTAATCTTGATGATGCATCAGGTTTGTGCTTACGGTTCGGCTGTGAGATTCTGAGCAATTCAATGCCCTGTTTAATTACTGTTACCCTTGAAGGTAATTGCTCTGAACCACTGAATGCAACTGTAAAAGTCAATTGTGAAGAAACTGTATTTGGCTTGAATCTCTTGAACAGGATTGTCAATTTCTTAGCTGAGCCCCCTCTATAACTTGCTAAGGACCTGAAAGGATGATGGATATTTTGGTATTTGTGGTGTGGTAGAATTACACAAGTGTGTGCTTTCATATCCAAAAAGAGCTTGGGCATGTACATTTTCTTTTTTATAATTGTTATACAATAATAGCTTTCTTCATATTCATTGTAAGGATTTTATTTTATTTTATTTTATTTTTTTAATACAACTGTTGGACTTTCTATAAAGTGACTTGACTAGATGTATATAATTCACTAGTGGCAGGAGGAGTTTTACCTGTCTGCAATAGAAGATGGATAAGATAACTAGGGTATATTAATTCATTTGCAAATTAATGGAAATTGTTAGATTCCTTGTTCCCTAAAGTTGGAAAAACACTTCAACCGTTACAAAATTAGAAATATATTTTTGACTTTTTAAAGTTAATTTGCAAAATCTTAAAACTCAAAATTGATATAATAATTGATAGTGTGTTTTATAGTTAGTTTATAATTATTATATTTATTGTATTAAAATTAAATAATTTTATATTAATTTTGAATTTTACAATTTCGCGATTTAGTTTTTAAAATGTCAAGAAATATCTTTAATTTTTTAATGGAATGGAGGCAGTATTTGTATAGGGTTGTAGCAAAAAGAACGCCGTCTGTGGGAATCGAACCCACGACCACGTGGTTAAAAGCCACGCGCTCTACCAGCTGAGCTAAGACGGCTTGTTTACACTCTATCCGAACAAGAGAAGTTGATAAGAACAATGGACTTGGTATTATCCTGTTTGGATTAGGAATTTTCCTCCCATACAAATTTAGTGACACGAATATGACATTTTTAGCGACAACAAAATTCATCGCAAACAATTAGAGAGTAGTTGAAAGTATGGTAATAAATATGTATTGGGGAAATTAGACAATAAGTGTGATGGAAGGAATCCTCCGTAGAATAGAATTTATATAAAGGAACTCTAAACTTATCAAATTAGTATTTCAATTTAAGAGTAAGAGTTGTTGACCATATTCAATTCATGAAACTATATAGTAAGTAATAACCCATACATAGTCTTTGTTTCTTTATTATTTGATCACAATATTTCCTCACTCCCAATTTAAATTGTTTTTCTTTGAACTTTTACAAAACTAAACTAGTGTTATAGCTAGGTTTAAAATTCCAAATTTCCCTCTATAAAATCATATGTCAAACTTCACTATCCCCTCAAGATAATTAATATTATAATAAACTAAAACTTAATTTGACATGATTTTTGGAGGATTCGGATCTCCTCCATTACATATTTTCTTTAATTTCGTCCAATACACTAATTATTTTATTTTAATAATTTTGTTAGTAATAATCAAAATATGTTTATAGATAGTTGATGATATTAAGATCAATCTTACAAAAAATTAGAATCATAAAATTTTTTTACTCACGAGGCATGACCCAATTAGAAGCTTATGAATTTCGATGTAAGATAATTATTTACCCTTTTTTTACAAAAAAAATATTTGAATAAATATTAAGATGAGACTCAATATTGCACACAAGTATTTTTTTAGTCATGTGTTGCTGCCATGTCCTCAATTTTCTGACGTGACAATATCAATTAGACGTAATTGAAAAAAAATTAAAAGTTTAATCTTCTAATTGAAAAAATTGAGAAGACAATCCCTAAAGTGAAAAAAATTAAAAATTTAATATCCTAATTGAGAAAACAATCTCCAAAGTGATTTTTTTAAAAAAATTCAGGGTATTAATCCATATTTATGCTTTTTTTAACAACTAAATGTACTTTTAATCGATGTTTAAAAATTCTCTGTCTAGGTTCGATTAATATCCACATAGGCGTTAGGCGGTTCTCTACCACCTCCATTTGGCTAAGCACTTAGGCCCGTGCCCAAGTAAAATTAGATCTCTACTTTAAAATTCTACAATACTTAAAATAGGTGCTAATATATGCACACCTTAATTAATAGTTGCACACCCAAATACAAGATAGTGAATAATTCACCATATAATGGGACCCCAATTCAGTTGTTTATCATTTTTTTTATTTGAAAAATAATATACATGTCGATAAATATTTGACGAAATTAGATTACGATCAACGTAAAATTAAATGCGATAAGATAAAATAAATTAAAATAAAATATTTTTTAATTTTTATATATTTTATTTATACGGTATATCATGGTTGACAGTTAACCCTATTACACATAGCTACTAGAAGAAAATACAACTTCCAAATATTAGCAAGTACAATGATTATATAAGTTGGATCAAGAGTACATAATTCTTATCAAAATAAAGATAAATTCATAATTGTATTGTGAGACCTCGATTTTATCAATAAAGATTTAAATTTTGTCGAAATAATTTTTAATATTATGGTGTGAATTTGAGATAAATATTATAGTTAGTTGGGTAGTATTTATAAATTTTACAAAGTATGCAAGTGGTTATATTATATTCGATTGGTGGGGAATATTCGATTTAGCGAGGGAATATTCGCTGATAATGGCTCAATCATTGGTGGACCCCACAATGTAATTATTATTCGGATTGAGAAAACGACTAAAATATTTTATTGAAATAACGGCGGAAGTTTTACCGTTGAATCTTGTTGAACTACTTCGGTAGTAAAAAATACGATGTACGTTGTGGTTGCATAGTAACACTGCGGTATTGATTATTGATGCTTATGTGAGAAGTCACCGGTTTGATTCCATTATCGTCGATTAATAATATGAATTATTATAGCGATAATGACGTTTTGTTTTATTATTATTATTATTAACGTAATAAAGCGAAACATCTTTTATATAAAATGAATACTTTATTAAAGTTATTCTATAAATAGAATATATTATATTTTATTATGCATAGTGTTTTGCATAGTGTTGCGTAGTGTTTGCGTAGTAAAATGTTTTTATATAAATAGAATATATGATATTTTATTTAAAAGATTTTGCTTTAAATATGGACCGTCAGATTAAAGTAAATCAATCGGACCGTTCATAGATTAATTACTATGCATTCTATTTTCCTATAAATAGAAGCTCATTCCTTCATTATTTTTTTATTTAATTCTTTGAAACTCTACAGAGAGAGAAATTATAGAGAGAAGTTTATAGAGAAAATCTATATAGAGAAAGAAGAAAAGTATTCTCGCTACTTCACTTTTCCAATATTCAGTTCTTCTAAGGTAAGGGTATTATTTGTTGTATGCGTAAGGGATATTATTCGTTTGTATTCATGAAGAGAACCTCTCATTATTCCATTCATTATTATTACGTTGGAATAACCTGTAAAAGTGGTATACCCTATACATAACCTGTATATGCGGCATACCCTATACTTGGTGAAATCCTTATGTTATTCCATCCTTATTTATTCTATTGGAATAACTCAGATGTCTGCTGAATCCCCTATACTTGGTGATCTTCTTCCGTTATTCCATTCTTTATTATTCATTTGGAATATTACGTACGCATGTGTTTTTTACACCGGACCTTGGTTCCATTGTTTATTATTCCGCATTTATTATTCATTTGGAATATCACATGCGTGTGTTTTACAGGATTTGGTTCCATTGTTTATTATTATTCAAAGATTTATTATTCATTGGATCATCCCGTTTGTGAATTTCACTGACTGGTTCCGTTATTATTATTCTGTTGGAATAACTGCTTCATGCTGCAATCGCATGCATGGTGATTTCTTTTGTTATTCCATTCTTTATTATACCCGGTTAGTTAAAACTTTGACTTCTATACTCCATGAAATTAGTAGAATATTCTTGATATTTGCGTTTCATCCAAGATATTTTCATGGAAATATTCTTCCGATCATTCTTGAATTTTACTCTACAAAACAAAATATCTTGTTGACAATTTGGACGTTACATTAATTTCTCGGATAAAATAATTCTTGAACTTGTTTTATTGAATTATTATGTCATTATCATCATCCTCATATTATATTATGGCTTACGTGTATAGATGAACTTAGTATGATTATGACCGAGGATCATTCTAAGATAATCGTGGCTTATTATAAATGATGTGATAAAAGTCCTCGATTGGCACATGTAATGCGATGATGGATAGTTTTTGGTATGATTATGACTGGGGTGATTCGGTATAGTCGTGACCATTGATAATTTGATGAAAATCCTTGGATCAAGTGGTGCAGTGGATGATTAGATGTGGTGGTTTATTTATTGTCGAGTCTCGCCGATAAAAATTGATGAAAACCTTTTAAAACCTAAAAGATAGTAGATTTTATTCTCTACTGACTCTTTTAATGGATTCGTATATTCGCCGCGATTTAAACCGGTTTGTCTATTGTATTTTATCGGTTTAACATCTTTGTTGAAGGCTAATGATAATTTATTCTCGCATTATCTTAGTCATAATATTTCTTCTTGGGCTAGTTGAGCTCACCCTTTCTTTCACCTTTTTCTTCTTGAAATAAGAACATAGCCATTTGGGACGAGTCGGGGAGCGGAGTAATGGTCCGAGAGGATAGCATTAGTAGTCCTCACTATTCTCGTGAAATAGTGTGACAATAAATGTAATGAGGACTCTTGAGTATGGATATTGTCTAAATGACAATATTCCTATTAGAACTCTCGGTTTATGTATTGTCGTATGTTACACCTGACGATGTATAATTAAGTTTGTATTTGAATTTATGTACCATGTAAGTGGCGACCCAAGATGGGTGACGTATACCTAATTTTGGGGCGTCACGGTTGGTATCGAGCTTAGGATATGATCCTGGCCGAGATGTGAGATAAGAACTAGGAGGGAGAGACGGGGAATTCCTTCGCTAGTATGACCTACCTAAATTTATTTGGTATTTAATTGGTGGTCGAGTATAGGGATAATATGTGATATGTTAATTAACCCTTGTTTTGTGATGGTGTTTGAGAATGGCATCGAAAATATTGAGATAAGCAATGAAGCACATGAGAGTGTTGATTCACTCAAACAAAAGGTAACGACCAACAATACGATAATAATCATATCGGTGGCAAGCGGCCATCGTAACAATGATAACCATCGGGGGAAATTATCATGCTAAGAATGGTAACCACTCGGTGGTAATCATGGCAAAGATAATAAGTGAAAATTTCAAGAAGAGAAGGTCATTTAGCCCAATTTTGTTGTGCACCAAAGTCAAGTCTGCATTGGGGACGGTGGCACCAAAGGTTGATGTGGATAAAACAAAGTCGTTGGTTTTAGGAAGTGCATTTTTCATGACTTCTCAAAAAGCGAGTAAACCGAATGAAGTTAGCACGGGTTAGTTAATTATAAATTGCGAAGTCTATACCTTATAAGATACCGGTTCTACCCATTATTTTATCTCTCTTGCTTGCGTTCAACGTTTAAATTTGACTCCGGAGAAGTTAGACTTTGACTTATTGGTTGAAACTTCGTTAGTAGGAGCCTTCGTTACCGCTACTATTTTTAAATCTTGTTTGATTCAAATAAACACTTTCACGCTTACTGTCGATCTTATCTTTTGAAAATACTTGCCTTTGATGTGATTTTAGGAATCAATTGGTTAACTACTTATCATGCTTTTCGTAAGGTTGTTAGCTTTTATATTCATAACCAACCTGTTGTGCGAATTCAAGTAACCAAACTACTAAAGTCAATTATTGTCATATCAAGCCATAAGTAAAGAGCCCCGAACCTTTCATTGTTGACCTCCTTGTGTGGAATGCACCGAAGCCAGACTTTCTGTAGGCAACATCGTGAATGAAGATGGCAAGTTTATAGGTATCATTGTGAGGTGCTATCCAATTTAAGGGATAGAAGTCACAGTTTGTATTAATGTGACGTACTATTCAAGTCTTGGACGAGAGTAACAGTTTTGAATGATATTTCTATCATTAATAAATTTCTTGACGTATTCTTGAAGATTTCCTAGCCTACCCTAGAGCGTGAAATCGAATTTTGTATTGAATTCTCAAAGATAAAAACCCAATTCTTAAACCCTCAAATATTTCTTCAACTAAAATGAACAGTTTACGTGGTTTATGATAAAAGTCATAATAAAAGCATTGGACTAATGAAAACCATGGGTATACGAAGTATTAGTAAGTGTTATGATGAGTTATGTTGGTTATTATGTGAAAACATGAAAGTTTCTTAGAAATCACAAAGAGTTGAAAATCAGATTTGGTGAAAAACGTAACATAAAATTCAATTGACCATATCTCCTATTATATTTTGAATTTTTGAGTGTGGTCAAGTCCTAGAGTTAGATCTATGAGTTACTTAACTAATCCAAGTGGAATTACTGGAAAAGGTGTTGTAGATTTTTGTGTGGACTGATTTTAGCAAAGGAGTGCAAAGCTGCAAAAATCGAAAAAGCTGCTGCCATGATTTTAGAGGGGCTGTTTCGGCCACTTAAATTACGAGAAAAATTCTGGCCTTTTGGGACATGAAGGTATATGGTATAAAGTACCTCCTGTCCAAAAATGAGCTCATTCGACTTAAAATGAGCAAGTTATGACTATTTCAATATTTAGGTTTTTTTCGATTAAAAAACGCTATAACCCGGAGTTCTATAACTCCGATGACCATGAAATTTAAACTAGAAGCTCACGTTAACATGTGTAAGGTCCTGCCAAGATTTGGAAATTTTGGAGTTAAACTTGAGGTAGCTAATTTCTTAAGGAATTAATTAGAAATTGATTTTTGAAAATAGTAAATGAATTTTAAAAATTCGAGAAAATATATTTTCATTATGGGACTATATTATGCTAAATCCTAGAAAAGAAATATTTTGGGACTAATTTGGTATTTTTCATGAAAATAGTTTAGTTACTGAACATATGAGTTAAATATGTTATGTGAAGTATAAAAGTTGAAAATAGGATTTTATGGCTGTAGAATCCTATATGTAGTATATGCATATTTTTGATGAGGGATCCGATAATTGGTGATGATATCTTATGAGTATGGCATTTTGAATGATTAAATGCATTATATGGTAAAGCGTAAATAATTGAGATAAATTGTTTATAAATTTAAGAAGTGATTAAAATATTGTTATAATATTAATGATATTAGATTATGAGATTATTAAGTGATTGATAACATGGGGATATTCTTGAATTTCGGATAAATTATATTATAAATGTTTATAATTTATCCTTTATCTCATTTGATTGATTCTTTATATCATTATCCTCATGTTTATATTATGTTGAAAGTCATCTCGTGTATTCAGTAGTGCATAGATGGACTTGGTATGATTATGACCAGCGATTGTTCGGTATAATCATAACCGTAATTGAAAACACGATTATCTTTAGTAGTGCATGGATAATTTGTGGTCGTGATACTAATGAATACACGATTATCTTTGGTAGTAGTGCATGGATAATTTGTGGTCGTGATATTAATGAATACACAATTATCTTTGGTAGTAGTGCATGGATAATTTGTGGTCGTGATATTAATGAATACACAATTATCTTTGGTAGTAGTGCATGGATAATTTGTGGTCGTGATATTAATGAATACACAATTATCTTCGGTAGTAGTGCATGGATAATTTGTGGTCGTGATACTAATGAATACACAATTATCTTTGGTCAGTAGTGCATGGATAATTTGTGGTCGTGATACTAATGAATACACGATTATCTTTCGTAGTAGTGCATGGATAATTTGTGGTCGTGATACTAATGAATACACGATTATCTTTGGCCGTAGTGCATGGATAATTTGTGGTCGTGATCTTAATGAATACACAATTATCTTTGGCCGTAGTGCATGGATAATTTGTGGTCGTGATACTAATGAATACACGATTATCTTTGGCCGTAGTGCATGGATAATTTGTGGTCGTGATATTAATGAATACACAATATATCTTTGGTAGTAGTGCATGGATAATTTGTGGTTATGATCTTAATGAATACACGATTATCTTTTGTCAGTAAGTGCATGGATAATTTGTGGTCGTGATCTTAATGAATACACGATTATCTTTGGCAGTAGTGCATGGATAATTCGTGGTCGTGATACTATTGTCGCTGCGTCAAAGATTATTGGTTTTCTGATTTGTATATCTTTAGCTTTTTGTAGTGCAAAGATGAATTGTTAATGAATATCTTTGGCGGATTGCGAAGATGAATTTAATATTTTTAACGATAAAGGTATTCAAGGTATCCTCACCTCTTTATCATACTAGGTACGCACCCTAATTTCGAGGGCTTAAATTCCATAAGAGGGAGATTGTGAGACCCAGATTTTATCAATAAAGATTTAATTTTTTCGAAATAATTTTTAATATTATGGTGTGAATTTGAGATAAATATTATAGTTGTGGGTAGTATTTATAAATTTTACAAAGTATGCAAGTGGTTATATTATATTCGATTCATTGGGGAATATTCGATTTAGCGAGGGAATATTCGTGCATAACGGCTCAATCATTGGTGGACCCCACAATGTAATTATTGTCGGATTGAGAAAACGACTAAAATATTTTATTGAAATAACGGCGGAAGTTTTACTGGTGATATCTTTGTTGAACTACTCAGTAGTAAAAGTACGAGAATACGTGTGGTTGCATAAGAAGCATACCGGTATTGATTATTGATGCTTATGTGAGAAGTCACTCGGTTTGATTCCATTATTGTCGATTAATAATATGAATTATTATAAGCGATAATGACGTTTTGTTTTATTCAGATTATTAACGTAATAAAATGTAAACATCTTTTATATAAAATGTAATACTTTATTAAAGTTATTCTATAAATAGAATATATTATATTTTATTATGCATAGTGTTTTTGCATAGTGTTGCATAGTGTTTGCATAGTAAAATGTTTTTATATAAATAGAATATATGATATTTTATTTAAAAGATTTTGCTTTAAATATGGACCGTCGATTAAAGTAAATCAAATCGACCGTTTCATGGATTAATTACTATGCATTCTATTTTCCTATAAATAAGCTCATTCCTTCATTATTTTCTTACGAATTCAATGAAACTCTGAGAGAGAAATTATAGAGAGAAGCTATAGAGAGAAAATCTATATAGAGAAAGAAGAAAAGTATTCGCTACTTCACTTTTCCAATATTCGGTTCTTCTAAGGTAAGGGTATTATTTATTTGTATTCAGTAAGGGATATTATTCGTTTGTATTCATGAAGAGAACCTCCGTTATTCCATTCATTATTCCGCATTGGAATAACTTGTAAAAAGTGGTATACCCTATACATAACTTCGATATACGCAGATACCCTATACTTGGTGAAATCCTTATGTTATTCCATCCTTATTTATTACATTGGAATAAACTGTGATACGCTGAATCCCCTATACTTGGTGATCTTCTACGTTATTCCATTCTTTATTATTCATTTGGAATATTCTCATCATGTGTTTACACGGGACCGGTTCCATTGTTTATTATTCCGCATTTATTATTCTCATTTGGAATATCACGTCTGTGTGTTTTACACCGGACACGGTTCCATTGTTTATTATTATTCAAAGATTTATTATTTGTTGGATCATCCCGATTGTGAATTTCACGACTTTGGTTCCGATTATTATTATTCATTGGAATAACTCGTCATACGCTGAAGCACCGCATGCATGGTGATTTCTTTTGTTATTCTATTCTTTATTATACCCGGTTGGTTAAAACTTTGACTTATATACTCCATGAAATTAGTAGAATATTCTTGATATTTGCGTTTCATCCAAAGATATTTTCATGGAAATATTCTTCCGATCATTCTTGAATTTTACTCTACAAAGCAAAGATCTTGTTGACAATTTGGGCGTTATTAATTCCCGGATAAAATAATTCTTGAACTTGTTTTATTGAATTATTATGTCATTGTCATCATCCTCATGTTATATTATGGCTTACGTGTATAGATGAACTTAGTATGATTATGACTGAGGATCATTTCAGATAATCGTGGCTTGTTATAAATGATGTGATAAAAGTCCTCGGTGGCTCTAATGCAAGTGATGGATAGTTTTGGTATGATTATGACCAAGGTGTGATTCGGTAGATAGTCATGACCATTGATAATTTGATGAAAATCCTTGATCAGTAGTACGAGGATGATTAGATGTGGTGGTTTATTTATTAAAATTCGAGTCTCGCGATAAAAATTGATGAAAACCTTTTAAAACCTAAAAGATAGTAGATTTTATTCTTTACTTGACTCTTTTAATGGATTGCATATTCAGCTGCAGATTAAACCTGGTTGTCTATTGTATTTTATCGGTTTAACATTTGTTGAAGGCTAATGATAATTTATTACGCATTATCTTAGTCATAATATTTCTTCATTGGGCTAGTTGAGCTCACCCTTTTCTTTCACCGTTCTCTTCGTGGAAATAAGAACATAAATTTGACGCAGTCGGGGAGCGGAGTAATGGTCAGGAGGATAGCATTAGTAGTCCTCACTATATCTCGTGAAATAGTGTGACAATAAATGTAATGAGGACTCTTGAGTATGAATATTGTCTAAATGACAATATTCCTATTAGAACTCTCAGTTTATGTATTGTCGTATGTTACACGACAGATGTATAATTAAGTTTGTATTTGAATTTATGTACCATGTAAGTGGCGACCCAAGATGGGTGACGTATACCTAATTTTGGGGGCGTCACATGTATCCCTAAAAAGTACTATTATAAAATTATCATATTTTCCTTTAAAAAAAGAAAATTCGATAAAAAATATATATTAAAATATAACCTTTTTAAAAAGAAAAAATAAATCAAACTTTTCTATTTTGTCTGCCATCGTGATGAACCTACATAAGTATTAATCTTTTTCTTAGTTAATACACGTAAACTAATGCCAATTTTTAGAAAAATAACCATTTGCATTCTTAAAATCGGCTATATTTTTTTTGGTCACTATCAAACTATGTACATTTATTTACTCATTAACATAATATATGAACTCCAAAATTAAATGACAAAATATAAAATTTTAGCTACTGTTTTATTTTTTCAAATTTTTATTAATAACTAATCATGCTTATAAATTAATAGCCTACAAATGGTAAATAAATAATTAGGGGTCTAATTTATTAATGTAAATTAGTCACTTTTTTATAATAAAAATATAACAATCCGCATAATAGTATTTTTTTGAGTCATCTTAGCTCGCCACAGACTCACCCAAACTGAAAGTATTATTGTTAATAACTTTATTCTTTATATACAAATAATTTTTTACCATATTTTTCGATGTGAGACTGAAGTGTTATAGTGCATATATACAAACCCAAAATGAATTTGTTAGTATTAAAATATTATCTTTTGGGTAATGTTTCATGTAGAATTTTTTTTTTTTTTTTACATATAAGTTATATGCTATAATGAGTATGTACAGTAGATGCGCTCTCTGGTCAATTGGTTAATGCAGCAACTTGATGGGCTTATTCTGGATTTATATAGATTGTGTTGTTTATGCTTCAAATTTATTGATTTTTATCAAAGTCCCACATTCTTTGTGTATATTAGTAAATATTGGTTTGAGCTTAGTAACTTGGTTGAGAAAAAGGGATGGATTCGCGCACATGAGGGCGGCTAAAAAATTTGACTAGGCCTTATTCTCTCTAAATAGTCTGTTTATATATATTCTATATTAACTTTTAATTGGGCAATTACGCAATTGTGGCTTCGCCGTTGAATCCTGGAGGGTGAACGTCGTGGAGCTCAACTATACCAAGGTTTATAACCAGTGAGGGCGGAATCACTTTTTAGGACAGTAGTTTTGCTACGCCTCGACTTTCTTCATATACCAGCTAAGTTGTTCCAATTTACTCTATTGCTCGTGTTGTTAATTCTGCTCAATATTCCAATAGATTGTAGATCAAGACTGAGTTTTGTTGAGGTCAAATTTTCAGCTAAGTGCTTCTCACTTCTCAGACTGTCTAGTAGCTGAAATTCTGATCCTAGGAGTTGAGAGATGGTGAGTGAGTTGTGTGTTTGTGTTTGTGTGAGGGAGAGGGAGAGGGAGAGGGAGAGGGAGAGGGTCTTTGTAACTTTTATATTCCGTGCAAAAATGTTATAGTGTGGGAGGGAGGGTTTTGCAGCTTTTATTTCGTGTAAAAAGTTGTCGTGGTATTATGTAACCTCAAATTTTAGGGCGTAAGACTTGGGAAGATTATTGCAAGCCCATTATATTGATATAATAGAGCTTCAGAGTTTGACCTATGATTTTTCCCTTCAAGGGTTTTCCACATTAAATCTCGTGTTATTTTATCTCGTTTTATTTTATTGTGTGGTTTGTGTCGACTTATTTCCCAACAAAAACTAAATGCAGGATTATATAAAGTTTAATTATTATTTTTTTCGTGGAATATGCATCGGTCAAGCTAGAATTTTAGTTATTGTATAGATATCCAAATCTTGTGATTGGATTTAGATATCCCAGTACTGACACTGATCACAGGTGAAGATTGGGAACAATTGCAAAAGGCAGGACTTATTTTCTAGTAAGGATTTATTATTAAGGCAGCCTTTGGTCACACAATCCTACAGGGCCAAAATTCTTAATTCAAGTTGTATTCTATGCCAAGAGGCCTCAGTTTTTGTCTTTGATTCACTGGTGTACAAATGTTTGATTGTATGCTGTTCATGTTCATTACTGAAGTATGTCGAAACAGGAGCTAGCATTCGATCTAGCTAGCTAGAAACAAAACGTACTAATGAATGAATATCAAATGAAATATATAGCACTTGCAACATATATATGTAAATTACAAATTGTAGTTAGAATAGAATGATATTATTGAATAACACTACAAATGGCATTGAATTTCTACTCATTACAGGGAGTATATGTTTTTCAACCCTTTATCTTATACTAGTAGTACACAACAGTAAACTGAATCAATCTAAATTACTAGAAGAAAAAAAAATAATGGAAGACCGTGCAATAACAAGGAGAGAAATCAGTCTCCCATGGATGTAATCACATCAGAATTCATTTCTGTACCAGTATACTCCTCTCGTCTCACCTTCATCTTTCTCAACGTAAATGCATTCCTTCATTTCTCTATACATGGCCTTCACAATTGGAGTTCCATCATATTGATAATAATCACCTAATATCGGCTTCATTGCCTCCGTTGCTTCGAGTCCGTGATAATGAGGGATCATGGAGAATATATGGTGACAAACATGAGCATTGCACACATTATGGAACACCTTGTTCAAAATCCCGTAATCTCTATCAACTGTGCATAGAGCTCCCCTCAACCAATCCCACTCCGTCGAATCATAGTAAGGCAAAGAAGGATGAGTGTGATTAAGTATAGTAATCAACACGAACCATCCGTTAACAACAAGCAAAGGACCTCCATACACACAGAAAACCCAAGCAAATCCTTTGAGTAACACGAGCCGATATAGACCATATATGACGGCAAGAATAGCAATATCAGAAATAACAATTTCCTTGCGCTCACGGTCAGAGTAAAGCGGACTATGAGGATCATAATGGGAAGTCCACCTTCCGTACTTGTGTCCAGATACATTGAACATCAAGTATAAAGGAAAACCAATAATAAGGGTGGTGAGCCACACGAGCACGCGGCCCGGAGGATTGTTGAGCATTTTGTAGTAGTTTCGGATATTGGACTTGAATCTCGGGACATAGACCTCGTCATTGTCAAGAGATTGAGTATTGGCGTGGTGACGACGGTGGCTAATTTTCCAAGAGAAATAAGGGACCAATAGGGAGGAATGGACTATTAGGCCCACGAGGTCGTCGACCCATTGGTAGTCACTAAAGGCGTGGTGGTCGCATTCGTGGCCTATGACCCAAGCTCCGGTTAGTACACAACCTTGGACGGCAATGTAAGCGGCCCAGCCTAAGTAGTTGAGGGGATGGGGAAGGTATTGGTCGATGTAATTGGTGGCAATGTAATAGAGGGAGTAGGCCATGAGGAGATCTTGAATGAGGTAGCGGAATGAGGTGACGAGAGATTTTTGGAAGCAATGGGCTGGAATGGCTTTTTTAAGGTCTCCTATGGTGAAGGGAGGTTTGTCGTGAGGGGCGCGGCGAAGGGCTTCGGCTTGGGTCTTCTTGTTGGCATTAGGGGGAGCTGACATACGCCCACCTGCACCCATTTTCTTGGGTTTATTGGCTTGCCTGAAATTAGGAAAAAAAATTGTCATATTAATCACAGAGCTTAATTATGCGGTCGTATACGTTTAGATGTGTTGTTAAAGATAAGAGGCATCCAAATAATTTTTGAAAAAAATATCACGTATGAAATAGGAAAATGTTGCATTTGTCAAAATTATTTTGTTCGAACAGATGCAACTTTCAAGAATTTTATTAAAAAAAGTTACATCCCTACTATTTTTCCAAAAACATTTTTGATACATGTAGTTTTATCCATAAATGAAATATATAAGACTTGAAAAGCTCAAATATATACATAATATTTGATAAATGTAAGAAAATAGTACCTGAAAGAGAGGAGAAGCTTTTTGCTAGTCTCTTCCTTTGCCTTTGGCCCTTTGTTTATGTGTTATGTTGCTGCTGCTGCACTCACTATTTATATAGAAAGGTTTTGTAAGAGTTATGAATGAACCCGCTTGATTGATTGTTGAGAGTCAGTGGGACCGATTTCTTTAGTCCTAATGGGCTGCTTAGGCTTAGGCTTTACTTACTACTACAATTTTCTCTCCTCAGTCCTCGTAGGCGGCTATTTTTTTATTTAATTTTCTTTCTCACCTACATTGGTCATGCATTGGGGGTTCCCCACCTCCAGGGATACGACTTATGACCAATCTTCACTAATATTTACTTTTAAACAATTTAATATTAAATACATAAATGAATTATGTTTAAAAATATTACAATAAATTTTGATATTTCATTTCTTTTTTCTCCGTGCTACATAGGGCGCCTTAAAAAATCTATGCAACAATAATAAAATAATTTTAGAATTTTTAAATTTTTGATCTCAAATGACATCACATTATCAATCACATGAGAGTTTTTTCAACTAATATAATAATGACACGTAATTTGAAATATATTTTGACACCAAATATTAAGAAGAATGTTTTTCCCCCGGACATGGGCTTAAAGTATCAATACTAAATTGTAAAAGTGCATTTGATATCTTATTATTGTAAGTTACGGAAAGAGATATCACCTCCTGACCTATGTGTTAATACTGTATTAGTCAATTGACCAAAATTAACTTCATACTAATCACTTCCGTTTGAATCAATTAACAGTACTTCCTCCGTTCCAAAATAATAGACTTTTTAGAGAAAAAATATATTTTAATTTATTTGTCGTTTACAAATTAAATTGTCGTTTACAACTTTATAAGAGAATAAATTATTTACTTTTCTATATTACCCCTAACTTCTCTATTATATTAGTAGTTTTTAACTTTTCATAAAAAAGGATAGTAATAAAATTTTACACAAATTTTAGTCGTTAAAAAATAGTGTTAAATGGTTTTCTTAATCCATATGTATAAAATTATTATTATGAAATTTATTATAGGACGGAGGAATTATTAAAATTGGCTTTGTAATTTATCTAGTAGTATGTACTTGCTCCATTTTGCAAATGATTCTGACTAGTAGACTATCCTTACTTATAAACAAATTTACAGCACACCTAATTTGACTTTAAAATAAATGGATATTTAATTTTGTAACAGATTAAAAAAAATATATATCTCTAATTTTAGAAACAAATAGAGTATATCCAAAACACAAAATTACTATCATTATATTGATTACAATTAGATGAATTTTATATCAATTTTAAATTTAAAATATCTAAACTTAATTTTAAAAAGTCAATTAATAGTATTAAAACTGGCTTTGTAATTAAATACTATGTACTTGCTCGATTTTTCAAATGATTCTATCCTAACTTACAAACAAATTAAGAACACCTAACCTGACTCTTTTTTTTATAAAAAAAATGTATACTTAATTTTATAATAGAATAAACAAACTTCTCATAGTCATAATGATAGAAAGAAACTCATCTAAGTGAGAAAGGTCACAACATTACTCTTTAATTACCACTAGGCTAAGATCTCGTCGGTAAAAAAATATCTCTAATTTTGAAAACAAATAGAGTATATCAATTTTATAAATTTAAAATATTTGAATTAATTTTAAAAATTAATAATAATTTAATAATTTAATAATTTAAAAAGAATGAATAATTAATTTAAACTTATTTGACACGTGGGCCTGATCTACCAACTGAATAATGTACCAACAAATTATTTGAAATTCTCATTCTTGATTGACGCAATGGCAATGGCAATGGCAATGGCAATGGCAATGGCAATGGCGTGCTCTGGTCAGTCAACTTTGGTGTACTAATTTGACAGGAGAGTCTTTTGAAGTTTGTGAATAAACTCACTCTAACTCAACACACCTACGTAGAAGTAGTAGTAGGCCCTGGCATGGGGTGGTACCATTCACTTCAGCCTACCACATTTATATATAACACTACAACCCAAAGTGAACTTTAGGCAAATCAAGCCTAACAACAACCAAATCCACCAACAAAGCTAGAGAGAACTAGCAAGCTTGTATTCCCACAAGCAATTACCCCATCCAACAATGGGTAAAGGTGGCCGTATGACCGTCAGCAACCACGGGAAGCATATCGACAACATCCATCGAGTTCCTCATGAAAAACCACCATTTACCCTCGCCGATATCAAAAAAGCTATTCCACCCCATTGCTTCAACCGTTCCCTCCTCCGCTCTTTCTCCTACCTCCTTTTCGACCTCGCGGTTTGCTTCCTCCTCTACTACATTTCCACAACCTACATTCCCCTCCTCCCTAAACCCCTCTCCTACCTCGCTTGGACCGCCTACGTCTACGTCCAAGGTTGTTTCATGTTCGCCGTCTGGGTAGTGGCCCACGAATGCGGCCACCACGCCTTCAGCGACTGCCACTTGCTAAACGACACGCTTGGCTTCATTCTCCATTCCCTTCTCCTCGTCCCTTATTTCTCCTGGAAAATTAGCCATCGTCGCCACCACGCCAACACCAATTCTCTTGACCGAGACGAAAATCATGTCCCCAGATTCAAAAACACAATAAGATCATATTACCATCACTTCAACAACCCACTTGGCCGCTTCTTCATTATTGCATTCACTCTAACTTTAGGATGGCCTTTGTACTTGATTGTAAACATAGCCGGACGATCTTATGACCGGTTTGCATCTCATTTTGACCCGTATAGTCCTATTTACTCGCAACGCGAGCGGGCTCAAATCTTGCTGTCAGACATTGGTTTTCTTGCTGCTGGTTATGGACTATATCGGATTGCACTAGTAAAAGGACTTTCATGGGTAATGCTTGTATATGGAGCTCCATTACATGTGGTAAACGGGTTTCTTGTGATGATCACGCTACTGCATCACACTCATCTTTCGTTGCCTCACTACGATTCGTCTGAGTGGGACTGGTTGAGGGGAGCTCTAGCTACGGTGGATAGGGATTATGGAATTCTAAACAAAGTATTCCATCACATAGCAGATACTCATGTGCTCCACCATTTGATCTCTAGCATTCCTCATTATCATGCTCAAGAGGCAACTGAGGCCATAAAGCCGGTATTGGGGGATTATTACCATTATGATGGAACTCCATTCTACAAGGCAATGTGGAGAGAGGCAAAGGAGTGTCTCTATGTTGAGGCAGAGGAAGGTGACAAGAGCAAAGGTGTTTACTGGTACAAGAACAAGCTTTGACTTCAATCCATAGAAATGATTAATGATTTTATCTTCTCTTTAGAACTAAAAGGGTAGTACTGCCCTTTGTTTCTAATTTAATTTGTTTTCCGGCCCTTAAAAGTGAAGGCCTTGTAAATGTAGAACAATTTTTTTGTACTCTTGTTGATGGTAATATTAAAGCTACACTAAAGTTCACTTATTCACATGAGATTCTAAGCATGATAAAATATGGTTATGGGTAGGTTTTTGTTTTTGTTTTGGTTTATAAAATTTGGTTATAGTTTTATTTAATAACTAAAACCATACTAATTATTTTTAATATGAGTTGTGTGAATTGGATCCATATAATTATGGTTCAAATATATGTCAACCCATATTTTAAATTTTAAATTTACCATTATTATGATCCAATTAAATAAATTATTTAATTTAAATTATTATTAGATATATCCTGTATATAGGGATCTAAAACATACCTCTTAAATAACTTACCTTTCTTAAATAGCATATCTGTAATAAAACTACGTCTTTTTGAAAAACAAAATAATATTAAAAGAGACTACTCACACTTGCTTTCCTTTTATTTACAAAAATGTCACTCATGACCCCACTTGTTTTTTAAAAAAATCTTCAAAACAGCGTATTTTAATAAAAGTATGCTATTTAAGATATGTATGTTATTTAAGAGGTATGTTTTAAATCCGTCCTCCCTATATACATATATGACTTGTGTCTTTACTCTCTAAGCATTTTATTATGTTTTGACTTTTTAGCAGAACTTTTGAAAAATGAAATTGTGATCGTCACAATTAAATTAATTAAGTAATAATATGGTAAAAAAAATATTAATATAAATGATAAAATGCTAAAAAATTATACTAATTTTTTTTAAAATTGAATTTATTAATACCCTTCCATATTTAAATAATTTCACTCCATCTTAATTTTTCAATTGAAAGTGAGAATTAACCGTTTCAGCATATATAAATGCTAAAAAAAATTATAATACTACATAATTTTCAAAACCATATTTTTTACTTAGAAAAGAGTCAAACTCCTACATAATTTTCACAATCGGTAAAAATAAACAAATAAGCGTAGATATGTAGATATATAAACACATATCATCTTCATAAGAAAATAAACAATACTTACACCCATATCATCAATATCATCTTCATTATCTCCATAAAAAGTTGGATGAGATGAACCGGATGTAGAAAAATAAATTGAAAAACGACAATAATCCTTATAAAGGTCACTCAACTTATCACGAACCGATTTCACTCTTTCATTGTATGTCCCTGGATATAGTTTCTTAAAAAAAAATTCCACAAACTCCAACTTGAAACGAGGATCCAAGATGATGACAAATGACAACACTAATTAAACTACACTCCCAATATTTTTCAAACTTCGCATTCATTTCAATTGCCATATAATATAAAATGCTATTTGGATCATCCATCTCCCTATAAATAAGGGATCGTATCTTCCATACCCTATGAAAATAAATATTAGTTGTAGGGTATTGAGTTCCTAAGAAAAGAGTAGTGATATCATGGAATGGTTTTAAAAATTTAGCTATCTTTTCAACCGTTTTCAATTCTTCCTCCGTTGCACAATCCTTGAAATTTGAGTCTACTAACTGTAATTAATAAAATGCAAGTTTGTATGTCAAAGTACTATCAAGCATTAAGTAAGTTGAATTCCATCTTGTTGGAACATCTTGGTGAAGTTTCTTATTACACTTCAATGAGAGTTGAGCAACACATTCAACAAATTTTATCAATATTCCTTTTGTCCCTTTCACATATTTCACATTTTCTCTAATTTTGTTAACACATTTTTCAATCACCTTAAGACCACTTTGGACAATTAAATTCAAAATATGTGCACCACAACGCACATGAAAAACTTCCCCTTGGTAGAGTAATGTACCGGTCAAATTCAAACGACTCTTTACAACATCTACCAAGCCATTATTTATCGATGCATTATCTAGAGTAATGGTGAACACTTTCTTCTCAATCCCCCACTTTCTTAACAAACCAATTACCTTCTCTGCTAATAAAGGTCCACTATGTGGAGGAGCCAAAAACTTTAAATTTAAAATTCTTGCTTGCAGTATCCAATTCTCATCCACATAATGCAGTAAAAGACAAATACTCATCCAAAGTAATAGAAGACCATAAGTCAGATGTTAAACATATCCTACCAGAAACAGATTCTAGAGCATACTTAAGACTATATCAAAATCCAAAGCCACAACCTGTTTTCACACACAAATAAGACCCAAACTCATTACAAACTACCAACAAGTGATTATGCTTATCAGGATATCATTAAAGCTAACAGAATATTTATACAGACTCCCAACAGAGCATAACATCTACATATTTGCAGATTGCTAGTATTACTAACACAACTAACAGAACCAAAGTGGTAGAACTTGTTGAAGACTTTTTAGCAGAAGTTGCTGTTCGAAATGGGTTTGATAAAATATATATTTATATGTTCAAATCCATTAAGAATTGAATGAGAAAATTGAAGGGCCGGGTCGGGTTCGGGTCGGGTCTTGATATATATTTATTTTTGAACAAAATTTATTATCAATACTAACGGTTTGTGCACCAGCCAACGGTAATAAACCGTGTAATTATTCTATAAATTAACGAATATGGCACGCATTAAAAAGCAGAGACTGCTTTTCCTTCTTCCTGCTCGTTTTTTTTTTTCTCGTTCTATACCTTGTTTTTACGCCAAATTTTGGATGCATAAAAAAACAACATAGTGCAAGTGTGTACTTTTGATGAGACCACATAGGCATACTTTTGATGAATAAACATAGTGCTTCTAATTTACTTTTTTGATGAATAAACAAAAGTAAGAATTTTCTTCCTTTTCAGTTTATTTTTTGCATGCGTCATCATTATTATTATTCATGTTCATGTAAGTTTAGTACATAACATATAATTTGGTTCAAAGTGTTCTTAATTTTGAAGTGCTTCTAATTAAGAATTGGAAATCCGTTTTATCTTGGGAAGCAATTATTTAATTAATCCTTAGCACCTGTGAGGGAATAAATTTGCTTTAAGGAGACTTTGTGAATTCAAAAGACTCGGATTTATTTATTAATATTTTTTGTGTTATATACATATAAAATTCTGTTATGTTTTATTATATTTATATATATTAAATAATACTATATATTACGAGATAATGATTCTTTAGTGACAAAGATCTTAAATAGAGCACATTTATATCGCTTGCAGATATGGTTGTTGTAAGACCCCAACTTATTATTAATGAAATTTAATTTTCTCTATTTATTATTTTGAAATAGTAAGGGTTGATTTGATTAATGTGGATAGTTATGGGTAAAATATACTTAAATATTTCAAAATAAGCAAGTGGTTATAAAATATTCATTGTTGTCGGGGAATATTCGTTTTGGTCGTGGAATATTCTTCTTTGTCTTGGGGAATATTAAATGCATTTACGCTTGATCTTTTTGTGGGCCCCATAAACGGAAAGCGATTGGATGAAGAAAGCGACAAATATAAGTTGTTTAAAAATAACAGCAGTAGTTGTTTCAATTAATACGATTAAAATACTTTGGTGGTTTAAACACAAGAAGACACTGCAGATTGCACCAATTATTGATTCTTACGTAAGAATGCACTACTCAATAATGGTTATAGTAATTCTTATTCAAAGATTTTATTGATTTAATAATTCTTTGCGTTGATATTTTATATTCTTTGTTGTTTCAATAATTGTCATTACACAAAGTATTTTTCATTATCGAAGGAATAATTCATATTATCCGAATAATATTATTAGATAACATTATTGGCAATGTCTAGAAAGTTACATCTAAGGAGAGGTTTGGTCACCTAATTCTTGGCGCCAAGAAGGAGAAATTCTTATTGGAAAGCCCCATCTTTCCAGGAACTATGCGGTTGTCAATATTGTGATTACGTAATATTATTTGTGAATAATTAATTATTGATTCATATGATGAGGAAAATATTGATTTTATGTGGATATAGATGGAGAAAATTTTTAATGTGACAATTGTTGAAAATTGAAATTTTATCTTTTTCTGATAAAATAATTTATTTAAATATATTATTATATTTTAATAATATAATAATGGTGATATTTTTACAACGAATGTGGGATATATGAGTATACGAGGAGGAAGAGTATTTTTGTTGCAATAAATGTTTAAAACATGTTAAACATGTCGGTGGACCCCATTTATTGACTGAAATTTGATTATAGCCTGTAAAATCGTCCGTTTGTGGATTTCGGTCAATTTCTGTTTGGAATTCGGAAAAACTTTCTTCTGCAAAGTTTTAGAGAATTGAATTTCCTATAAAAACTCGCGAGATTCAAATTTTCTGATAAAAGGGCTATTTATTATGAATTATTGAAGTTTCGAAGCTCCGAAATAATTGATTTTTGGAAGTTTAAAATATTTAAAATAGGAAAAACGTTTTTTTTACACTTTTGGGCCTCATGAAACATGTGCAAAGTGCTGAAGCTAGAGGATTCAAAGTGGGCGTAAGAAAATTTATTTATATATTAATATTATATTAAATTTTCTGCTTTGGTGTTCTAAGCAATTTCCTATAAATAGGGTGCTTAGGTTAGAATTGAAAATCACACCAGAAACTGAAGTTTTCTCTCTATATTATCGAGCGTATTCTTGTGAGTATTTTGAGTATACTTTGAGTATTGCTATACGGTGCAAGTTCAAGTCATAGCTTTATATCGGTGTTTTCAATTTAGAAAGATTGATCTTTCGAGGTAAGAGATATTATTTTTTTTCGTAATGACATTATTTTTCAATATCATTATCTTTGAAATATTGATCTGAAGTTTTATCAAATTTGGAACTTTTTGGTGTGGAGTTACTATTCACGTGATACAAAGACTATTCACGTATCGATACTTTATTTACTGAAATCACGACACTATTCATCGAAAAAATAAAAATTTTTCTTTTCGTCCAAAATATCTATTCTGGATACTAGCTTTGATTGTATCCATGTTTTGATCATTCTTGAATTTTACACCACTATGATTATTTTTGAGGTATTGTTGGACATGGATAAAACAAAGTACGAATCCTTAATCCTTAATCCTTAATCCTTGTCATTTTGTTTCATTGGATTCGGTTCTTTAAAAATATTTTTCATCATCCTCAGTCTTAAATGATGATATTATTGAATATCTTTGGCCTGTAGTGCAAAGATGAATGATTTCTGATGAATATCTTTGGCCAGTAGTGCAAAAAGATGAGCAGTGTGTAGATGAACATGATTAAATGATGAATATCTTTGGCCTATAGTGCAAAAGATGAATATTTGATTCGGATGTATATTGATTGATGTTACGAGGATAAAAGATAGACGATGAACTTTTAAATTCATACATAGAAGATAGTAGTTTGCATTCTCTACTTAACTCTTCTAATGAATTATTATTTCCGCCATGAATATTGATTTAAAAACTTGTCATCTATTGTATTCTATTAGATTTTTTCTGTTGAAGACTAACGGTAATTTGTTGTATATTATCTTAGTCATAATATTCTTCTTCTTGGGCTAGTTGAGCTCACCCTTTTCCTTTTGTTCCATTTTTCTTCTCGGAGGCGAGAATATAGCGAAATATGCAGTCGGGGGTATGGAATGAAGGTTTTAGAAAGAATTGTTTAGTAGTCCTCACCATTTTTGTAAAATAATGTATCAATAAATGTGATGAGGATTTATTTGAGTATAGATATTGTCTAGAAGATAATATTTGTATTCAAACTCACAGCTTTACTGTTGTAATAATAAAGTTGTAGTTATTTCTGTACCATGTATTGACAACTCAGAATGGGTGATGTATACCTATTTTGGGGGCGTCACAGTTGTGGCAGCATCACTAGAAACACAAAGAAGCTTTGATGGTATTTAAGGCCTATTCGGGAATGACTTATTTTAAATGACTTATAAGTTAAAATATAAGTTGACTTAAAAGTTTTTTAAGTTGTGACTTATAAGTAAAAGTGTTCCGTATCAATTTGACTTATATATCAAAAATTAAGTTAAAATAAGTTTTGAAGATGTTCGACTCATAATTTATAAGTTAAAATCAAATGGAAGACTACTAAAAAGGAAATTAACAAAAAGAGAGGCAAAATAGATATTACATTTGGTCAAACTAACTTATTTTAAACTAACTCATTCTCGAATAGGCTCTTACAGGGCAATAAGTATGTATTTAGACAAGCACACATTTAACATAATCCGAAAAGAAGAGGTATGCAAGGTTTTTGACTTGAACAAGATGTCCCCATAAGGTATTAAGTTACAAATAAAAGTCCACAAACCCAAAAGCACTAATCTACGGATATTAAGTTAAAAGCACATAACTGTTCGTAACTTTAAGAAGAGATTAGAGAAACCCAAAAGTAAGTGAAAGAATTTGGGGATAAAGCTTAATAAAAGACGAACTACAAAAGGACAATAAAAACTGAAATGAAAAGGGCAAAATACACGAGAGAATAGAGCTTCGAACTTGTCGTAAAACCAACACTAAATCAACGTTGATTTGGGCGCCAAGAGTGAGATTAATTAACAGTCATACTCCATTGAAGAGTCACGAAAGGAAAATTGAAGATCAAGCGCGAGTTCAAACCAAGTATTGGCTAGGTCCTCTCCCCTCCACAAAAGTGGAATGCCCCTTAAGACCCAAAGCCAAGATAAACTTCATTGTATATAAACTCATTCAAACTTTAGTTCTTAACCGATGTGGGATTTAGCTTCCCACGAGTATTTATTATCATTTTAAAGGGTGATCTTTGGAAGTTAATTTCTCATTCATTATCCCATGAATTTGCGCTTCCAAATACTTAATTTTAATCTAATAATGAAGTAGAACTCATTGATATGTGGATTTACTTCAAATGATTAATGAAACCCACTACAAATTTGGCTCAAATTCTAACAATTTTAAATTTTAAAATTGATACTAGTCCATCTAACTTTAGCACTACAATTATAAATATTATAAATTATTTAAAATGTATTATTAATTACAAGATTTAATATTTTCAAAAACAAAAGTGATTAATGTCAAAAATTGAAATTTTGAAATTTTTTGAAAGTCATTATTAATCTTATATTGTCAAACAAACGGAGGAAGTATTACATTAATCTTAATTTAAGATTTCATAAATTAAATTATGTTGTGAAATGAGATATATATATATATATATATATATATATATATATATATACACATACGATCAGGATCAAGAGCATTCTCTTTAAATAGCATTCCTTCTTAAATAGCATTTTTTTATTAAAACTACGTATGAAACAAAAGTTAAAAAGTTTAGTGGAAGCAATGTATCAAACACCTTGTGTGAAACACTTACAACACTAATTTTCTAATGAATAAATTGAAAACAAGAAGATGACACATGCAGAGCATTTACTTACCTTTTTCCAAACGAGCAGCTGGAACAAATTTGGGAATTCAAATCTTAATATTTTCTTTGATCTTAGCGAGAGATGTTAGGAAATGATAGGATAGATTGAAGAAATGTAATGAAATTTGATTTCTATAACAAAACACAACAATAGGGGCATTTTTGGACTTTTTAAATGTCATGAATCGGATTTCACCTCCGTCACAGACATTGAAAGAGTACAAGTTTGATTTTAATAAATTTGAAAATAGAGCCTTTTGTAAGGCCTACCTTAATTAATCACTTGTAGGGGTGTAAATAAATTGAATCTCAACAAAGAACTTAATACTTAGATTTGGTTCGACTTAAAAAAATTGAGCTCGGATTCGATAAGGAATTTCTAATTTTGCGCTATATTCGACTCGGATCATTACTCGGACTTACTCGACTCGTAAGTACTCAACTCGTTTACAAAACGAGTTACTCATGAGCATTCAAATCGAGTTTTGAATATGAATCATTTCACTTAATACTGAACCACTACATACTAAATTGATTATTGAATTAATATTTATATATAAAAGTTTTTTACTTTTATTTATGTAAAAAAATTACAAATAATGTAATACAAATTGACAATCAATTCATTGATTTATTTAAGTATAAGTTTACACAATTTAATACTACACTTTATAAACCATAAAGATTGATACAAATATCACATATTTAACTTGTTAGTATGGATCAGACCAATATTTGAATATGTTCCATCGGTCATGTATCGAGTATGGTTCGAGAAAAAATGAAATACTCGAACCCTAATCTGAGCGTACACTGGTATACTCAAATTCGATCCGTGTATCATTAAACAGAAAACGAGTATGGATCAGATTCGACTCGAATTAACTTCGAATTCGAATTTTGGATCATATTTTCGAACCGATCTCGAGTAGAGTACCGAGGTACTTGGCTCGACTTGGCTTACACCCCTAATCACTTGACTAACCACTAAAATAAATTCATAGTTTAAGGGCAGGGAGAGCTGCACTCGCATCTCTATTAGTCTTCGATCACTAAAAAGCTTTAATACATTAAACGAGGCCTCAAAGCAGATAGTCTACAAGAGACAAAGGTTGTAAAAATGATGATATTGTTCCTCCATTGATCAAGAATTTCGATTGGCTCTCTTTCCATTCTTATCTTCGATTAGTAGACGATTGTCGTAACGATTTTATTTCGACTTTTAAAATTTGAGCGAAGATGTGAGAAACCTATAAATCTCATCTTTATTTTTAGGGAATTGATATTTACACAAATTAAAATGATGGTTTTACAAGTTCTCTCACGTAAATAGTTAATGGGTCCCACACTTGTGCATATGAGGGAAATTTTGTGAAAATATCAATTTTTACTAGTAAAAATAACAATTTCCTATTTTTATTTTTTGTTAGTTGAGTACTTGTGTGGAACGATTACAATTACCTGACAATCATATTGAGACGATGGAGATTCGTATTAAGAAATTGATCGAGGTACATACCTAAGGGTTAGGGTTAAATGTTTTTTTAGTCACTGTACTATATGTCAACTTACAGATAGATAACTGAATTTTTTTTCCTTACAGTCAACTCACTGAACTCGACTTTTCTAACACAAAATTAAAAAAACCGTTAAAAACTTTGACTTTAATGGAAAATGACAGCTAAGCAGCTGAGTTGTCCGTTAAAAAGTTGATGTGGTGTCCTTGTGTGACGTGACAGTAATTATGTGGATTTGGAGGAAATTTTTTATGAAGAAAATGAAAAAATATTTTAAAGTATAATATAAATTTAAAATTTAAAGTGTGCCAAAAAAATAAGAAAATAAATAAAAAAATATATATTTAATTATTTTTGTAATTAATATCAAATAAAATTTTATTTATAATTAAGCCATTTATAAAATATAAAATCCAAAAATATGCTAATTAAAATTAAAGGGAATGTGAAATATATTTAGGGGAAATGAAAGAAAATTATAATAAAATCAGAAAATTTAGCAAAAAATACATGGTAGTAATTAAAAAATAAAATGAGTTATTTACTTATTTTTGTAATTAAAAGAAAATGTTTTTATATAATTAATAATAAATATAATTAAGGAAATTATAAAATTAAAATCTTTTCAAATTAAAAATCTTTTCAAATTCGGACATTAAAATTATAATTGAGTCAATTTGGTGATAGTTTTTCTTTTCTTTTCTAACTAGGATAAATAAATTTATACTTTTACATGCAAATAATTTTTATATATTTCTAACTAATAATTTGATGGACCGACCAGTTACCACATTAATGACTGCTTGAGTGTAATATCAAATTTTTATAAGATTACCACGTTATAAGATTTTTAATTTTAAAATAATTTTAATTTCGATTCCAACTAGATGGACCGACCAGTTACCACGTTAATGACTGCTTGAGTGGAACAATTGCAATTACCTGACAATCATATTGAGACGACGGAGATTCGTATTAAGAAATTGATCGAGGTACATAACTAGGGGTTATAATAATAGGTTTACCAAGTACCGCTCGGCCGGCAGCTTGGCCTTGGTCTAGTTTCATTGGTTTCGACTATGTATTCTTAGGTTTGTGGATATATAGATGGCGATTTATTTGGAAGTAATTCTACTGAACCACTGTTATATTTTCCTTATGATGCCAAGAATAAAGTGATGACACTACCTTTTGGCACAAAGAATGGAAACTGTTACTACTATTATTATATAGTACTCCTCTTCTTTTATTTGATCATATATTCTAAAGGCTCCACTGATAGAGGGAAGTGGATTCATAAGTAAAATTTGTCCTCTTACATTAATTGCATGGTATGCAAATATTAGTAATTGCACGAGCTTCTTTCTATTGAGCTATTTAAGGTGAAAAATTCTATGACCATGCACAGAAAATTAAATGACATTGAATTGTTAGAAAGATATTCTTGAACAACACAACAATTGACATTGAATTGTTGTTTTTCAACAGTACTTTTATCTTATAATACAATGTTGAATGAAACAATCTAAACTGCTAGAAGGAAAATTCATTATCACACTCCCCTCCCTCCAGGTTATATATGCATGGCATGTAATCACAAATCAGAATTCATTTCTGTACCAATATACGCCTCTGCTCTCACCTTCATCTTTCTCCACATAAACGCATTCCTTCACTTCTCTATACATGGCCTTCAGAATTGGAGTTCCATCATACTGATAATAATCACCCAGTATCGGTTTCATTGCCTCTGTCGCCTCGAGTCCATGATAATGCGGGATCATAGAGAATATATGGTGACAAACATGAGCATTACACACGTTATGGAACACCTTGTTCAAAATTCCGTAATCTCTATCAACGGTGCATAGAGCTCCTCTCAACCAATCCCACTCCGTAGAATCATAGTAAGGCAAAGAAGGATGAGTGTGATTAAGTATGGTAATCAACACGAACCATCCGTTAACAACAAGCAAAGGACCTCCATACACACAGAAAACCCAAGCAAATCCTTTGAGTAACACGAGCCGATATAGACCATATATGACAGCAAGAATAGCAATATCAGAAATAACAATTTCCTTGCGTTCGCGGTCAGAGTAAAGCGGGCTATGAGGATCATAATGGGAAGTCCACCTTCCGTACTTGTGTCCAGATACATTGAACATCAAGTATAAAGGAAAACCAATAAGAAGGGTGGTGAGCCACACGAGCACGCGGCCCGGAGGATTGTTGAAGATTTTGTAGTAGTTTCGAATATTGGACTTAAACCTCGGGACATAGACCTCGTCATTGTCAAGAGATTGAGTATTGGCGTGGTGACGACGGTGGCTAATTTTCCAAGAGAAATAAGGGACCAATAGGGAGGAATGGACTATTAGGCCCACGAGGTCGTCGACCCATTGGTAGTCACTAAAGGCGTGGTGGTCGCATTCGTGGCCTATGACCCAAGCCCCAGTTAGGACACAACCTTGGACGGCAATGTAGGCAGCCCAACCCAAGTAGTTGAGGGGATGGGGAAGGAATTGGTCAATGTAATTAGTGGCAATGTAGTAGAGAGAGTAGGCCATGAGGAGATCTTGAATGAGGTAGCGGAATGAGGTGACGAGGGATTTTTGGAAGCAATGGGCTGGAATGGCTTTTTTAAGATCTCCAATGGTGAAGGGAGGTTTGTCGTGAGGGGCTCGGCGAAGGGCTTCGGCTTGTGTCTTCTTGTTGGCATTAGGGGGAGCTGACATACGACCACCTGCACCCATTTTCTTGGGTTTATTGGCTTGCCTGAAATTAGGAAAAGAAAAATTTACCATATTATTAATCACGGAGCTTAATTAAGCGGGTATACGTTTATATGTGCTATTAAAGATAGAGGCACCCAAAGAAATTTTAAAAAAATAGCACACATGCTAAGTTTAACGATGGTGCATAATAGGAAAATGTTGCATATGTCGAACTTGTTTTGTTCCAACGGATGCGACTTTCAAAGATTTTATTAAGAAAAGTTGCATCCGCACATACTATTGTTGCAAAATTTCTTCTGGTACATGTAGTTTTATCCATACATGAAATTAATAAAATATATATGTCTTGAAAAGCTCAAATATATATATATATACATACTGTTTGGCAAGTGTAATTAAGAAAATAGTACCTGAAGGAGAAGCTTTTTTGCTGGTCTCTCTCTCAGCCTCTTCCTTTGCCCTTGTTTCTGTGTAATGTTGCTTCTGCTCTTATTAAGATCCCCACAACTTCACTACTATTTATATAGAAAGTTTTTGTAATCTGTAAGTCGACCCACTAGGTGATGACTAATGAATGAATGAATGAAAAGCCAAAGCGCCCGCCAGCCCGCCACTCAGTTGCTGTGTGACCAAATAATATAATTTACTACTATAATATCCACTTTTCAGTCCTCATTGGTGGCTACTTGTTTATTATATTTTAGTATTTTTCTCAGCTACTTTGGTCATGGTCATGCGTTGGGGGTGTAATGGAATTGCAGCACCCATCCCACATCAAATCATTAATGACTCCACAATATTTATTAATTTATTTATACTTATACTCTTGAATTTATGATTCATGCGAAATTTTCCAACAATTTCCATCATACTTATTAATCCATCAACCCAATAAATATGTTAGATTACCTACTTTCCTAAAAAAATTATATCTCATGTGAAATATCCCAACAGGGGATTCCACCTCCAGGGATTTGGTCAATCTTCACTCATTTAGTGCATCCGAATTTCAAAGTTCCAAAATAAATGTTTACATACATATATATATATATTCATAAATTTGTTAGTAATATATATATATATATATATATATATATATATATATATTCATAAATTTGTTAGTAATCGAATCTCTTTTTTTTTCTTTTTAAATTTCGGGTATGTTGGAACTCGGAAAAACACGAACGAAAATGAAAGTAAAACAAAAATAATCTTAATCCACACTTTTTCTTTTTACGCTATCCAAAATTAATTATCATGCTTTAAATAAAATTTGGGTGCATGAGATCATAGAATTTATTTTTGCTGAAGACAAGAATATTAAATTTCAGTCGAATATAGCAAAAAAAAAAATATTGTCAAAAAGTACGTACCCGAAGGAGAAGCTTTTTTGCTATGTCAATAATCGAATCTCTCTTTTTTTGCTTTTTAAATTTCAGCTATGTTGAGAAAGTAAAACAAAAATAATCTTAATGTTCACTTTTTCTTTTTACGCTATCCAAAATTAATTAGCATACTTTAAATAAAGATTGGGTATATGAAATTTTAGGATCCATGCTGAAGGCAGGAATGTTAAATTCCATTTGAATATAGCAAAAAAAAATTTTGTCAAGAGTGGTGGCTGTCAGCCTCTTTCTATACAAGGCATGATTACCAACGATTAAAGAATTTTCTATGTAAGTTCGAATCAACTAATAGTATTAAAATTGGCTTTGTAATTGAATACTATTCGCTAGTATGTACTTGCTCCATTTTGCAAATGATGCTGACTAGTAGACTATCCTAACTTGTACACAAATTAAGAACACCTAAATTGACTCTTTTTTTAAATGTATTCTTAATTTTGTAACATATTTAATATATATACTTCGCTTTATCTTATATCAGATTGGTCGCATGTATCAATTTTAACGACGAAACAAAATCGTCTCTAACTTATCGCATATGTAAAAGTGCAGGCAAGGCAATTTATAATGACGATTCTATGCTATGACGACTGTTCAGACCCTATGGCGACGGTTTTAGCGACAGTTTTGTCCAAAATTAAAAGTGGTCCGATATCCACCAACCCAGATAGTAAAGTTTCTCTCTGTATATATATATATTGGAAAAATGTATATACACAATACAGAAGACATAACGCGCATTATGGCGATGTTTTTTTTGAACTATATAAGAACGGTTCACCCGTATTTATAAATTTTTCTCAGTATATAATGACGGGTGAACCGTCATTATAGCCAAAATTTATCGCTATAGACGACTGTGTATATACATATAGCCTTATGTGAATATATATATATATATATATATATATATATATATATATATATACCTTTTAAAGTAAATGGAGTATATCCAAAACATAGGATACAACTTTAAAAATTAATATCATTATATTAACTACAAATAGATGAAATTTATAATAATTTTAAAATTTAAAATTTCTCGAATTAACTTTTTTTTTAAAAATAATAATAGTTTTATAATTTTAATGGATGAATTATTAGTTTGAACTTATTTCACATGTGGACCTGATCTCCCTACTGAATAATGTTCCAACAAATTATTTGATTGAGGGCAATGGCGTGCTCCAGCACTGCATGGTCAGTCAACTTTGTTGTACTAATTTGACCGGGGAGTCTTTTGAAGTTTGTGAGTAAACTCACTCTCCACTCAACACATGCAAGTAGAAGCCATATATATATAACTACAACCCAAAGTTGTGAACTTCAAATTAAGCCTAACATCAACCAACTCCAGCAACAAACGTAGTAGAGAGAACTAGCTAGCTTGTATTTCCTCAAACAAAGCCAAATATAATTATCCCATCCAACAATGGGGAAAGGTGGCCGTATGTCCGTCGGCAACCACCAGAAGCATACAGAGAAAAATGACAATAACAACAACAACAATATTATCCGTCGAGTCCCTCATGAAAAACCACCATTTACCCTCGCTGACATAAAAAGAGTCATTCCACCCCATTGCTTCAACCGTTCTCTCCTCCGCTCTTTCTCCTACCTCATTTTTGACCTTGCAGTTTGCTTCCTCCTCTACTACATTTCCACAACCTACATACCCCTCCTCCCTAAACCCCTCTCCTACCTCGCTTGGACCGCCTACGTCTACGTCCAAGGTTGTTTCATGTTTGCCGTCTGGGTAGTGGCCCACGAATGCGGTCACCACGCCTTTAGCGACTACCACTTGCTAAACGACACGCTTGGCTTCATTCTCCATTCCCTTCTCCTCGTCCCTTATTTCTCCTGGAAAATTAGCCATCGTCGCCACCACGCCAACACCAATTCTCTTGACCGAGACGAAAACCATGTCCCCAGATTCAAAAACACAATAAGATCATATTACCATCACTTCAACAACCCACTTGGCCGCTTCTTCATTATTGCATTCACTCTAACTTTAGGATGGCCTTTGTACTTGATTGTAAACATAGCCGGACGATCTTATGACCGGTTTGCATCTCATTTTGACCCGTATAGTCCTATTTACTCGCAACGCGAGCGGGCTCAAATCTTGCTGTCAGACATTGGTTTTCTTGCTGCTGGTTATGGACTATATCGGATTGCACTAGTAAAAGGACTTTCATGGGTAATGCTTGTATATGGAGCTCCATTACATGTGGTAAACGGGTTTCTCGTGATGATCACGCTACTGCATCACACTCATCTTTCGTTGCCTCACTACGATTCGTCTGAGTGGGACTGGTTGAGGGGAGCTCTAGCTACGGTTGATAGGGATTATGGAATTCTAAATAAAGTCTTCCATCACATAGCAGATACTCATGTGCTCCACCATTTGATCTCTAGCATTCCTCATTATCATGCTCAAGAGGCAACTGAGGCCATAAAGCCGGTATTGGGGGATTATTACCATTATGATGGAACTTCATTCTACAAGGCAATGTGGAGAGAGGCAAAGGAGTGTCTCTATGTTGAGGCAGAGGAAGGTGACAAGAGCAAAGGTGTTTACTGGTACAAGAACAAGCTTTGAGTTCAATCCATAGAAATGATCAATGATTTTATCTTCTCTTTAGAACTAAAAGGGTACTGCCCTTTGTTTCTAATTTAATTTTTTTTCCGGCCCTTAAAAGTGAAGGCCTTGTATGTAAGACCCCAACTTATTATTAATGAAATTTAATTTTCTCTATTTATTATTTTAAAATAGTAAGGGTTGATTTGATTAATGTGAATAGTTAGGGGTAAAAATACTGTAAAACTTCAAAATAAACAAGTTGTTATAAAATATTCATTGTTGTTTGAATATTCGTTTCTACGTGGAATATTCAGTATTGTCGGGGAATATTAAATGCGACAGGCCTTGAAATGTGTGGCCCCTATAACTTGAAAGCGATTGGATGAAGAAAGCAGCAAATATAAGTTGTTTTAAAATAACAACAGTAGTTATTACAGATTATCTTGTTAAAATACTTCGGTGGTTAAAACACAAGAAGATTACCCAGTATCGCACCAATTATTGATTCTTACGTAAAGAAGGCACTACTCAATAATGGTTCTGATAATTATCGCTCAAAGATTTTATTGAGTTAATAATTCTTCTTTGTTGTTTCAATAATTGTCATTACACAGATTATTTTTCATTATCGAAAGCAATAATTCATATTATCGAATAATATTATTAGATAACATTATTAGCGATGTCTAGAGAAACATAATCTAAGGAGAGGTTTGGTCACCTAATTGCGGCGTCGATGAGGAGAAATTCTTATTGAAAAGCCCCCTCTTTCCTTTCGCAGGAGCTGGCTTGGTTGTCGATATTGTGATTCTGTAATATTATTTGTGAATAATTAATTATTGATTCATATGATGAGGAAAATATTGATTTTATGTGGATATAGATGGAGAAAAATTTTAATGTGACAATTGTTGAAAATTGAAATTTTATCTTTTTACGATAAAATAATTCATTTAAATATATTATTATATTTTAATAATATAATAATGGTGATATTTTTTACAACGAATGTGGGATATATGAGTATACTGAGGAGGAAGAAGTATTTTTGTTCTTAATAAATGTTTAAAACATGTTAAACATGTCGGTGGACCCCATTTATCGAGTGAAATTTGATTATACTTGTAAAATCGCCCGTTTGTGGATTTCGGTCAATTTCTATTTGGAATTTGGAAAAACTTTCTTCTGCAAAGCTGTAGAGAATTGAATTTCCTATAAAAACTCGCGAGATTCGAATTTTCTAATGAAAGGGCTATTTATTATGAATTATTGAAGTTCCAAGCTCAAAATAATTAATTTTGGAAGTTTAAAATATTTAAAATTAGAAAAACGTTTTTCATTATGGTGTGTTACATGTGGGTTGAATGAGCTGAATTCAGTTCTTGGAAGGTTGGCGTAGGAAATTTTATTATAAATAATAATATTATATTAAATTTTCTGCTTTTGTGTTCTAAAGATTTTCCTATAAATAGGGTCTTGGGTTAGAATTGAAAATCACAATTAAATCAAGTTTTCTCTCTATATTATCGAAATGTATTCTTGTGAGTATTTTGAGTATACTTTGAGTATTGTTAGAGCGGTAAGTTTCCTTCAAAGACTATACCATTAGATTCCAAATTTAAGTCTTAATCTTTCGAGGTAAGGGATATTATTTTTTTCAGAATGATATTATTTCTTCAATATCATTATCTTTGAAATATTGATCTGAAGTTTTTATCAAATTTGGAACTTTTGTGTTGTGAGATTACTATTCACGATATCGACCTAATTATTCACGATATCGACATTATTTTATCTAATCAAGACTATTCATAGAAAATGAAAATTTTCCTTTTCGTCTAAAATATCTATTGTGGATACTAACTTTGATTGTATCCATGTTTTGATCATTCTTGAATTTTACACCACTACGATTATTTTTGAGGTATTTTTGAACATGGATAAAAGCAAAGCACGAATCCTTAATCCTTAATCCTTAATCCTTGTCATTTTGTTTCAATTTGGATTCGTTTCTTTAAAAATATTTTCATCATCCTCGGTCTTAAATGATGATATTATTGAATATCTTTGGCTGTAGTGCAAAGATGAATGATTTCTGAAGAATATCTTTGGTCAGTAGTGCAAAGATGAGCAGTGTTTAGATGAACACTTAATGGCCCGGTGATGAATATCTTTGGCCAGTAGTGCAAAGATGAATATTTGATTCGGATGTATATTGATTGATGTTGAGGGGATAAAAGATAGACGATGAACTTTTTAAATTCATACATAGAAGATAGTAGTTTGCATTTCCTACTTAACTCTTCTTCTAATGAATTATTATTTCATTGCGAATATTGATTTAAAATTTGTTGTCTATTGTATTCTATTAGGATTTTCCTGTTGAAGACTAACGATAATTTGTTGTATATTATCTTAGTCATAATATTCTTTATGGGCTAGTTGAACTCACCCTTTTCCTTTTTGTTCCATTTCTTCTCGGAGGCGAGAATATAAGCGATGCGAAGTGGGGTATGGAATAAAAGTTTTAGAGAGAGTTGTTTAGTAGTCCTCACCATTTTTGTAAAATAATGTATCAATAAATGTGATGAGGATTTATTGGAGTTTAGATATTGTCTAGAAGATAATATTTGTATTCAAACTCATAGTTTTCTTGTTGTAATAATAAAGTTGTAGTTGTTTCGCTTCTCATGTATATTATTTCGAGAATGGGTTGGATGGAATGGACCTATTTTGGGGGCGTCGCATTGTAAATGTAGAACAATTTTTTTGTATTAGTGTTGATGGTAATATTAAAGTTAGGGTAAATTTCAAGTAAAACTTTACCGTTTCAAAAGTCAACATTAATTTATACTCCCTCCGTTTCAGGATAAAAGTCCTTGTGACTTTTCACACATATTAAGAAAAGAAATGAAATGACAAAATTGCTCATAATAATATTTCATTAATCATTTCCAATGTAGGTAATAAAGTGACTATTATACTTATTAAATATGGAGAGAGAATTAGAATAAGGAAAGTATAAGATATTTAATGCTAAGGGTATAATAGGAAAAATTGTGTAAAAGTTTGGTTATTAAAGGAAAGTGGACATTTAACATGGGACTATCCAAAATAGTAATAAGAACTTTTATCCTGGGACGGAGAGAGTAGTATTGAGTACATAACTTTATTATCATTAATGGCATGAGAGTAATTTACTCCAAATGCAAGGTTAATTTGGTTTTAGTAGGAATTATAGATGTTAGGATAATTTCCTATATATATACACTCATTTGTATTCAGAGAGGAGAATGAATGAAATATCAATTTTCCTGCTTCTTTCATTTCGTTTATCCTGTCCTTATCTGTTATTTCTTTTTCATCTTGTTCAATGTTAATTCATGATTTTTTTTTTTTGTTATTACCCTTGCTTGACTAGTTATATGAATGCTTCAAACCCATTTCCTCATAATTATAGTGTCATGGCTGAGTCCCAAGCTCCTCCAGGTCTCGATGGTTCGACAGTCATGAAACCAGATCCTGACAAAGGGGTATCAAAGGACCGTTCCTCGGTGACTTCCGACCATGGGAAAGGGAATATGATTCATCGATGGTAATTCTTGCATCTAACTTTTCAATTCAACACTTTCATATCCAAAATATTAGTTCTCTGTCCAAATATTTACTACTAACTTTTGGTATGACTACTGCGATTCCAATCTCTAATTGTCTACACCTAAGTACTTTGTTTCACCTGAAAATCAGTCAAACATTACACCTCTCATCTTCAATTCATCTCACCAAGTTGTTTCTACTTCAATTTCTGGGTACACTACACCTGAAACCACCTTTGTTTCTTCATCATATCTAACACAATTATCATCTTGTACCTTTCACACTGCTACACCAACAACACAACAGTCCCCTATCTCTGGATTTACTAACCAAATACTGAACTTAAACGATGAGGCCCAGATGTTTGAAGAAAATCTTGAGAGAAAATTTCTGAATTCAGAGTCTAACGTCAATATTAGTGTGATGAAACACTTTGTGAAGCATCAACAATCTAATTTCATTGCGGAGTATGCAGAGGAATTTTCAAAAACTAAGTGTTGGGCAGAAACCTTTTATAAATTTGAGTTCAATGAAGAGTTTGTTGTTCACCACTTCATTCTTGGTCTCAAGGAGGAAATTCGAGAAGCCCTCATGTTGTGATCACTCACCACTTTGCATGGGTCAATCAATTTAGCAAAATTTTAGGAATCTCTAAGCGAGGTCAGATTGCTTGTTGAAGCAACTGAACAAAAATTAATTGATGAATTGAAACAATTGGAAAGTAATCTAGAAATGGAAATGGATGCAAAACATGTTTCCATTTTGAATATTGAAGCGAGTGAGAATAGTTCAAAAAATATTGATGAGAAGGGACGCAAAACTGTAACAGATGATAAGGTTATCGATGTGGAAACATGTCACAAAAAAGACTTTAAATCTAATAACTACAAGGTTGCTTCCAGTACCAATTGTAGTGATAACTTAGGACTCTCTTTTCAGCATATGGTGGGATATTTACAAGAATTTAACCTACCTCTTCACTATCAGTCTCTACTCTTTTGGCTAGCTTATGAGGTAAAGACAATGATTTTGACTTTTTTGAATGGTGACATATGTAATTCTTTTTCCCAGTCCTTCCTCATAGAAGACAAAATACAACATGAAATATCCCATTCTTTTAGAGCAATGGAATTATGTGATGATGATTTTGAGGGCAAAGATTCCAATCATCATCACACCAGTTTGTTGGGCTCTCTTTTTGTTATTGACAATGGTATGGGAAATGAGATTGAGAGTATAAGGGTTGAAATTAATCACAAAATGAGGAATGGGAATAATTGTGATGAAAAATTGAAAAATATTGAGAAGGGTATTCCCGTAAATATGGAAATTCATTATGCCTTAAAGAACGAGAATGAGGATGAGAAACTGAAAAAGAAAGATTGGGATGCTAACATGGAGAATATTTGGAAGGCACATATTTTGATAGGTTTAAGCATGGTTGGCTACATGTCAAACAAAAAGATGATGGAGATCTCACCTATGGGTCTAGAAAGAATGGAATTCGTTGAGTGTTCCTTTGATGTTGCAGTTAATGGTGAGTTGATGGCTCAATATCTTGTTCATAACGAGATGGAGTCCAATTAGGCAGTTTACTTGAATACTTTAATTTTGGGGTATGCTCAAAATGGGTATGACAAGGAAGGAACCAAGTTATTTGGTTGCATGGTTGAGGAAGACTTTAGGTGGAATGGGCACACAAGTGTTGGTGTGGGTGCTTATAGTTTGGTTGTCGTGGTATGTGTTGCTAAACTTATTGTCAATGGTTCCCCGACATTTGTTCATTCTCCGTCCGTTCGTTGTGGGCTTATATTTGACTATTTTTTGTACGAAAAAGAGTCAAACATCAAATTTTTCCGTGGTTATTTTAAGGAGATTAATGGTCACGTTGTTTGTGTTGCATTATTTCAGGGATTTTAACATAAGAAGCTCAAACATATACAACTATGGCTTGGAGGAGGACGTGATTCATCAATTTTTTATGGTTGTAATGACGACTTTTCTGGGTGTGGCTCTTGGGAGAAGGCTTTCAAGGGGAATCAAATCAAACACAAATTTCATCGAATCAACTATACTTTTCTTATGGGAATCAACTCTGTTGTTCTTGACTATTTCTCATACGCTGCTTCTAAACAAGGATAAGCCAAGAACAACCTCAAAGATGAAACCTTGGCAAATTTATGCACATGCTGGTGTTATGAATTTATCAATTTTGGTTTTACCATGAAACAATCTTTGAAGCTCCCCACAGGTGTAATGGTATACCTTCTCCATATGATGATTTATTGTGCTTCTATAATCTTATCTGACTACTAATTCCATTATCATGTACATACCATTCTATGGTCATTAAAGTTGCTCGACAATCTGTCAATGACATTTCCAATTATGACTTCATGGCATCAAAATTTACGTGGCCATCATGGGTGCTGGTTGTTGTATTCCTCTTCTCTGTGGCAAAAATTTTGTCCACCATTCCTATTAAAGACGTTGATTATGATGCCTCAATTAGGAAAAGAAAGAAAAAGTAGATCCAAGCGCTGAAAGTGACTAGCTTTTGTGTTACATTTAGAAGAATTATAATTAAAGGTTTACTCTGAAACAAGGAACATCCAATATTGATAAGTTGGCATGGTTTAATGCAAATCCTTTTATTGTTTCATTGCTTCTATGGAGTCATTGCTACCATGAGTTCAACAAAGACAGTTATAAAAAAAGTTATCCCAAGTGAAGTAGTTGTTCACTATGATTCAAAGGAGTTTGAAATTCTGCAGATTTTCAATTTTGACAAAATGATTGGTTCTCAAATTATCCAGAATGTTTTGAAGGCATGTGTGCATGCCATTATTTCTAATGTTGGAGTAAGTGGAGCTGTTGTGCTTACTAAGATGTTGAAGCAAGATGAACTTGATATTAGATATGGTACAACACTCTTGGTATTTGATCCAGGGGGATTTTGGAAGGTTTACAAATTTTCGCAACCCATGAAAGAAAAATCTCTTATGTTTCGAAACAATGAATCTCACATCAAATTTAGGATACATGGTTGGATCTCAAAATATAATCTTTGTGGACAAGGTTTATTTTCAAGGAATGGGAAATGTCACAGTAGCTACTAAATGGCATGAGAGTAATTTATCAAAATGCAAGGTTAATTTGGTTTTAGTAGAAATTATAGATGTTAAGATAATTTCCTATATATACACTCATTTGTATTCAGAGAGGGGAAGGAATGAAATATCAATTTTCCTCCTTACATTTCGTTTATCATGTGCTTATCTGTGACTGGTTATACGAATGCTTCAAACCTATTTTCTTATAATTATACTGCCATGGCTGAGTCCCAAGCTCCTCCAGGTCTCGATGGTTTGACAGTCATGAAACGATCACGACACATTAAGTTGTGACAAAATTGTAAAGACATGTAATCCACACATTGTTCAACCACATCACTTCAATGAAAATTCATGTTAAGAATGAGCCAGAGCATTACATATATGGTGATGAAATTTTATATTCATTAGATTCACACTAGTAAGTTCTTTATTGACACCTTATTATCTTCTCAAAGAGTACCCAAATTAAAATTAAGGTCTCGTTCCGCGAATTAATAACAAACACGGAATGCAAATTAAGCCCTATATCACTTCATCTTCCAACATTCATGACAAACATGTACAAAATGATGCTCATATTCCTAATTCCCACCAATAAATGATACTACCTCCGTTCTTAAAAGATTGTCGTTTAAGATTTTGGCACATGGATTAAGAAAGTACTCCTTCCGTTCCTAAAAGATTGTCGATTTATGAGAAAAAATTTGTTCCAAAAAGTTTGTCGTTTACAACTTTCGAGAAGAATAAATTATTTAATTTTCTATATTACCCCTACTTTCTCTCATTGTTCCAAAAAATTATCTCCCTTATATTAATAGTTTTCAATTTCCCATAAAGGGGTAGTGATGAAATTTCAAACAAATTTTACTTGGTAAATGACCCTTCCTTAATCCATGTGTCAAAACCTTAAACGACAATCTTTTAAGAACAGAGGAAATATCATTTACCAAGTAAAATTTGTTTTAAATTCCATCACTACCCCTTCATGAGAAGTTAAAAACTATTAATACAAGGGAGATAATTTCTTAAAACAATGAGAGAAAGTAAGAGTAATATAAAAAAGTAAATAATTTATTCTCCTCGAAAGTTATAAACGACAAACATTTTGGAACAATTTTTTTCTTCTAAAACAACAATCTTTTAAGAACAGATAGAGTATAAAATTTAGTAAATTACACTACCCATTGCTACAATTTGAGCTCTCAAGGCTACTGTTCACCAAGCCTGAAGTAAAAGACCTAATCAAAGAGTTTATTGAGGCATATATCATCCATCTTCACTACACAGCAAAAATAGGAATGTAATTGAATGAGCTTGCGATTCAAAACATTTTGTATTCTCTATAGGTATAATCAGTCCCTGAATCCAAATGTTTTTTCAATATCCGATCTTTTGCAAATCAATTTTAAATCATTACTCCCTTCATTTCTAAATAACTGACATTTTGAAGGTTTTCACACTTATTAAAGAAGTCATTTATTACTCCAATTTTGTCATTAAGATTAATATGTATTACCACAATTACCCTTGCCTTAATTAAGAAAAAATGTACTCCATATAGTTGTCTAAATAAATGAAATACTACATATAATTGAGGGCAATAGAGAAAAAATTGTAATTAATGCTTCCTAGAAACTTAGTAACATCAAATATATTAGAAAATTTTGAACTCCCTATAACGTCAATTATTTAGAAATGGAGGGAGTATTATCCATCAGTTCGCAAGAATCACTAGAGAATTTCTCCGTTTTATAGAAACCCTAACTAGCACAAATCTGAATATTGAAAAATGCAGATCAGTACTATTATCAGCAATTAACAAGAAATTCTACAAGCAGAAAACATATTACGACAGATTCTTGAATTCTAAAACCAGAAATTGAGCAGCACTTTCATTAAAAATGAAATCATTTAGTTACATACCACAATTTATCACCAATTTATAAAGAAACCTAAAACAGAGTCAAATTCAAAATCCAAAACTTAACCACCAAATCCATATAAAGTCCTCCCCTGCCTCTTCAAGGCATAAACAACATCCATGGCAGTAACCGTCTTCCTCCTAGCGTGCTCAGTGTAGGTCACTGCATCACGAATCACATTCTCCAAGAAAATCTTCAAAACTCCTCTTGTTTCCTCATAGATGAGCCCACTTATCCTTTTCACTCCGCCTCTTCTGGCCAGCCTCCAAATCGCCGGCTTGTTAATCCCCTAAATGTTGTCCCGGAGAACTTTACGGTGTCGTTTAGTTCCGCCTTTGCCCAGCCCTTTGCCACCCTTGCCTCGGCCTGACATTTCTGAATTGGATAAAGAAAGAAAGGATATGATTGAAAATCTAGGTCTAGCGTTTGTATTGGAGGGATTCGATTTGGATTTTGCTGTGAAAGTGAGGCCGTGGAAGGAGGTTTATATAAGTAGGGAAATTTGAGGTGAGGTTTTGAATTTAGGCGGAGTGCCGAGTGGGTATTAATTTTTGGAGTTGTAAGCGATCCGTGTGGTGTGTATTGATTGATTTTGAGACGTTGAATGCTATGGGAATCGGTGGTTGAGAGTCAATTGTTTTAGGACGTGGATCGGTGACGTGGCTGGTTTAGTAAGCGATGTTTCGCTTCCTTTTTCTGAATTTTGTTGGAGAAGTTTTAAAAAAACGTGTCACAGTATAAAAAAAATTTATTTAATGTTAGGTATTACTCCTTCCGTTCCTTAATATAAGTCGTTTTAGAGAATTGTTTTTGTTCCTAAATATAAGTCGTTTTAAAATTTCAAGTAAGCATTAATTGCTTAGTTTCCAATATTACCCCAAGTAATAAATGTAACTTTAGTTCTCTCACTATTTTTTGCCCAATAAATAACATTTTCTTCTTCCAATATAAGGGCAATATAGACAATTGATAGTATATTTAATACTATTATACAATCATTTCCTTAATACTTGTGCACAACTCTAAAACGACATATATTAAGGAACGGATGGAGTAATTAATATTGTTTAGTTACATGGTTTATTAGACAATATAATTTTAAAATGACTTTTTTTTCTTAAATGTACGTGTAAAAAGTAAATAATCCTCTACGTCTCTCAAAAGCTGACTTAATAATTTTTTAATTAAATTAATCAATTTTATAATAAATATTAGACATTATTTTAAATTTCAATCCCATAAAATTGAAAGTAGTAATAAATTCAATGCAATTTCTTATTATTATAGTCCTTCCATATATATTTAAAAGAAAATTATATAAATTTTAATTACGAAAATTGTCAATTTGATTTGAAAAGACAAACTAAGACAATTTATGAAGGCAAGAGGGAGTAGAAGTACAACAAAGGTGAGGCAACGAGTCATAGTCTCATAGACGATAATTTACTTATTTATATAATAATCCAATAATATACAAAGATAATAAAAGCTTAACCTTGTAATTATGTGTATGTGCACACCTAGAGGGAGGGTGAATAGGTGTTTAAGCTAAAAGTTATAAAATCCCAACATTTTGAATAAAGATGAATTTTCTATAAATATTATTTTTGAATATTATGGAGTGAAATTGATATAATGTTATAGTTGTGGGTAATATTTATAAATTTTGCAAAAGACGCAAATTGTTATATAATATTCGATTGGTGGGGAATATTCATTTTAACAGGAATATTATTGATAACTAAGACAATTATTAGTGGACCCCATTAGCGGAATTATTATCATCGGATTGAGAAAGCGACAAAAATACTTTTATGAAAATAACAATGGAAGATTTACAGATTAATGTTGAAACACACGGTGTTAAAAGTAAGTAATAAGGCGTGGTTGCGTAGTAGTAAGACGCGGTATTAATTATTGATGCTTACGTGATAAGTCACTTAGTTTTGTGTGTATTATTAGTGTAATAATCTGAGAAAAATCTTTTTATATAAAATGAATACTTTTATAAAGTTATTCTATAAATAGAATATATTATATTCTATTATTATAGTGTTGCATAAATATTCTGCGTAGTGTTTTGCGTAGTAAAATCTTTTTATATAAAGCAGAATACTTTTATAAAGTTATCTGTTTTATTAGACAATAATTAGAATATATTATATTTTATTATGATATAGTGTTTGCATAATACTGCATAGTGTTTATATAGTAAATCTTTTATAAAAGTTATTCATTTTATTAGATTATAAATAGAATATATTATATTTTATTTAAAAGATTTTGCTTTAAATATGAACCGTCAGATTAAAAGTAAATCAATCTCGAATGATAGTTAAATGAGTTAATTCTTATCACGATCCATTTTTCTATAAATGAAAGCTCATTCCTTCATTATTTTCTTATTTAATTCTTTGAAACTCTAGAGATAAACTATAGAGAGAAAAAGAAAGTATTTCGCTACTTCACTACTTATATATCCAAGATACTCTTCTTCTTAAGGTAGGAAATATTATTTGTTGTACTTCGTAAAGGGTGTTATTCTTTTTGTATTCACGAAGAGAACTTATGTTATTCCATTCTTTATTATTACATTGGAATAACTCGTATCATGTGGCCACCCTATACTTGGTGACATTCTTCTAATATTCCGCCTTTACTATTACATTGGAATATCCTATCTCGCGTTTCTGTGGGACTGATCTGTCTTTATTATTACATTGGAAATATCGCGTCACATGCGCTTTTACGTCGGACTCGATTAAAATCCTTATTAGTATACATTGGAATAACATGTCATGTAATCAATCCGCATACATGGTGATTTACATTGTTATTCCATTCTTTATTATTCATTGAAACATCTCTGGCAAGTGTAAATTTACTTTGAATTCAGTTCCGTTATTTAGTATTACATTGGAATAACTCATACATGCAAAATCACCGCATGCATGGTGATTTCTTTTGTTATTCCATTCTTTATTATACTTAGTTGGTTAAAGTTTTGACTTCTATACTCCATGAAATTAGTGGAATATCCTCGATAATTGCGGCTTCATCCAATATCTTTTCATGAAAATATTCTTTACGAGCATTCTTGAATTTCACTCTACAAAGCAAATATCGTGTTGACAATTTGAACGTTATTGGTTCTTGGACAAATTAATTCTTGAACTTGTTTTATTGAATTCTTATATCATTGTCATCATCCTCATGTTTATATTTTTTGAAAGTCATCTGTGGCCTGTAGTGCATAGATGGACTTGGTATGATTATGACCAGGAATTATTCGGTATAATCATGACCGTAATATTACAAATGATATGTGGAAAAAGTCCTCATTGGCCCATAGTGCATTGATGGACAGTTGTTGGCATGATCATGACCATTAATGGATACACAAATATTCTTGGCCCGTAGTGCATGGATAATTGTGGTCGTGATACTAAAGAATATCCTTGGCCGTAGTGTAGGGGTGATTCGATGATGTGGATTATTTATTAAGTTGAGTCCTAGCGATAAAAGTGATGAAAACCTTTTAAATCATAAAAGATAGTAGATTTTATTCTCTACTTGACTCTTTTAATGGATTGTTTGTTCCGCTGCAGTTAAACTTGATGTTTGTTATATTGTATCAGTTTAACACTGTTTAAGGCTAATGATAATTTATTCTGCATTATCTTAGTCATAATATTTCTTACTGGGCTAGTTGAGCTCACCCTTTCTTTCATTGTTCTCTTCAGAAATGAGAATATTGTGACGCCCCCAAAACAGGTCCATTTTACCCAACCTATTCTGAGTCGCCAAATACATGGTATAGAAAACAACTACAAATTTATTACAACAATTGTCGTACAAAATACAACAACACATATGCTGTGAGTTTGGATACAAATATATACCAATTGTGACTCGTGTCCCAACCGTAATGTGACAAATGTCTCATCAGTGGACAATACCTTACAGTGATACATACATAAAGGTATAGTCAAAAACTGTTTTAGAAATTAAAATCTTTGGGAAGTGCTCAAGGAAACCTTCGTACATGGGAGGCCATGCGTCCACAGGTTATGATAGATAACATATGACCACGTAATTATATCCTTGGTTGACCTAATAGACCCCCAAAGAAAAACGACAAGATTACTATCATATTCTTCCCAATGGTGAGTCTTTCCGACATATCATTATCTCCATTGTCTCTAAATGAGAATTATACTTCAAACAAAAACACCAAGATTATATAGGTAGTGCTCGTAAATATACTCAAGAAAGTGGATGAGCACAACCACGTCTTATGATGACACTGAGGTTGTATGTCATTAGGCATCTTGTATGATAGTGGCAAAACACCCTTCCAACGTTGGGTTTCGCCTCTCCTATATGATTCACCAAATATAACTACTAAAAGATGTATACAACACACTTGTTTATCTCTGTTTTAGGAGAACTCCCTGACTAGAGACCCCGTTCTATTCCCTTATTATTACTTGACCCATTGACCCACTTACACTTTTATTACACGAAGGAATTGTGAAGCAAAAGGGGAAAGCACAACTAGCTCGATAAAGAATATCATGACTAAAGATAATTAAATTATCAATAGCCTTCATCAATAACAAATCGGAGATTTAGAACATATGGTAGATGATAAAAATTTCAACCATAGTTAACGTGAACGACGAGCAATCCATTAGAAGAGTCAAATAAACAATACGATCTATTATCTTCTCCATGTTAAAAAGTCCACCAATAATTTTTTATCCTGTAACATCAATCAGCAGTTCCTTTCCACAATTATATGAATAACTCATAATCATAATTGTAATTCTAAATTCCTCTTTGCATCCAAGGCGAAGATAATTTTCATCACTGTCTTTACGAAACATCAAAGATTATGGTTATACCAAATCACAGTTCATGTTCATAATCATACTTAATAAATTCATCTTTGCACTACGGCCAAAGATATTCGTCAACAGATTCATCTTTGCACTTCACAGCCAAAGATATTCAACAACAGTCATCTTTGCACTACGGGCCAAAGATATTCAACAACAGATCATCTTTTGACACTACTGGGCTAAAGATATTCATATCTCAAATAAATATATAATCATTTCAAAATCTATATAAACCATAATTATAACCATGTTGATCAATTCACCTTTGCACTTAAGCTAAAAATATTCAATTATAAATTCAATGGTCATGATCATACTAGTCACAATTCATCTTTGCACTACTGGCCAAAGAGAACCCATAGCCATGATTATACCAATAATCTACCCATCTTTACACTCAAGTCAAAGACAAATTTCTTCACCAAGATTATAAAAATGTTATATATGATAATAAAAACCATAACATCAAAACATGGATTTAATTTCAAGAGTAAGATTCATAAATCACGATAATTTGGTCAAAAAAAGAATCCAATTTTATTGTGAATAGTACCCGTGAATAGTAACTCGTGAATAGTAACTCATAAATAGTAACTCGTGAATAGTAACTCATGAATAGTACTCCGTATTTGTACATAGTACCGTATACGTAAATAATGTCATATACATAAATAGTGCCACATACATAAATAGTGCCGTATACGTGAATAGTACCATATACATGAATAGTAACCCCGGCATAAAAAGGTAGAAATTTCACAATAAAATCCATAACAATATTTTAGTATAATGATATTGAAAGAATAACATCATTATGAAGAAAATAACATTCCTTACAATCTCTTAAAATCCCTTACCTCAAAAGAGCAACACTTCTGATTGGATATCGGATATGACGCTGAAGGAAACTTGCATTGATGAATATCAACTCACCAAGTATCTAAATACTCACAAAATAAACTCAATAATCTAGAGAGAGAAAGAGAGAAAACTTGTTTCTGGTGTGATTTTCAATTCTAACTTAGCCCTCTATTTATAGGAAAATTTTAGCAGACTTGACCTGCAACCTGATGGATTTACCTGCTACTATTCCCACCCACCACATTTAAAATAAAATTCAGTAAATTTCTTCACCAACCACAAGTGGGGCCCACTCAATTCTAGAATTTTCCACCAAAATGCTAAATTCGGATACTTCAACAATTTTTGAACCATTCACCTCTTAAAATTCATAACAAATCATACGTTCATTTTTAACGGTTCAAAATTTGTGGACATATACTTAACTTATATATGTATAACATATCCAAAAATTACAACGATCCAACGGTCGGATTAAAAATTATAACTCACACGCAATATATCTCAAAAACTTTGGTTTAATTTTTAATACCTTCATTCAAACAAAAATCTCGATAAAATACCTCAACATTAATTCCTTCATTTATAACCACATAAATAAATCCATCATTTATATCCACATCAAATAAATATTTCATTATCATATAAATCAATAATTAATTATTCACAAATAATATTACAGAATCACAATTATGACAATGAGCAGCTGTAGTTCGAGGAAGAGGGGGCTTTCAATAAGAATTTCTCTTCTTTGGCGCGCAATTAGGTGACCAAACCTCTCCTTGATGTAATTTTCTAGACATTGCCAATAATGCTATCTAATAATATTATTCAAATAATATGAATTATTGATCCGATAATGAGAAATATCATGTAGTGATAATTATTGAAACAACAATAATATAAAATATCAACGCATGACAATTATTGAATCAATAAAATAAAATATTGAGCAATAATTCATCGTAAAAATTATTGAGTAGTTCCTTCTTACGTAAGGATCAATAATTCAACAAATCTGCAATGCGTCACAGTGTCTTACTCTTGAAGAACCACGCGTATTCTTTATTTTAACCACCGGGTATTCCAACAGTGTTAACGGTAATAACTACGCTGTTATTCAATTTTGTCGTTTTCTTCTTCCGACAGTTATCCGTTATGGGGCCCACAAATAGCTGCGCTGTCGTACGAATATTCCTCGACAGAAAGAATATTCCACGACCAAACGAATATTTCCCGACAATTATGAATACTTTATAATCACTTGCGTATTTTGAAAAAAAATTCATATATCACCCTTAACTTTAACTTTTATCAATTTAACCATTTACTGAATAGAAAAATTGAATACTTTTATTTCATAAAATTAGGGGTCTTACAATCTCCCCTCCTTATGAAATTTCGTCCCTGAAATTTACGTACCTGGTATTTCAAAGAGTTGAGAATACCTTGCTTCCATTCCAGATTCCATCTTCCCTGTCATCATGATTTCTCCATTGCTCATCTCCTGTATTTCAGATATCATTCTAGAATATAGCTTCAAAACAAAGGTTAATTGACATATCACAATTTGTCAACTTAAGTAAGAAAATTCAACCAGGTAGGGACACACACTAGCGAAGGATATTTCGTCTCTCCCTTCCTAGTTCTAATCCGGGATCTCCGGCAGAGAGCATATCCCTAAGCTCTGATACTAAATGTGACGCCCCCAAAACAGGTCCATTTCACCCAACCTATTCTGAGTCGCCAAATACATGGTATAGAAAACAACTACAACTTTATTACAACAATTGTCGTACAAAATATAACAACACATGCTATGAGTTTGGATACAAATATATACCAACTGTGACTCGTGTCCCAACCGTAATGTGACAAATGTCCCATCAGTGTACAACACCTCACAGTGATACCTACATAAAGGTATAGTCAAAGACTGTTTTAGAAATTAAAATTTTGGGAAGTGCTCAAGGAAACCTTCATACATGGGAGGCCATGCGTCTAGGTTATGATAGATATCATAAGGCCACAGAATTATCCTTGGTTGACCCAATAGACCCCAAAGAAAAACGACAAGATTACTATTATATTCTTCCCGGTGGTGAGTCTTCTCCTGACATATCATTATCTTCACTGTCTCTAAATGAGAATTATACTTCAAACAAACACCAAGATTATATAGGTAGTGCTCAGTAAATATACTCAACAAGTGGATGAGCACTGACCACATCTTATGATGACACGAGGTTGTATGTCATTAGACATCTTGTATGATAGTGGCAAAACACCCTTCCAACGTTGGGTTCACCTCTCCCTATATGATTCACTAAATATAACTACTAAAAGATGTATCTATACAACACACTTGTCTATCTTTGTTTAGGAGAACTCCACAGCTAGAGACCACCGATTCTATTCCCTTGTTACCCCATTTGACCCGACTACACTTTTATTACACGAAAGGAATTGTGAAGCAAAAAGGGTGAGCACAACTATTTCGATAAAGAATATCATGACTAAAGATAATTAAATTATCAATAGCCTTCATCAATAACAAATCGGAGATTTAGAACATATGGTAGATGATAAAAATTTCAACCATAGTTGCGGTGAACGCAAGCAATCCATTAGAAGAGTCGAATAGACAATACGATCTATTATCTTCTCCATGTTAAAAGTCCACCAACAATTTTTATCCTCAGTAACATCAATCAGCAGTTCCTTTTCCACAATTATATGAATAACTCATAATCATAATTGTAATTCTAAATTCCTCTTTGCATCCAAGACCGAAGATAATTTTCATCATTTGTCTTTACCTGAAACATCAAAGATCATGGTTATACCAAATCACAGTTCATGTTTATAATCATACTAATAAATTCATCTTTGCACTACGGGCCAAAGATATTCGTCAACAGTTCATCTTTGTACTACAGGCCAAAGATATTCAACAACAGGTCATCTTTGCACTACGGGCCAAAGATATTCAACAACAGATCATCTTTCAGACTACAAAGCTAAAGATATTCATATCTCAAAATAAATATATAATCATTTCAAAATCTATATAAACCATAATTATAACCATGTTGATCAATTCACCTTTGCACTTAAGCTAAAAATATTCAATTATAAATTCAATGGTCATGATCATACTAGTCACAATTCATCTTTGCACTACTGGCCAAAGAGAACTCATAGTCATGATTATACCAATAATCTACCCATCTTTACACTCAAGTTAAAGACAAATTTCTTCACCAAGATTATAAAAATGTTATATATGATAATAAAAACCATAACATCAAAACATGGATTTAATTTCAAGAGTAAGATTCATAAATCAACTATAATTTGGTCAGAAAAAGAAACCAATTTTATTGTGAATAGTACCCGTGAATAGTAACTCGTGAATAGTAACACATGAATAGTAACTCGTGAATAGTAACTCATGAATAGTAACTCGTGAATAGTAACTCATGAATAATTTCTCGTATTTATACATAAGTACAGTATACATAAATAATGTCATATACATAAATAGTGCCACATACATAAATAGTCACAGTATATCGTGAATAGATCAGATATCGTGAATAGTAACCCCGACACAAAAAGGTAAAAATTCTACAATAAAATCCATAACAATATTTCAGTATAATGATATTAAAAGAATAACATCATTATAAAGAAAATAACATTCCTTACAATCTCTTAAAATCCTTTACCTCAAAAAAAGCAAAGACTTACATTTGGATATCGGATATGATATTTGAAGAAAACTTGCTTGATGAATATCAACTCACCAAGTATCTAAATACTCACAAAATACACTCAATAATCTAGAGAGAGAAGAGAGAAAACTTGTTTACGGTGTTATTTTCAATTCTAACAGCCTCTATTTATAGGAAAATTTTAGAGACTTGACTGCAACACGATGACTTTTTACTCGCTACTATTCCCACCCACCATATTTGAAATAAAATTCAGCACATTTCTTCATCAACCACAAGTGGGGCCCACTCAATTCTAGAATTTTCCACCAAAATGCTAAATTCGGATACTTCAACAATTTACGAACCATTCACCTCTTAAAATTCATAACAAATCATACGTTCATTTTTAACGGTTCAAAATTTATATATATATACTCAACTTATATATGTATAACATATCCAAAAATAATAACGATCAACGGTCGGATTAAAAATTATAACTCACGCAATATATCTCGAAAAATTTGGTTTAATTTTTAATACCTTCATTTCGACAAAATCTTGATAAAATCCTCAACATTAATTCCTTCATTTATAACCACATAAATAAATCCATCATTTATATCCACATAAAATAAATATTTCCTTATCATATAAATCAATAATTAATTATTCACAAATAATATTATGAGAATCACAATTATAACAACTGCATAGTTTCCAGGAAGAGGGGCTTTCAATAAGAATTTCCTTCTGGCGCCCAATTAGGTGACCAAACCTCTCTTGACATTGCCAATAATGCTATCTAATAATATTATTCAAATAATATGAATTATTGATCCGATAATGAGAAATATTATGCAAATGATAATTATTGAAACAACAATAATATAAAATATCAACGCAACAATTATTGAATCAATAAAATAAAATATTGAGCGATAATTCTTTGTAAAAATTATTGAGTAGTTCCTTCTTACGTAAGGATCAATAATTCAATAATATTGTAATAATCTGAGTGTCATCAAGCAAGTGACCACGTGTATTATTCGTATTTTAACCCAGAAAGTATTCAGCGGTGTTAACTTGGTAACAACTTCTGTAGTTATTCAATTTTGTCGTTTTCTTCTTCCGACAGTTTTTCGTTATGGGGCCCACAAATAGCTGCGCCGTCGTACGAATATTTCCCGACAGAAAGAATATTCCACGACCAAACGAATATTTCCCGACAATAATGAATACTTTATAATCACTTGCGTATTTTGAAAAAAAAAATCATATATCACCCTTAACTTTAACTTTTATCAATTTAACCATTTACTGAATAGAAAAATTGAATACTTTTATTTCATAAAATTCGGGGTCTTACAAATATAGCTGGAATGAGTCGGGAAACGGAGTGATTGTCCTAGATGGTGCATTAGTAGTCCTCATTATTCTGTGAAATAGTGTGATAATAATTATAATGAGGACTCTTTTTGAGTTTGTATACTCTCTAGTAAACAATATTTGTATCCAAACTCACAGTTTATGTTTTGTCGTATTGTACACGACAGTTGTATTATTAAGTTATATTTGAATTATGTACCATGTATCTGGCGACTCAAGATGGGTGATGTATACCTAATTTTGGGGGCGTCACAAAAGTGATAAACGCTGAAAACTTTTTGAAATTTTCTGCTACAGGTTTAATTCAGACAGCTACACCTGTCTGCTTTAGTGTCTGTTCTTCGTTTATGATTATCGACTGACTAGACACATGCTGCTTTTATTAATGCGGATTAACGTGATGAACAAAAATGTACAGAACGTGAATGACAATTAAAGAGATAAACAGAAGTAAAAATCACACCAAGATTTTTACGTGGTTCAGCCCCTATCCTCTAATCTAGTGGCCTAATCCACGTCAAATTCCAACTAGGATTGGAGACACTTTTTATTAAGATTTAAACCTCAATACAAAAAATAACTCCCTGTTACAAAGACGCTTCAATTCTGATGTTGGACACCAATGTCCCCTTTGCATATCTGCAACTTGTACACCTCTGCACTTGTTCTCACCTCAGAGACCTTTAAAGCTTCCTTTGAACAGACCCACTAAACTCTAGAAACTCTAGACCACCAAAGCTAACAGTTTTGTTTTTCAGATTACAATGATGGTGATTCCAATGGAATATCAACTTTCTAGCCTAAGGATAACAGGACATTGATTGCTAGAAAGACTATTAGAAAGCTATAAGAATTAAGAAGAATGAATTGATGCTTTCCAATTGTTGGGTCACTTCATAACCGAGCATGATGAAGCTTTATATAAGAAGAAGGCCAACAACAATAAAAGATGTTAGCTAAGAAAACTCAAATCTGTTAGAAACCATCCATGATTTCAGCAGCTTTGTATAACTAAAAAGATAATATGTAATCTGCAACAACTATATGAATTTGAAGTAGCTGAAATAAAAGAAAGAAACTCTTATATTCAGTCAACTGTTTTAAACAAGAGTAACAAGGAGATAAGATAAGACACAGTAACTTTTAAAAACTTCTGTAAGACTCCTTTTTCAAATAGAATACAAAGTACCACTAATGGGCCCCACCAAGTAAAATTATATCCTTAAATACTATTTTAGTTCAATTGACATATGCTGTAGAACTAAATTTGGGTGAGCTGGAAAAAAATAATTAATAACATAAATCCATAATATTTATCATTATTAAAAATATAAATACCAACATTCTCCCCCTTTTTGATGATGACAAAATATTATCCCATTTATATGTTCTCCCTAAATATATGCTCCCCCTACATTTATGCATATAAGATTTCCATAACAAATAGGGAAACAAATAAGTCAGATATAATATCTAACAAGAAACAAATAAATAAGTCCAAAATGATATTCAACATGTAACAAATAGATATCATATCCCAAACTAACTGATAACATATTTTAAACTTGATTAAAGGAGATTGAAAGGATTTGTTAAAGATATGTTAATACATGTTTTCTTAATAGATGGACATTTTTAAAACCAAAACAGATTTCTTAAAATACCAACCTTCCTTAATAAACTCCAATTCAAATTTGAAATTATTTTATACCATTCCAACTTACCAACTGAAGGAAATCAGCAACAATACTTAAATTAGTCATCATTCAAAACATAATAAAATCAAAAACTAACATTCTCCCCCTTTTTGATGATGACAATTTATGCACCACTTTAACCAACATGCTCCCCCTTTGGCATTTTCAAAAAGAGACAAATCATCAAGTTATATCTCTCCTCCTATGTCATCAACAAAAAATAATTCATATAATTAGTTATCTCACCCTATTTTTCAAATTGAAAAAATTAAGCACAAAGAATGGCATTGGAGCAAGGTTATAACAAAATCATATATAGCAAGTAAACAATATAATCATACATTTGTGATTTGTTACCTATATATTAACATTTTGTTACCAATAAAAATCTTGATAGCTGTGTTCCTTAGTGTAGATTTGACTTTTGTATATGAGTTACATAAGTTGGAACCAAATAGTTATCTATTAATAAGATAGAACCCAATTTGAATTTGGGCGGGAAAACACAATGACGGTTCAGATTCATTCTAATTGATTTGGGCGGAAAAACACAAGGACGGTTCAGATTTATTCTAATTTTCAGATTGTTGAAAGAGAGAGAAATAATTTTGTTACGTCGTGTCTTCAGGTACGGATATCTATTAATAAGATAGAACCCAATTTGAATTTGGGCGGGAAAGCACAAAGACGGTTCAGATTCATTCTAATTGATTTGAGCGAAAAAACACAAGGACGGTTCAGATTTATTTTAATTTTCAGATTGTTGAAAGAGAGAAGAATAATTTTGTTACGTCATGTCTTCAGGTACGGATAATTACTAATAAGACTAATATAGGTGAACTCATTTTTCAAAACTTAAAGACTATTGTTATGACCCAATAAAATAAATTACTTAATATATTAATTTTTTTTATCTTCCTTTTAACTTATCTCTCTAAATTTTTTTAAACACACTATCCCCTAAAAATTTTACTCTCTCTCTCTCTAAAAATTTACACACTCTTTCTCTAAATTTAATTACTCGTGGTGCTAAATATCAATAATAAGCCGTGATAAAGGCGAGGAAATTGAAGGATACTTCTGCAACAAATCTAACAACTGCTTGGAGTCAATATAGCATATTTCCTTTATCCCAATTGTTATGAAGAGCCCACAAATTAGAGGAGAGCAGATTCTTTATCCTTATTTTGCCTCTTTTTTTTTTGTCTTTCACCTAAAATTTTTACACCTAATCTTTTATTTAACTCCAATTAGCTCTAACTTAACAGTTTTAACTTAACACTAACTTTGTTATCTCCTAATAAAAAGAATAGAATTCCAAAACGTTTACATTTGCAACTTCCCTCACGTCAATCTTTTCATCAACATCATCTACGAGAATCCCTCTGATCAATTTCTCTTTCATCCTCATAACTCATCGATTCAAATCAAATGTTTTGGGTTTGGAGAGCAGATCCTCTACCCCATTTTGTATGTCCCCCTCGTTAATTGGTGTTAACGGTTAAATAAGAGGTCAGGTATCAAAAATTTATGTGGGGAACAGGCAAAATGGAAACAAAGGATCTGCTCTTCAAACCCAAAGCATTTGATTTGAATTGGTGAGTTATGAAGATGAAAGAAAAATTGATCAGAGGGGTTCTCAGAGATGATGTCGTTGATGAAAAGATTGACGTGAGGAAAGCTGCAAACGTAAACGTTTTAGAATTTTATTTTTTTATTAGGAGATAACAGAATTAGTGTTAAACTAACACTATTAAGTTAGAGTTAATTGATATTAAATAAGAGATCAGGTGTCAAAAATTTAGGTGGGAAAAGAATGAGACATGCAAAATGAAACAGAAGATTTTCTCTCAAATTAAAGGGCATGGTGAAAGGCAGAGGGATAATAAACTTCAATATAAATAAATACTTCTTGTTAAATAAATACTTTATTAATGAAGTGTTATGAGCTTAATTTAAAAAGGTCAAGCAAATTTATTACTTTTACGAAAAAGTTTTGAAAAAATCGTATGTTTTTATCAGCCCATTCAAGACAACTTCAAAGGGATGAGGAAGATGAGCAAAAGGTGGTTAATACAAAAAAACTCACATCAACAATTTATTTTTCATATATTAATCATATACCAAATGACCGTCTGTAAAGACTGGGAATATAATCTACTTCTTTCCCATTTATATTACACTGTAATATCTCATATAAGCTTTAATCCACATAACCATAAACTCCGGATTCTAGCATCTCTCAAGAAAACTCAGTTCTATCATTACCAAAAGTCAAGCGTTCCTTTGGATTCCAAGCCTCTTGCGGAAATCTTCTTCCATAAGAGGAAGGCCATCGCGCAACTTAATCTTGGGTTCCCAACCTAGCAACTCCTTTGCCTTTGTGATATCTGGCTTTCTCTGACGAGGATCATCGGGTGTGTTATCCACTGTTATGATCTTAACTTGTGGATTAATAAGCTGCAAAACGCCAGTCGTTTTACAGTTAATTCCCTTTCCTACTAACATTTGAGCATAAGATATTATAGTAGTGGGGAGTTGAGGGAACAATTTCTTCAGTAAATCCACTGGTTTGTTTTTTTTTGCAGGTTTCATAAGCAAATTTAGAACTTACCTCCTTCACATTCTCAGCAAGTTCCAGCATTGTGAATTCACCTGATTTAAAAGGCAAGGTTTAGCAAGGAATGATCATTTTTTGATAGAAAGTATGAAGAAGATAATTTTGCTGCATATGGTAGTTCAATAAAGGAAAAAAATGAGAACTAAAACCTGCAAACGGAAAATAGATCTTAAACTAACTACCTGGATTCCCAATGTTGATTGGCCCGGTGTTATTTCCTTCCATTAGTTGAATGAGACCATCAACCTTCAACAGTTGGCAAGATTAGTTATTTAACAAACACAATAGAGATACAGTGAAAGTAGTACAATATCTACAAAACTTGATTACATACCATATCAGAGACATAACAAAAGCTGCGAGTCTGTGTTCCAGGTGATTGAACAGTTAAAGATTCATTACTGCATTATTGGAGCAATTAGTAATGGCTACATAAAAGAATCTCAATATGCAGGAGATCTAGATCAGCATGGTGATGTCGCTAAAAATGTACATATGAAGAGTGGAGACAAAATGAACAAGTGGTTGAATTGTTCAGAAGGTTCAGAAAAGCTAGCCAAGTGGTAAAAGAAGTTACCGAATTGCTTGAGCAATGAAATTGCTGACGACACGGCCATCATCAATATTCATCCGGGGTCCATAAGTATTGAAGATCCTAGCTATCCGTATTTCTGTTTTGGGTCACCATTTTAACACAAAGAAATTGCATCACAAAATACTTTAAACATAACATAATCACCAAAGTAGTCAGTATTTGGGGGCACCAAGTGCTTTTACCTATTCCATGCTGCCTATGATAATCAAACATCAAAGTTTCAGCTACTCTTTTTCCCTCATCATAACAACTCCGGACTCCTGCACACAAGATACAACATGATACTCTTGACATAAAAAACCTTAAAGTATGCATGGGGCAAGACTACGAGTAAAACTGTTTTATGATGTGCCAAATCAGAATAACATGATGTTAACATTTATGTATGTAGATTACAAAACCAAAAAAAAAAAAGAAGAGAAAATTCAATCCATATTTACATAGAAAACATATGGTGAACATGTGTATGCATACATGTGGATTTACATACTCTGATTATATGAATGTATGGCTGTATGCTTTGTCTTTAATTTATAAAAGTATAATAAAGTAAAACTAAGTGCTCACATATAACATTTTTTATCAGAAATTGGCAAGTGTACAAAATGCAAAGGCCACATCTTTGACATTACGAAGTGCTCAAAACATTTTCGCACGTCTCCAGAAGTGCTTGAGAATGAAGAACAGCTTCTTTTCTAGTACACTTACTAGGCTTCGTTAGCTGCCATATTGCTATTGTACTTTGAATAAAAACATTCATAGGTTTACGGTAATATTATATGCTCCCCATTCTGAAATTGAGAATCAAAATCTCCTTTGGGATGCCCAAAAATGAGCATCCTAATTCAAAACCAGTGTACCAAGCATGTCCGCAAAGACTAGTTGCTTTTAGAGATTTATTTTGCCTGAAAATAATGGTCATGTCCCCCAGATTAATAGTTATGAATCAGAAAGTGAAAGGAACATTGGTTTAAAACAACTATACGGTACTTTTATTAGACCCCATCACCCCACATATATTCAATCATTATCTCAAATGATGTGATGTTTGATAGATTTTGATGGAACCACTAGTACAAGCAAGTGTTGGTGTTGACCGTTGAGGTACTACTGGAATGTTTCTTAATTTTTTTTAAGACTCAAGTTTTGGATTTCAAGAGGTGTTGCCTCCAATTTGTGTAAAATTATCAAAAGCTACTATCTTTGTTCTGAGGGAGTGTTGACTTGGTTAAAAGTCGAACTTTTTTTATAAAAAAAAATAGGCTATAAAAAGTGGGCTCTCACGCCTAGGATGGAGGTCAATTACCCAAAGCAGTTCAACTCAATATTTTGAATCAAGATGCAACCCACTAACTGCATAGATTTAAAGACAGAAAGACAGACCTATGCAAGTAAGATAGTAGATGTAGCTAGTCCCTTTTTCCTCTTCCATTTTCTTGAAAATTTGAAGACCAAAATAATCATAAACAATCAATCTCATAACCATCCCGCATCTAGAATTAGATTGTTGATTAAAGTCATCAACCCAAGAAAAATTGTACCAAATATTTAGTGGAAGCTCCTAAGCTGAAAGCATAGACTCCTATTTGAAAATGACAGCAATTACATCTTATAAAGAGAAACCAAGTTAGAACACAGCTCAGGTATATATACCTATAGGGTTTACATTTCCCCAATAGCTCTCATCCTGAGGATGCACAAGAGGATCCCCATATACCTCTGAAGTTGAAGTCAGCAAAATCCTGTATGTACACAGTAAAGATGGTCAAATGAGAGAATATAAAAACACAAAAATATTTGTATGAAATAGTTGTTTCAAACCTTGCTCCAACTCGCTTGGCAAGTCCTAACATGTTCAATGTCCCAATCACATTTGTCTTAATTGTCTGTCAAGTATCATATGGTTACAAGTTAGACTCGCTGAATTCATATATACACCCTGCCAAAACCTATTTCTGGAGACATAAATGAAACACTTGAATAAAAGCTGTATCAAAAGAACTTTTTCCCCAAAAAACAAGGTTTAAGGGTGTAAATGTACTGCCTATTTCAAGGTAAAGACACAATCTTAAGATTTAATGAGATAAGGTAAGGTAGGATGATTAACGAATCAACACATAAATATAGCAAGCCATCATTTAGCCATTTATATTAACTTAGAGCAGAGAATAGATCAATAATGACTCTGCTTGAGAGAAGAGCATCTTCTATTCAATTTTGGCAACAGTGAAAGTGATATTTATGAGTTTCTGGGAAATTCTACAAGATTAAAACAAATAAACAACATTTGAGAGTGTCTTGAGAACAAAGGGTGCAATCTAAAACGATATAATGAGAATGCAACACCAAAGGATCATAAGCGTGAGGGGAAAAGAGTTGGTTGCATTTATTTGGCTTGCATAGGAGGATATGTTTCCCAACAAAGGAAAGTATCAGTTGGCACCTTAACAGGATTGTATTTGTAGAATATAGGGGAAGCTGGACAAGCAAGATGATATATTTGATCAACTTCAATCAACAATGGCTCCGTGACATCTGCATGAAAAGAAAGACAAAATGTTGCTATAAGAAAACACCAAACTGAAAGAGATTCAATTAAAATAATAAAGAAGAGAATGAGGGTCACGATAGCAAGTTGTGTTACATAGGAAACAGAAGGGTGGATGATGTAGATCAATTAAACAATTAGGTACCCGTATACTGAAAAGTTAAGCTAGTCTTTAATAAAACTCGGGCACAAAAGCGTATAACATGAACTGATGACTATTAATTGCACTTTAAATGACACTGTGCATTTACAAACCCTTTTCCCTTCTATTCCAAGACATGGTTACGTTTTTCCTTCTTTACCAGTATGAAAGAGTCATTGAATGATGTCACCTTTTCCCTATAAAGTGCAATAACCTCAGTTTTTTCTAAAAATTAACAGAATCAAATATGAATTTTAGGTAGAATAATCAAATATGAATTTTAGCTGTTTAAATAAAAAAAGCTAATGAATCATCTAATCATGCTTATCAAGTCGTCGCCTAGACGCTTAGTCGTCAGGTCGGTGAGAAGAATTAAGTCGTCTGGGCGACTTGGTCGAAAGTCAGAGAGTCGAGCGCTCAGTCAGAAAAGGCGTCGCGTTGGATGATTTAGCAGCAACATGGACGACTGAATTTCAGATCGGGCGACTTGGATTTATGGGTCAGGTATGGTTTGACTAGAACTTAACTGGGTTATATAAAAAAAAATTAAGGAAGCTAAAACCTTAATCATCGTCCGATCAATTGCAACTCGCAAACCAACAAAATTTATACAGAAAGAGAGAAAGGAGAGAGCAACAAAGAGGGAGAGCAAGCAACTTACCCGTCGACTCCGACAACTTCGGCGACTTCGTCTTCGGCGACATCGTAGGCTTCGGCAACATCGGCTTCGGTGCCTTCTATTCTATTTCTCTTCTTCTCTTCTCTACTTCAGTCTACTCTTCTTCTTCTCTTTCCTTTGGGTGATCTTCTATTTGAGAGAAACAAAGAAGGATAGCCAAGAGCTCTCTGTATTTTTTTTTTGGTATTCTGTTTCTGTCTTCTTTTTTGGTTGGGGTAATCCGACTTCTTTTAATTTTTTTTATATGATATATGCTTACTTGCTTAGACCATGGTACACGTGCCAACTTATCTAATTGTTATCGTCCTGCACTGTCCTACTTTACGCATGCATGAAGTAAAGTAATTACTCTTTTTTTTGGTATGGTCCGGTCCTGTGCAGAGCCAATTCAATTATAATTCAAGAGATTAAAGAAAAAAAATAGTTTTATAATATTGTTTGTCTTGTGCTTATATTGAATTAAACTAAATATTAGTATATTACAAATGTATCACCATTTATATAATTTGAAGTTAGTATATAAATATTACAAATCATTAGAAATATAAATATATAAATATTCATATAAATGTTAATATATATAATTTTATTCGTATAAAATTTATATTGTTAACGACTTGTCGACTTGTGGACGACTAGTCATGCGCCTTGTCGACTAAGCGCTTAAGCTCCCGACTGTCGCCTTGCCTCAACTTGGCGCCTTGATAACTATGCATCTAATTATTAACTACTTTAACGGGCTAAACCGAAGATAGAACAGCAACTAATTAACTGAGCATAGCAAGTAGCATGCTATCCTCTCACTTTATTCCATTCTACCTACGGAAAGGGCAAAAGGGCACGAGATAAAAAATGGGAATGCAAACAAGCTACTCAAATTTCCAGGACTTTAGCTCCCACTATTTGCAACATGAGCAGGTCTGCAAGACATGATGACTTGGCCTTGGTCAAACCCATTTGACATCCTTTTTTAATAAATGTCACGTAAAACAAACCTTTCAACTGATTCAAACAGTGTAGTAAATGACCATGTTTTTATGAAATTTGCTATGCTGGAGTCCAGAATAAAAATAAAAGATCATAACGTACCAATGGGGAGGGTTAGTAAGGTTCAGAATGGCATTGAGCCAAGGAGAATGTTCACCAAGAGTCGGCATTATAATCTATATATCATTTTTACTTATTAAGAACCAATAATTATCGTAACTATTTAACATTATTGCAATGAAGATACATGTTAAAATAAATAAATCAGAGATTAAGTGGGTAATTGAAGCTTTTAAGTAGGAATACCTACCTCTAGTCTAAGCAATGGGCATAGGCTTAGGAGTGAAGGCAGACCACCTGCTTGGTGGGGTGTTTTTTTTAAGGGGGGGAGGGGGGCTCCATTGTGGGAAACAGGAAACCTGACTCTACGAAACCCAAGGAAAAGAATGTGAATAGCAGTAGTAGGGGCGTTTAGAACGGAGCTTCTGTAGTGTTGGCAGGAATGCAAGTGAATGAATCCAATCCTTTAGCGAGTGAAGTACTTATGCCCCTTTAGAGATAGGGGAGAGTGAAGGACTTATGCCCCTATGGAGGTAGGAGCGAGTGAAGGAGCTCTGTTTTGTCCTTTTCTAATTTTTCACTAGACATAAGCCCAACCTAGATGAAATAAGATCATCGAAATGGTACCAAACTACCAATAAGCTCACAATTTCACCCTCCATGTTAATTCTATTTGATACAAGTAGGGCTGAAAAAGCTTGTGTCTTCTGATGTTACCTCTGTGGCTCTGTTTTATTCCATGTTTTTTTCTTTTATTCTTACCATCTTTGATTTTTCTCAAAACCATTTTCCCCATTTCTTGTTAAGAGGGAAACTAAACATGATATTGGAGTAGTATACCATCCTATCCTAGGTAGACTGGCAGATCATTTTACGAAAGGATGGACAGCAGTCATGAAAACATGGAACTGAAGAAGCTAAAAACTAATGCAAAACTGCACAAGCTTAAAAATTGGGCGATAATCCTAATAGATGGTGTATTGGACATGAGAATTCTAAGGATGATAAAACAACTGAAACGAGTTTAACTGTTTAAGAGTCCATATAAAATATTATGTAGTAGTCTTGGCAGCTGCATCTAATCAACAGCCAATAAAAGAACATATACCATGTCGAATAAGCTCGAATCTAGGATGACCAATCCATTGACTTAGGTTGTCCTTTGAGCCGGTAAAGTAGTTATCCACCACAATCACCTGAAAACAAAAAGAACTTGCATCACACAAACATGATCTTGAAAAAAAATGAACAAATCTATCCAGAAACTTCCGTCTAACAAAAGCATCTACCTGCTAGTATTACCCCTTGTTGCATGACTATTAACATATAGCAGAACATTACGGCAGAAAGACTTTACCTCATTCTTCTCATTTCGCATCAGTCTATCCACTAGGTGAGAGCCAATGAACCCAGCTCCTCCCGTAACCAAAATTCTCATGTTGGCCTGTCACCAGTAGAGCTATTTTTCAATATAATAACAGGTGCGGGAAATGACATGTATCAATTGGAAAATATTCTCTCCTAACTATCAAGGGAAATTTGAGTGGCAACAGAGGGAAGTTGGGAGAGGTATGAAGAAAGGAAGTACAGCAGGTCTATATGAACTAAAGATAAATGAATATTAAAGTAGCCCAAAATTTGTTATACTGATCATTGGTTCTTCAAATTAAACTTGACCAAAATTTTTTGCATGTAGGCCAACAAATTTCCTATGTATGCGTAATGGTGAAGAATTACTGCATGGACCTAAATAGCTGAATAAGGCATATAAAAGTTATATGAGTACAAATTATACTTGCATCATATGATTCATTAAAGCTCCATCAGGACAGATTTTATTTTTATTTTTTAAATGAAGGAACTTGACAAGGTAAGGAACACATAAGTCAAATAACTCCATTCATACAAGTAAAATTGTTGGTTGTAAAAATTTTTAAATTCAAATAACTACATTCATCATGATATATCAATCTACGTATTACAAAACTTAATACCACTTGTTCATCTTTCTACAGTCTACACCCTTATTGAAACTAATATCCCAATTCAGCCTAAATGTTAATTCAATGGAAAAATATAAATTCAAAACAAATATGATTTTACAAAAAATACATTCTTTACACATACATATGAGCACTCGAGATTGAATTAACCTGAAAAAATTTGGCAGTACGCAGCGGAGAAGGAGTTGGAGGGGGTTTTGTAGATCCATTAGCCACTTCCTTAGCCATCTTTTTCAGATCACTTGTTGAATTCCTGAAGCCAAACCAATCTAGACCATAAATAACCATCAAACCATTCCGATTAAATCAACAAACCCAATAACTTTACCCAGTGTAAAAATTAAAATTAAATAAAAAAACGCTTCAAATCAAATCAATGATAGAGAGTGAATCAAGTAGTTCAACAACCTGATCGGTTATGAATTTTTTTGCTCGGATAATGAGAATTAGTAAAGATTGGAGCTTTATTTAGAACGAAAGAGAGAAGGTTGAAGCTTCAAAAACACGAAGAGTAAGGAGTAATCAAAGGTCAACTGGTAAGAAAGCGGAGGCCCACAACTATATATCAGTACAGATTTCAGATCTGAATCTCACTCCCAAATTTTACAACTTTTAATTCAAACAAACATATATAAAAGCAAGGATTAAGAACAGTGATTAGAAATGTAGGATTAGATATAATTAATTAATTACCTCTAATGGGTATAATAAATGACAATATTATTTGTAAATTGTAATAATTCTTTATAGCACCAGAACTGACAGAGATAAAAAGAGATTGTATAAGGTTTTGTGATTAGCGTTAAATACGCTAGTAACTGAAACCATTAATTCCGCGAACTTGTCTGAAAGGTTACGTAAGCTCCTTGGATTCATCTGCCACGTCAATCACACATAAGGAGGACTCTTCGCTTAAGGGTTGTTTAATAAAAATTGAATGAATCTGAATGAGTTTTATCTGAATCTGAATAAAAATAGTTATCTGATAATTGACATGTCTGAAATATTTTAATAATAATTTTTTTATTATTTTACCCCTTGAACAAGTATACAATTTTATTTGAATATATTAAAATAATTAAATACAATATTTATTGATGAAAAAATAAATACAAAAAATGAAAAGCAAAAATCTTTGCTAAATATATTAAAAGTTGGAGTCCATTTTGTCATTATAATTAAAAATAAAACTTTTTTTGGAAGGGTAAGGCTTAGATTTGTACATGATCAGGATAGAGGGTGTAGCACCGCCATGGCTGAACCAACAACAGTTGCATCTGAAATGTCATCTGATTTGTTGTCCCGCCAAGATACGGGCCAAATCCACAATGCCCTAATTTGCTCAAGAAATTCATGTTGGAAATTGGTTTGACAAAATAAATATTAAAGTTTTTTTAGGCTTAATTTAATGTGGGACCCACACTTTAAAAAATATCGGTCCATGACCAACGCGTCGTTCTCCTCATGAGGAGTATAACGTCAGATATCTTATTTGTTCAAATCCATTAAGAATTGAATGAAAAAATTGACTCCAAAATCATATACTTGAAATGTTGTAAATTATAAAAGTCCCACATAGGACATTAGAGGGAAAAATGAAGAATTTATATATGGGATGTTTGCTCAATAGGAAGAGTTCCAAGGGGCACCCCATTTTTGTGAAAGAGAGAGACTAGCCAAGGCTTGGTTCGGACATGTCCGGTCGAACGGGTTGGGTCTAAAAAACAAGTTATTATTTTATTATATACTATTTCAAGTTTTATTTTAATTATATATCTACATTTCATAGTATTATTATTTTTGTATATAATATATATAATCATATAGTTGCTCAAACATATATATTTTTTATTTTTTACTTTTAAATATCAAAAGTTAATTAGTGAATATTTTTATATGTAGTTGATATATATTAAAATTATAATAATGTTATCTTAATTTTAATTAGACATATATTCTTATATTACTTGTTAAAATTAGTTTTTTATTTTGATTTTTTCATGTAAAGGTGTACCACGTAAATGCCGCAAAATATGGGGAATTGAAGTTTACAAATAATTATTGAAGATTGCATATTTTTTTGTTGTTGTGGTTTTTTCTCAATTATTGTTTACTTGTTTAGAAACACTCTTGAGTTGTGTCTTTTTTCTTTCAATATTGTGTTGGTTGTTGATGTAATTGCAATTCTATTATAAAAAGAGTTAACTAGTCTGTTATAAATGTCATTATCCATGTTTTAGGAACCTTTTTTTATTATTAATAAATTTTAATCGGCACAAGTGGATGCGGTGAAGTTTAAAATATAAATCGGGTGGTGCGATTTTGTTATAGAAAAATCTTTAGACTGTTGTTGATGAAGTGTGGTTCCGATTCAAGAATTTTTAAGACCAATACGATTCTAAAACATTGAAAACCAGAATCGTATTTCATCCCTAATTATCAATCTATCTATTTTGTTAAAGAATATAACCTTTTTTTTAGAGTTGTGTTACTTTTTTTTTATTTCTTTCTTTATTCCTAATTTCGCTCTCATATTTTCTCATCAGCGTGTGCTACTAAAAAAAACAGTCTTTCAACACTAATCGGGAATTCTGATCGGTCTAGTGACTGATCCAATTTTTTATTTTTGCTTTGACTCTAAAAAAATGTATAGTATTTTTTTCAACTAGAATTTTTTACAGAATTCAATGATTTAGGTGTAATTTGAATACATATAAAAAGCAGTGTTGCACAGACTGTACAAAGTGATTTTTTATATGCATCCAAATTACACCAAAATCACTTGATTTTATAAAAATTTCAATTCAAAAAAATAATATATTTTTTTTGGAGTCAAAACCAAAAAAAATATATTTTGGACCGGTCGCTCCCTAGGATAATTGAAAAAAAAAAACCTAAAAAAAATTAAAAATAAATACTAATATAGTTTCAACAACTATTGAAAAAAGCGACTTATGTTATCAAAACAATCAACCTACAAAAATAGCGGATTTTTTATTTTAGGCTTATTTGAATAACTGACCTCTTTATCTGGTAAAAGTAGAGGTACATTATTAATCATTGATTTTATTATTTTTTGGTTATTCAAAGTTTGCAATATATCCTACTAGTATTTAACTAATAAAGTCAGTATTGAGATTTATAATAGACAAATTAATATTTCATCAGTTTGGATTTTTTTTCTTTTTTAAAAAAATTGAAAGGAAAAAGTGAGATATATGAAATAAAGGTATGGTTAAACCTATTTTATATGTATGTAATAGATATTCAGTTTAGTGGTAAGAATTCCACGTTGTGGCCGTGGAGACCTGGGCTCGAATCCCAGCAGCCACATGTTATTTCTGTTTAAAAAAATAAATTTCCCGTTTGTATTTTATTTTCTTAATTTTTAACATATCTCCTCTTTTGCCCTTGTGTTCGTATTTTATTACCTACAAAATACCTTAATTGATTCCACCAGCGACCCCTCTCTCTCCATTTGATCATCAACGAAACTGAGTTTGATTTTGTAGGTTTAGTTTCTAGAAGAAGCAGAAGTTGGGATCAACCAGAAAAGGTCTGTGATTCTCTCTCTATATACTTATAATCTAGTATTCTGTGTTAATCGATGCAGTTAGATCCATGATCTATAACCACTGATCCTAAATCCTAGATTTGTTTTCATTCATTCATTGAAAATGCTACGGACTATACTTGAGCTTTAGGGAAATTGTAAAAATATATCTAGGGTTTGGTTTATGTATAGTTAGATCTGAAACCCTAAAGATTACACTTTTAGCTATATCGAGTGATTTGCTTACTGGGTAGTCTGTGTTAATTTATTCGATATGAACGGTGGTGCAACATATGTGGGGAATAATGGAGGTAAAAGTGCTTGTATATGTCAGTATAACCTTAGTTACAGTAGTGAATTTTACACGTGTTATGCGCCAATACTCCACAACGGGAATGATCTCCTTGGTTTACCTACACGTATAGTTTGTTATGATTAATTGGTGTGCGTGGTAGTGGAGTATTGTGTGCACCCAGTGGTTTATCCGGGCAAGAGCTCCTTGACCCCAAAAAAATGGTCAGTTACCTCCAGAGTACCTTGAGTATGTCAATTCATTAGAAAGCAGGCTTACTTTCCTTTAGATAGGGGTTGTTAAGGTCTTCGCACCGAAAAAAGAATTGAAAATGGAATTGCTGATATTGATACGATAGACTTGAGTCAATGTATATTCTGAAAACATAGCTAATTTATTGAGTCATGAAATACATGCTAAATGAAAAGATGGTACTTTGGTTGGCGATTTTATCCATATGAGTGGTGGATGAAATAGGTCATATAATGTGTTTTGGTTATTACCACTGTGCTAACCTTTACTGTTTTGGCCATGTTACGGCGTTAGCTTACTCAATACTTCTATGTATAATCCATCAACATCTCTTTCAAACTTGCATTTCAATGCTATCAAGGAGAATCTTAAACTGAAAATTGTCATTTTTCCTTAAAACTTGTACAATTTTAGTATCCTGAACAATATTCAGTTCAGTTGCTTATTAGAAAAAGATGAGAGTTCAAAACTGGAGCAAGGCATTATTAGCCATCTTTTTCTTGAATGCAACCTGTGGGACTTTTTTTGGAATATTTAAGCATACTACTCACCCCCTGGTTTATTTGCTCCAACAAGCCAGCTATATTATGATATCAATTGTGCAATGCACATACACCGTTCTCTCTTTCTTGATTTTTTTTTATTATTACCCATTTTGAGTGAAAGATGAAATGGGCCGCTTGGAATGCATCAGATGAACCAACTTGTTAGTATTGTTGAATACCACCTTAGTATTCTTTTTCATTTTCATTGGATGAAGTAGGCTCTTGCAATAAATACCCTAAGTTCTCTCTTGTAGAGTTATTTGACCCTGTATTACGAATTCAGATTAGAGTGCACTGGCTACTTCCCTGTAGACCACCTGCTCCTTCCAGTTCTGCTTGCATGCTTGCAGGAATGTTCAAAAGATCTAATATGTACCATCTCAAACATACCACTTTTCGATTGAAATCGAATGAAATATCATTTTGGTTTAGGTCTATAATTGAGTAATAATGACAATGTGTGAATTTCACTGATGCTCGAGGTGCCATAATCTTCTTTTTGAACTCAAGTTTTTTAACAATTGTTTCCAAGTCTAAAGTCATATATGCTACTATTTCTGTCAATGTTCTAAAAGGCACTAGGCGGGAGACAGGTGGGCGGCCGGGGGGCCTAGCGCCTAGGGAGCTTAGGCGAGATTTTTTATTTTAAACCAATTATAATATTTTATCTTACATTTATCCAAACAAAACAATAATATAAAGCAAAATAATCTATAATAAAGATTATAAAGACATTTGCTTAAAATTCAAAAAACATATTCATATTGCCAATGTCAAAGTTCAAACAAAATTGATTGTTCAAAGTTCAAACACAAACAAATAATCAAAAATACAAACTAATAGTCCTCATCTCCATATCCTTCCATATCTCCAACTCTTCTTCTCCATATCCCTCCAAGATAATGTCTCCGTCGGACTCACACTCATACTCCTCATCTCCCTCTTCCTCCGTGTCATCATCAGACACAAAAATCTTCTTCATGGAGTTCTCTTACTCCAACATTTCTACTACTTCTCCTAGGCTCTAGCACGCTATCCGCTCCGGATGCTTCACCAACAGCCTCCCAAGTAAGGCCCGAATAACCCTCAACTTCATCATCACCGCCTTCAACAATCCATCCTTGTGCTTTTGAAACATCACTTGCTAGTAGCACATCTATTTTCCTCTCTTTCTCCTGTTGCTTTTTGTTGTTAAACCTTGCATTAAATTGGACATAGACTAGATTGTTCAACCTTGTTGCGTCTAGTCTATTCCTTTTCTTTGTATGAATCTACAAATTTTTTAAAAAAAAATCAACAAATTATATATTTATATTAGATTTTACTTAATAAACCACAACCACTTACTAGTTATTATATACTTGATAGGTGATACTTACCCCCTCAAAAGTACTCCAAATTCTCTCGCACCCGGATGAACTAGTAGTCAACGAAAGTATTCTTTTTACCATCCTTTGCAAGTTGGTTGTACTATTTTCATAATTGGACCACCATCCAACTAGTTATTAAAGAATCAAAATTAGTAACAAATATTTTAACAAGTATTAAATAGTAAAGAAATATTAAATAATAAATATTTATACCCGGATCATAATTCTCATCATTTGTTGCACATCCCGCCTAAACAATAAATATTTATATCCAGTTTGGGTAGTTTTTAAAATAAAATAAAAAACTCTTCGCCTAGGTCCCGCCTGCCCCGCCTAGCCTGACTAATTTTCTGGAAGGATTTTTTCGACGCCTTGTGCCTAGGCAAGGCGCCAGGGGGCCTAGCACCTAGGCGCCATCTAAGCCACTTTTTAGAACACTGATTTCTGTAAATGGGTACTGACCGTTTGATTATTGATTGTTGTATTACAGATGATTGATGATCAAGACTTGGGATTCATCGCCAACTTCCTTGGCATTTTTATATTTGCTTTGGTAATTGCTTACCATTATGTGACAGCTGACCCCAAGTATGAAGCCAACTAAAGACTTGTTTTCAATGTTGGTGCAGAGATATGCCTGAAGAGTCCCTCTTAGTCAAGTATAAGATGTTTACCATTATATAGTTCATTTTCAACATTATGGTGGAATATTGGATCATTCATTACCTGTACTTTGATTGTTAACTATATTTCTTTCTAGTCTTCTCCTTTCAAGTCTTTCTGTAGTTCAAATTGAAATGTTGGATTGGAGTAGCCAGTTCTTAGATGCTGAAAAACAAGTGGGGTGTTTTTTGAAGCACGCTCACCTTTGTTCATGAAAGAGAATTAGACCAGGTTACGCCTAATTATGAGTCTTGTTACTTTCTAGATGGTGAACAAACCAAAATGTTTGTTAGGGTAATTAGGGTAAATGAGCCGAATCGAAACAAACAAAAAGTTATTTGGATTCGATTTGGAAAGTAATTTGTTTACTCTAGTTCGATTCGGATTCAAATTGTATTTGAAAAATTCTTTTTAGATTCGACTCGGCTAGGATATTTATTACTCGAATTCGATCCGACTTTGATTGAATTATATTCAAACTACTCGCGAACTTTAAATTAAAGTTTGAATTCGATTGTCCACATAGTAAGTAACTTTATAATACATATAATTAGGGGTGAGCATGGTGCAGTTTAAAATTCAAATCACACCCGAAATTGCTTAGGTGTGGTTTGACAAATTAAAAAAATCTTGCGTAATTAAACTGTGATTGATTGTCTTGGTGCAGTTTTAAAGCTATGCTGATGACAGTTTTTATTTCGTGCGATTTTGATTCTAAAATCAATTAAAACAACAAATTTTATGCAATCTATAGAAAGACCAAAAGAATCAAGATTCATATAAGTTATTCCCTCTTAAGAAAAGGAAACAGATAATTAGCTCACCATATGTACTCTAAAACTCATAATTCATTCATAATAAGTCTTCAACTGCCAACCAAAATAACCAACCTTCTTTTCCATAGGCTATTTTTGAAAGCTTTGACTATTCTTTAAGAGAATTTGCCGAGGTTGAGACAACAACAATCTCTAGTCTCAACTCCACTAGATAATGTTCCTTTATACATAGTACAGAAAACATGAGTTTCAATTATGTTGCTAAAATCCTCACAGGCTGTTTCTAGCTAGTCCGGTTCAGCTTAGGTATAGACTACTCTTGTACTCTATCACCCCTGCATACATATATATACACCGTGAGGTTTTAGTTTTATGAGTGCGGTTTTGGCTAGTAACCAAACTGAAACTATAAATTTGGTTTTTTCAACCAACCTAAAATCGCCACATACGTCGGAACCGTTGGTGCGGTTTGTGCGGTTTTGATTCCAATTTGGTTACTTGTTCAACCCTATATATAATTATCAATTGAACATATTATTTTACTTTAAAATTAGAAAACATATTTAAATTACACTTTACAAATAAAAAACTACAATTTAAAATATAAAAAATAATAATTATAACTACTTGTTCTAATTTTATTAAATTGTGCATATATTATAAGAGAATGTATCAAGTATCTAATCAAATATGTATCAATCTAGTATGTATCGAATCATGATCAAGAATTCGAATTTTAAACGAGGCAGAGTATAATCTTAGATTTTACTCGTATTTTTATTCGAACTATTTTTCTAAGCTCAAATTTGGATTATATTATTAATAAATTCAAGTCGTTCATATTTTTTTTGAATCGAGCCCGAACTGTTGTTTGGTTCGATTTACAACCTCACCGGCAATCATTCAAGAGCCAGGTTAGGCTAAAAAGTAAAACTATCCTCCGGTTTGTAACATTTTTGCAAACAGGTTCCAATTTTCTTTTAGGCAAAATTCTCTGTCAAAGATTAGTTGAGCAAAATGGACCCCAAGCCTTTTTAAGTTGGGGTACTATTGTCATTTCATTAGTAGACGGCACAAACACTTTAGAGAGTTTCTTTGCCAAAAAAAAAAAATAATTAAAAAAAGAAGAAAAGGTTGGAGGAATAACTTTGCAAAAACAATACAAAAATAGAGGTCACCTTGTATTTCAATTTGCCAGATTACTGGCAAGAACTTCTGAATATCCAAAGAACAAACTTGTCCTAGAGCCCATTTGGGGAATCATTTGTGTTGATTAAAAGTATTTTTGGAATAAATATGCAAGTGTTTTGGTATTCAATAACTCTATGAAAATATGTTTAAAGAGTAGATATTTGGGTTTAGAATCACTTTTAGCTGAAACATCAAGTGTGCTTTTGACAGAAATAACTTTTGTCAATTGACCACAGAATCGACACGCAAGCAGTATACAATCTCTCTATGCGTGAAAGTACTATATTGATCAATTGATTAACTTACCATAAAATTAACTTCATAATAACAGTGAATCCATTTATTAATGTACCCCTCGGTTAGATTCTGCCAGAAAAAAACCCAAGATTTAGAAAAGCCTTCAAATGACATCTCTATTGCAAAGATTCCCTTGAAGATCTCTTACAAATATCAAATAATGTCGAACGCAGGGATCATGGACAAGCTGCAGGGAACTAATATTTATACACTTCTTAAAAAACTAGAAAAAGGATAGCGCAATACTGAGTTTGAACCTGAATCTTATTCCTAGAGAAAATTATATGCAGATGTTCATGTGACTACTGTCATAATTTTGAAAGAAACCAACAGTAGCAAAGAAAGTTCGCCCATGAACCATTTTACCATTACAAGAAAGGTATACTTCCAGCGTGGTGCATTCCCTGCATGAAAGAAATTAATATCCAAAAAATGACCACAACAATAATAGTTCTAATTACTAGTTCCGTGCTTCTGCTCATGCTAGTATCGATATGATAGTAGAACTGATGTGAACTAACATTCGCATCATTTTTAAGATCCACGCTTGGGCATGTCTGGATGATTTCTTCATTCTTATCATTTCCGATATCTTCTCTTGGCCTAGTCTGGATGATTTCTTCATTCCCACTTGGCACATCGCCCAGGACTGAACAATTTGAGCAGGAGCACATACCACCAAGAAAAAGAGGCAGTGACTGAAGGAATTCAGAGAGCACTTCTTGGTAGTTTTCCCCTATAATCCTCAATTTTTGCCTAGTTGCGGGTTTGAGAACCTGCATAAGTGATATTTTATTAGACGAAAGAATATTGAATTCCATCCGGAAAAGTGTGACATCGTATTACCACCACTGCTAAAGATGGTTAAGTATTTATGAAAATGCAATTAAGTTTTCAAAAACTAATGCTAGCCAGTAAGAGTTCAATACACAGAGATAGACCAACTTCCGCGAAATTTTCATGTAGACTATTACCTGAGAAGACCCACAAAAAGCGGTTCCCTGTCCGCAATTGCATTATTTGCCAGAGAGCAGCACACAACAAAGTATGATGCACAATTTTAAGTTCAAATTTGAAAAAGACAAGATCAGAATACTATGAAAGAAATTTTGATTACATCCATTATGTTGGTAGAAGTTACAATTCTAGCACAGAAGAATAGTGGCAGGCAGGCAGCGGATATCTTAGGAAAGAAAGTTTAGATTCTTCAATCTATTTCAAAGCTTTAAAAGTTCTAAAGCATATACTTCAGCACCAGAATCTAGAAAAATTATAAGAAAAACCCAAGACCTACACCGGAAAAATCCCCCAAATCTGGGAAGCGAGTAGCTTAACCAGGTTGTCATATTCATATATTATTACTCTCCATTCCATATATCAGTTGCTAAAAGAATATGCACACTTATTAAGGAAAACAATTAATAGCTTAGTTTTAGGAGGAAAATTATAAGAAAATGACATTATTGTCCTTATTAGAGTACCCTACTATTCTCCATCTTCTTCCTCGGTCACAGCTATTTTTTTAAGAAAAAATAATCAGCCATTAAATGCTCCATAACAAATGTAATAGAAAAAAGGAGAGAGAGAGAAAGAAGGAAAACGTAATTGGGAAAAGGAGAGAGAAAGAAGAGTAGTTTGATTGAATAAAAATATAAAATATCTTTAAAAAGAGGAGAATCAGAAGATAAATATGGGTATTATAGGAAAGAGAATTTAACATTCTCCTAGATATAAAACGACAATTATTTTGGAACATACAAAAAAAGCTAAAACGTCAGAATGAAAGGAGTATATCGCAGACTAGCCATGGGTCAGATAATGCTGCCAGCGATATAATAAAATTTATTCACTAACACAACCATCATGTTGTGTCAAGAAAAAAGAAAAAAGAAAAAAGACAAAAGAATTCAGAAACCCTAAAGAGCAGACTTGCCTGAAATAAAGTTTGTGTTATCACACGGGCGACCGCAGGAAGCCGTATGACAGCCAAGCAGCCAAGACGTCTTGGGTAATGATCTTGCAGTAGTATAGCACAAGATCTCAACATTTGCATGGGGAAACCAAAGGGTGATAGTCCCTTACAATCCATCAAAACTGTAATCTGAGGATGTTCCTTATCAACAAGGTTCATAACCCCGTGTTCTATCTGGGAAACTAAAGAATCAACAAATCATCCAGTGATGTTAGAAATGAATATAATTTAAATGAAGAAAACCTGATGAAGTATTGTCAAATTTAGTGAAAATGCTTAAAATAGGACTAAATAATAGGAGACCAAAAATTATTAAATTTGACTACTATATAACATGAACTGTTATGGAATGACTGTTTAGTGAATTTCTTGGCAAACATTACAGGGAAGTTATAAAATTAGGGCAGCAAAATGAAGCAAGCCCACCCCCACCCCACACACACAAAACCACAAAGTTTGTTAGAGATCATTCAAGATCAACTCCTAAGATATACAGTTCATGTTTTATCACTTGCTTTTAATCTCTTCAATTAATTGAGGTCAACTTAAGATCTACTTGATTTAACTAATTACTTCTCCTAGAACAACATAAAAAAGTAGAGCTACCCAAACTAGACTGGAAAACAGTTTGTTCAAAGGAGAGTTTAAGATCAGCTCACAAGATAAGCAAGCTTGTTCATGAAATCTACTGAGTAATCCAGATGTGACAGATGATACTTCTACCAGAAAAAAATGCTTACCCACTGCTTTAGCAAAGAGAGGCCTGTTATTAGAGCTCAAGTTTGAGCAAGCGAGTCCAAGGCGTATAATGAGACAAGGCCTTAGCTTCACATCATAACTGTGCCAAAAGACGAAGCATGACCAAGCCTCAAGTTCTTCCTGTGAAAGAATACTGTAAGTCTGCCTCCAACGGATTGTCTTCTTCACTGATGATATAAACCTTGAGAATTCACCATTTGCAGCAGCATAAAATCTATGAAGCTCATCCTCATCAAGCCTGTACAGGCACTATTTATTTTCAATACATTTAAGTTGAATTCTACATAAATTATCAAAGAAACGAATGCTGGGTGAAGATGAATATGAAGAAAAAATAACCTCACATGAGCTCCTTAAACTCTTTCAGTTTTGAACACGACAGAAATGGCAATTTCGAGGAAGAACATAGCACAACATTGTATTGGTAAAGTTACCTTTCTGGTAAAGTCAAACCCTGCTTATCAAACTCTTTGTGAAGATCTAGCAACCACTTTTTAGAAGCAAGAATTTTGGGAGCTTCATTGCTGGACCTGAAAAAGAACATTGCAGAAATGATTAAAAAAAAATTAAAAAAATTAACATTACTTTAAAAGACAAGAAGACGAGCGATTAATGAAATAGAATCTGAATACAAAAATCATACTATCATAATGATGAACCAATTTATACTTCATATTGCACGGGAGTAATTATTGTATGTATTACAATACAGTAGATATTATTGCTAATGAGCTCCACTATCTATGACGGTATGACCTTGACACATTTGATGAACTAACTACAGCTGCAAGATGCTATAGGTATTCAAGTAAGTGGCAGCCATTCGAGTTCATTCACTTAAAAGCGAGTTCCAGTCTTTCAAAACAAAAAGTGCCTGTACCTGACACTAACTTCCAGTCTTTCAAAACATGTTCCATTCCTGTGGTTTAAAAACCTAGACAAAGAACATTCAAATGAGAGGCAGACCAGACGCGATTGACAGATAAGCGAACATTAATAGCATGTCTAATTCCCGATCATTGTGGGTATATGGTAGATGACCGGGACCAAGTGAAATATATACTCATGAGGTGGGGTGATGGGACGGGTCTTGGGACACGGGATAATATCATATAGATAATTCTCACGCAAAACTCAATCAATTAATCATTCAATATCTCCAAATAATAAAGTACATCACTATTTATAATACTCCTAAACAACTTTCCTAACCTAAATTGACTCTAATACGGTAACTACAAATTAAAAAAATTAATTTAAATACAACTTCTAATTCATATAGGCTTCCAAAGCCTTTTATATTGTTCTAACCAACTTTCACGGGCTCGTCCTACATTATTTCTCCTCCACTGAAAAAACTCGACTCCGTCAAGTTATCAACACAAGAACAATCACGTCGAATCACCAAGGAAGTCTTTGCAAGCTTTAAATGTGGCATGTCGAGAGCGCAAGTAAAAGTGAATTTGGTATTGCCTTTGATAATCGAATAGATATTAGCACGAGTATCATGTTGCGCGTGACGATCCGATAGCCATTTACGCCCTAAGATAATATGACAAACTTTAAGGGGTAAAACATCACACATAACAGTATCCTTAAGCTTGCCAACGGAAAATGTAACCATACACTTCTAGGTAATCCGCAACTTTGTATTGGTAATCCATGCAACATCATACGGCTCGGCTCCGGGTGAGGCTCAACTTTTAACCCAAGTTTCTTAACTGCTTCCTCAGAAATAACATCCATACAACTCCCAATATCAATCACAAGAGAGCACACCTGTCCAGCACACATAACTCTCGTCTGAAAAATTCGCCCGCAATGGATCTTAGGATCATCCTTATGTTGTTGGGCTACAAATAAAGGTCGAAGAACACCTAAACATCCTTCCAAATGAGCCTCAACTTCTAAATCTTGCTCATCGAGCTCATACTCGTCGTCTATCGGCTTGCAAACCTCTTCGTTTAAGTCAGCTTTTCCGCAAGCTTTGTAAACAATAGCAAGTTGCCTAGAGGGAGAAGAGGCAACATTCATCTTTGGGGAAGGACGCTCTAAAAGACATGTGACCAAAACCATGACAGTTATATCATCTAGACGAATTGTTGTTGCTAGCATTAGAAGAACTCGGGGTACGATTAGGCATGCTAGTAGCTGAAGGGCTTGTTGACGATCTTTCCATTGGCCTATTTAAAACAGACTCCACAAAAGTATGCTCCCTCCGAGTTTGGACTTGTATTGGAGGCCTAACAAAATTTCTTTTCAAATTATCCTTTATTTGGGTGGCAACTTAAACAACATCATCTAAGAGAAAGAGTTTACATGTAGCTACACCACATGTAATCTCTCAATCCTCGACGGTACATGGAAATTAAAACTTCTTCAACCCAAGAAAATTCAGACCGTGTAACCAAACTGTAGAACATTGAAGTATACTCGGCTACAGATTTACTTGTACCAATTCAGTTAATTGCAAATATGCTCGCTGCTTATAATCCGAAAGTACAAAACGCCGTGTCATTGCAGCTTTCATATCCTCCCATCTTCTCGCTGTATACAACTTTCGCTAATGTTGATCCCACCAAATCCAAGTTGTTCCTTTCAACTTCGCTTCAGCAAAGAAGAGTTTCCTTTCATCAGATAATTCATACCAATGAAAGAAGCTCTCCAAACTATGAATCCAATCGAAAAATGTTTCGGGACCATTATCGCCATTAAAATCTCCAACATCTAATTTTGTTCCTCTATCCATTGCATTCATCTTAGGATCTGGAACATGGTGATTAACTCGTGGAATAGGGTCATGCTGCTGTAGTCTCATACGATTAATATCCGGGATGGGGTCTTCAAATTTCTTAAGAGCATCTTCTTGTCCTTTATCTACGCGTTCCGTGAGTACATCAACTTTTATTATAAGTGTTGTAATAGAGGCCTGAATATTTGCAGTAAGTGTTGTGATTAAGTCTTCAATCCTCTTGAGATGCTCATCTTGTTGTAACATATAATTATCAAGCTTGGCGTTGATCTCTCCAGCATTAATAGACCTGGCAAAATTGGCCCAAGCCCGAGGGCCGGGCCGGGCCGTCAAAAAGCGGGCTTTGGGCCTCATTTTTTCAGCCCAAAAAAATCGATCCGTTTTGGCCCAACCCGTCAGAAGTCCGGCCCGTTTGGGCTAAGCCCAAAAAAATGGCAAAAATTGGTCATAAAACAACCTAGGCCCTCGGTCCAACCCGCCCACCAAAGACCGGGCTTTTGGCTTTATTTTTTTAGCCCGCCAAAACCTGGGTTGTTTTGGCCTGGCCCGTTTGCCAGGTCTAAGCATTAACCATAGTTCCTGTGAATACAAATATAGAGTACTTTTTTTCTTTTTTTGGCTCTATGGACTTAAGTGCATGAAATATAAAAAAGCAGGGGCTGAACTAAAACTATTGAAACTTCAAGGGCTGAAATGAAAGAAAATAAAACTAGAGGGACTAATATGTAAAATTTCAAAGGGTATTTTGAAATTTAAGATAAATTGGGGGACTAAACTATAAAGCTATAAAAACTATGGAGTACCTAACTGTAATTTTCCATGATATATTTTGTTGGTACGGGAGAGTAAACAGATCTATTTGGTCATTATCTCTTTTCCCCAAATAAAGATACATATTGGGACTCCCCACTCCAAACAAAGAGACGCAAGGAACACAACCCTTGAGGGGATATAAGGCGACAGCAAGGGCGACAATAAGAGGTGGCAGCGACGACAGGTGGCAGCGGCGACAGAAGGCTACGAAGATGCTGATGGTTATTTCTTCCTCTTCTACTTCTTTTTTTTTTCTCTCTTCTTTTGGATTTTGTTTAGAAGTTAGTTGGGGTAGTTCGATATTGATGGCTAGGGTTTTAGGAGGTTTTGGGTGTTCAATTTGGTATATGGCAGTGACTAATAGGACATATTATGTTGGTTTGTTTGTGTACTGTTGATGGCTCAAGGCAGTGAATAGCAACTACATGTTTCTGCAATGGTTTAGGGTTTGGGTTAGGATTTGTTTGGCTGGATGATTAATATATGTTGGTTGTTTTGGCAGCTTAAAGGCTTATATGAGAGGGTATGTTTCCTGTTTTCCTGGGCAGCGACTAATTGTCATATTGTGGCCGGTTTGTGGGCAATAAATTTGGGAATGCTGGAAATTGATAACAGGAACAAAAATTGCAATTAATAAAATTGCAAACCTTGCTTTGATACCAAAATGATATGGGGACGAGGTCTTAGGACAAAGGATAATATCACACAGATAATTCTCACGCAAAACTCAATCAATTAATCATTCAATATCTCCAAATAATAAAGTACATCACTATTTATAATACTCCTAAACAACTTTTCTAACCTGAATTGGACTTTAATACGATAATTACAAAATAAAGAAATTAATTAAAATACAACTTCTAATTCATATAGGCTTCCAAAGCCTTTTATATTGTTCTAACCAACTTTCACAGACTCTTTCACGGGCTCGTCCTACATCATGGGGCAAGCTCTTCGCGCCGCTATGCCCCGCTCCTCTGCCATAGCCCCCAGGTCTATGCAAAAGAATCAAGGCCGAGGGATTTGCAAGGGAACCTTACCTTCTCTCATCTATTCGATATGCATGTTACTTTTGAGCCACAACTTTCTGTGTACTGAATGGTCGGTGAAAATTAAGAGGGTGTTTGGAATTAGTTATAAACAATCAAACTTGCTTATAATCAATTTTAAAAAAGTATAAAGTGTTTGGATAATTTTAAATCTGTTTATAATCAATTTTAAGAAGTATAAAGTGTTTGGTGAATTGATTTTAAAACTGGTTATAATCACTTTTTATGGAAATAATTAGAACCTCCAATTTGGAGCTTTTGATTATTTGTCAAATCTAATAACTGCAGATTTGACCAAGTATATTACTAATCTATCCTTATTTATTTTAGTAATTCCATTCATTATCCGTTTTACTTTTCAAAACATTCCTTTTAGTAATTTATACTTGAAATAAATAATTAACAAATTTTTATACCAAACATTTTTCACTTCTTACTAATGTAAGTACTTTTTATTTTCCAAGCACAAACTACTTTTTAAAACTTATAATAATTAAAAGCAATAATCAAAATCACTAACCACATTTTTAAATCATTCCAAACATACTCTAAATAAGATGTGTTAAGCAAGCAGAGAAGTCAAAATTCACAATTCTTTAATGACTTAATGAAAAAAACCCTTAAAACTTTATATATATATATATATATATATATATATATATATTTTAAAACCAACTAGAGGTGAACCATAGTTAACCAACAATGGGATGACATCCTATGTGGCATGTGATGTGAAAATAAAAAAATAAAAAATATTATAAAAAGCAAATATTTTCACACAGAAAAATAAATTTAATTATTTAAATAAAATATGTTATAAAATTTAAAAATTATTATTATTAAAACATCAAATTTATAATAACTCTAATATAAAATATATGACAACAAAAATATATAAGTAAATAAAATATTTAAAAATAAATTACACGCATTTTACTTAAATATTTCCGCACAAACAAATAAAGTTTAGAATTAAGGCATCATATGCTTTGGTGAGCTCATTGTATCAATAAGTAATGCTTTGGTTACTTAATTTAATTAAAATAAGCATTAAAACAAGAAACCAAGGAAATCTGCATAACTTATGCATAACATATCCCATTTACTTATAGTTTCACATCTACAACATCGCACCCAATTTGCAAGATCAAAAGCCAAATCATCCGATAATTTCCAAGCCAAACAAAAGAGAAAAGGGAAAAAGAAAACAGAGAAAAAGAATGTGTTGCTACCGTTGATTTTCCTTTCAATTTTGACATGCATGCTTCATCCATTAGGGCTAATTTTTTGGGGGGTTTAGGGCTAAACTTCATCCCTGAAATATACAAGCTAAACAAATTTTTCAAAAATGGGAGGAGACATATCTCATCGGAGATGATAACTGTGTTCAGAAACAAGAACGGTTCCTACGCCAAAACAAGAAACGGTCCCCGTTTCTTCTTCTACCTTCCCTTTCTTTTTTTGTTCTTTTTTGAATTTGCTTGCTGCTGAGAAAAAATTATTGTTGCAGATCTACTAATGTTTGATGATTATGAGTGATGGTTGTGATGGGTTGTAGGATGGGTGGGGTGAGACAGTTGAGGCATGGGAGGCAGAGGTTGGGGAAGGATTATCGGGGTTGAGGGGTGGGTTGGGGTGTGACGGATATGGGGACTTTTTGCCGTCTGCAGATCTACTCTGTTGTTATTAAAATTGTTTGTTTTATTGATTGTTTTTAATTAAGTATTGAAAAATGTAAGTAAACAATTTTTTTGTTGGCTTGAAATGCCACGTAATATGCTACATCAATATTGGTTACACATTATATGCCATGTAGGATGCCATCTCAGTGTTGGTTAACCAGGGTTCACTTTTGAGTGGTTTTTGGGTGCTTTTTGCCCAATTATTAGAACTGAAAGGTTTTTTTGTGAAAAAGAAGAAGTTCAGAGGTTAAATTGAAAAAAAATATAAAGTTCAAGGGTTTTCTTTTTTGTCATTAAGTCATTCTTTAATATCACTCCAGGAATATGCTAAAAAACAAAAGACTTTAATAACTGGGAGAATGGTTTCTTCTAAGGATCACGAAACATCAAGATACTTAGCAAATGAGGTAATCAAATATCCTTCTTTACCAAAGCCTTTTGCAATCAGCAATCCTAAAACTTATACAAGCTAATTCTTCGCTTGATTTTTGAAAATTCCTTTCACTGATCATGAAAACTAACAACTTCTTACATTTAAGATAAGCATAGTTATATAGGAATGATTCCATGAAATAAATTCACAAAGATATGCATCCAATGTTGTTTATAAGAGCTTTAAAAAAAAATGTTGTTTTTAAGAGCAGTGCTTATAAAATTACAAAATACGTCTCTTTTACCAAGAACAAAGCAAGTATTTTGTTACCTTGTGTCCAGATCTGATAAATTGGAAGGTGACTGTGATTGTGATTCAGAATTTGCTTGCGAGTCATTGGAATTGTTAGATGAAGATTGATCAGAGAAAACTGTTGCGATTGAGAGGGCTAACATTGGCCTTGACAATGCCTGGCAGAATAAACAAATTATCACTACCAAGAAATTAAAACAAGTAAACTATGTAATAACGAAATAAATTAATCGAATGAAAAAAGTAACTAGCAGGTTTTAGAGAAAACCTTAAAAACATTGTCAAGGCCATTTGTAATCATATGATCGAGTTTTTTGAGTTTGTAGAAAGACAAGAACCCTCCAGTTTTCCAAGGAGTTGAGAAATTGCATCTCCATATTCCATCAAGTAAAAAGCAGAAACATGGAATTTTACTTAATTATAAAGCTTATGTCGTCTATCATGTAAGGCAAATTGGAAGATCCTCTCAATTACAATGAAAATTTTAGTGTGAAACAGTTTTCCACCATGATGATCCAACGCTGAACAATGGACCTGATCAGACAATCAGCAAACAGCTATAAAAGTGGATGCTCTGTGACTAGAACCAGGGCCTAGTAAAAATGTGCCCATCAGCCTATTCATGACTCATGAGAGAAGACATGGATAACCCGATTTCTATTTATAATATGGATTTGATATCTACAATTATAAGTGGCCCCCTCCCCCATAAACTTTGTAAAAGAGTTCAAATTCTTCTTTTTTATAGGTAATTTTGGTCAAAAGTATTTATGGGAATTGGAACCAAGGACCTTGAAGCCTTGCTATACTTGCTAAGCAAATTAGTTGCTTACTCTTGCATAAACTTCATGTTTACAGCTAAGACAGAGGAACTGGAAGGGTACGGTTTACAGGATAAAGGGAAGGACAAAGTAAGAGATGATGATAAATAAATAATAATGTGTCGGTTAATGAATAATTAATAATGTAATATTTTGAAACTAATGTATTAGTCCTTGTGGTGTAAGTAAGACTTGAGCATATGTATGTGTAAATAATGTAAATAATAAATGCCATTTTCACATTCCTAAGGGTTTTTAAGGTGTACAAATTATACAATACAGAATGAAGTAACTCTGAAATATGCCATTTTCCCAGTAGATTGGACTGTATCAACACGATCACAAACAAATGAAACAATGCATCCTCAAATTTAGTCAGTATTTAGGGATTTATGCAATTGGGTTTTTAAGTATGTTATAAAATTAAATAAAATGCTTAAAAATCTGAAATTGAAAGGAAAAAAAAATATAACCATAAAAAAGAATATAAGAAAGTAAAAACCCAACCTCCATATTCTTAACCAAGCCCTTGAAAGGAGTCCATCTTTGGATCCACCGAAGTGGTGGATAGCAGAAAAGTTGGAGAGCCTGAAGTCCATGCCAAACAAAAGGACACTTGGCTTTTGAGAGCCTCCGCACAATCGCTAATGCTGCAGTTGTAAGCAGAAACACTCCTATATCACCTGCCGCCCCATTTCCCAGTATACCTTGTTTCATTGAAGCAATACATTGCAAAGACTTCTTTGAGAAGCCCTTTGGGACCGAAGAAACTAAACAACCTTTTACCACCTTTGTAGTAGTGATGACCCTAGGCTCCGAGCTCTTGCTTGAATGAGATACACGCAAAGAGTCTCCCATAACTAACTTTTTCGTAAAGTCAATTCATATAAGATCTCAATTCAACCAATACGTTACTTTTAGACTACAAAAGTACCAAATATCAAAACTTTGCATCAATCTATTTCATTTATATATGCTAATTTAAAACCATATACCAAACATTTCATGTCAGACCTGTAAAGAACATCTTAACACTAAAACAAGACCTGCTAAAATTTTCTGGAATAATCCCAAAGGCAACCTGCATAGGCAATGCACTCAATCATTAAATGTGTTTGGGCATATTACCAAGTTATATTACTCAGTTAAGACAGTTACTCCCACCCCAATGAGAGTTCAGTTTTTCTTTTTGTACACCCAAAAAGGAGCCCACTTTCAAAATATAGACTAAAAGGGCAGAGAATCTTTCAAAACAAACCTCAATCAAAAGTGACTAAACCTAGCCTTTAAAACTATCAATATTATTAGCAATTATAAGGAGTTGCGAGTTAGGATAAGAACAGAAAAAACATATTCTTAAAATGCATTATTTTTAAAAAGTGGACTCCAAACTATGAACGGGAGAGTAACACTCCCTCCGTCCACCAATGGTTTTCAAAAGTACATTTTTCATTTATATCATTTTTCCAAAAAAACAAGTAAAAATTAATACAAAAGACAATAATTTTTAAATGGACAATGGTAAGCACAACTAAATATGTCCACGTTACAAAATTTTCAGATTAATATTGGAAATGCTGTCATAAACTAGCATTTTGTTTTTCAAAATTGACTTCCTTAATATGTATGAAAAATATACTTATGAAATCTATTAGAGGATGGACAGAGTATATATTAGACAAACTTCACTTAAAAAATCTAACTTAACCTCTGTTTATAAATTTAGAATAGTAAAAAATGAAAGGAGAAAAAAAACTGCGCTGCAAGTTTTGAAGCAAGCGCCAATGAATAGCAGACAACTGATAAACTAGTTATTATGATTGTGTTGAGCTAGGCATATTATTTATAAAATATTTACCTAGAAGAACTGAAGGAACTGAACTCTCAAATGACCAAATTTAATGCCCATAAGGCCATAACAATTAACACATTAACTCTCGTGGATTTCATCAAACTATTCTACACTGTTCCAGCTACACTAAAAATTATGAATACAATACCAAAATATAAACAGTGTGAATCCAATTCCATAAATTCAAAACCTCTATATGAACATCGAATTTTGCTAATTAGATCGATAAAAAGAAAAAGTAATTTTAAGAAGAAAAAAAATAGTATAAAAAATGAAAATAGAACGGTGTCGATATACGACCAAATTAATGTATGGATTACCTTAATTACACGTCTGAATTAGCGATGTCATTTGGACGATTTCACGAGGTTTTCTCAGATCATTAAGTTAATGAAGGGAGGTTAAGATTAGGGTTTTGGTTTGGAGAATAGAGTGGAAGAGTTTGTTGAATTTGTTTGATTGAAGAGAGAGAAAACACATGAAAAGGGTGAAAATGACGGGATGAGAGGGACCAGAGAAAACACGTGACTTTCACGCACCCACTTTCTTGTCACTCTAAAAACCTATTTATGCACGTGTCATTATGTTATTTACTCTCTATTTTGCTCAAACAAACCTACAATGTCCATGGCTTCCCTTCCGTACAAAAAGGAGTCCATTATAATGGCCATACATAATTATATATATTTTATTTATACACATAATCTGTCAAAATTACGATAGATTTATTTTTGATTTTTGATCTGAAATGAGAGAAGAAGTTTTTTTTTTAAAATAAATCTGCCAAACGACATAGTTTTTGGAATTTATCACAAGATAAATAAAAACATCATTCTTGTATATGACCATATTACCCATAAAATAATTATGCAAAGAAATTACTCCCTCCATACTTAAAAAGATGAACAAACTATAATTTATACACATTAAAAAAATAAAAACAGAGAGTAAAAAAAATTCTAAATTTATCTTTAGTGATCACACAAAATTATATAAAATGATGAATATTTTTTTACCACTTAAGGCTTAAATATAATTTAGTACCTTAAACTATAGGTTATATTCCACTTCGGTTATCCACCTTTTGAAGATAGAGGGATTAAAATTTAACATAAATGCTAATATGCTTCCTTCTTTCATATGATTAACCAAAGAATGAATAATATTATGCACAAATAATACACAAAAAATAGGATTCATGTATTGCATATCAATAAAAAATTATTGAAAAATATAATAACAGCTTCTTGTTTTTCTCCACAATCTTTTGATCTAATTAAAATATATTTAAATTAAGTTTTTATTATGGGGATGTCATGAAAAAAGGGAAGAAAAATTGACTTATACGCGTACTATTTGAAATTTATTACTCGATCGGTTAAGAATAAAATATTTATTTATTTTAAATATTTTAATGTACATTAAAATTAATGTACGTATAATTAACATAAAAAATAATTATTTTCACAAGGACTTATTAATAGAGATTTAATTGATTGGGTCAGCTGGGATAATTCATGTGACATTGTTTGGACATAGATTGAGCATACTAATCTGCTTCCAATTAACTTCCTTATTTCTATTTATTTTATTTTTATTGTTAATCTTACAAATATGACTTGGAAGGTTTCCACATTTTTTGCTCTAATAGCCGGAAAATGCTTCTTCTGAATTTGCTTTTGTGAATGTCAAGATCTGGGTGCGCATGTAATTTACAAATATGATAGTAAATATTGACTTATGAATTCTGTTAGCATGAAGTGAACTTCATGGTAAGTTCATTTTATGTTCAATATAGTATTAACATGCAAGCGGAGTGTGTCAACACTATATTGAATATGAAGTGAACTTACCTAAAGTTCACTTCATGCTAACCACTTTCTCAACTTATGCGTACACATGAAATAAGAAAAAATTAAGAATGACTAGGGCTTAATTTGACTTATCTTATGAATAGCAATTCAATCTCATTATAAATTTGTCGGATTCCTCTATAAATCGTCACCTGACAAAAAATAAATACACAACTCTCATATGCACAAAAATGACGAGAGCAGATCCTATGTTCCCAATTTTAATGTCCACTTGTGTCCCTCCACTTAAATTTTAACACATAGTCTCTTACTTAACACTAATTAATTCTAAAATTAAATAAAAGGACATGTGCCAACATTTAAGTGGTGGGGGTGGGGGTGGGGGTTGGGGTGGGGGGCAGGGAATTTGGGGACAGATGATCTACTCTCCAAAATGACACTCCATTATACTCCATCCGTCTCTAATTATTTGACGTTTTAAATGTGAACACAAGAATTAAGATAATGATTAAAAAAACATTAAATATAGTACTCAAATTTTGTTGAGATAAGGAGAGAGAAAGAGTTTAAAGTATCAAAAAATAGGAAGAGTAATGAGGGTAATTTTGAAAAAATTGTCATTAATTCTCCTAGATTTGAACAAACATCAAATAATTAGGAACAAATGAAAAACTCTAAAACGTCAAATAATTAGGGACGGGAGGAGTAATAATATAAAATCAAAATCAAAACATTTTCTTTTCTGTCTCTCCTTTATAGATGAAAACGAGAGCCGTTGATTACAAAAGAGGCGACTCTAAATCCCGAAAGCAAAGACGACATTCCCAAAAACAAAAACCCGACGAATCCCAAGCCAATCGATATATCCAATCAAGACACAAAACACGCCATCGGGTCGTGGTACACGTGTCCATCTGTTTGAGAGAGTTCGAGCTAATTACATTCTGTCGAGTTTGCTTCTTGATATGAGATAAGCAAATACCTATTCCAAAAATCACATATTCAGTTAAACAAAAAAAAAATTCTAAACCAAATGAATGTGAATAAAAGTAGGGATGACAATTTAAATGTGATAAATCAACTTTTGGTACCTGTACTGGGACACGACTTACAATTTGTTACAAACTAGTGATTGTACTCAAAAAATGTTACACTCCGTTAAACATTAGGGACACGACTTACAATTTGATACCCGAAATGAAAAAAGTTACAAACTGGTGATTGTACTCAAAAAATGTTACACTCCGTTAAATAGTAGGGTTTCATCTTTATTCTGTTTGAAAATTAGGGTTCTCTTCTTCTGTCCTTCTTCTTCTCTCATTCTTCTTGTCTCAATTATCAATTGATTACTGGTTCCCATATATTTATTACAGGGTTTTCAGTGTTTAATTGAAAGGATGAGCTTGTCTTGGAGTGGAATCGTAAATGAAATCGGAAAAGAAGATTGTAGTTCATGCAACAAAAATGAATGAATTACACCAGAGTTACCAAGTCGGTGTCACTGTGGAGCAATGGTGCGAATGCGGGAGGCAAGAAAAGATGGAACAAAACATCGAAGATCTTTTTCGCGTCAACTTCGTTTCTCTCTCTGTATGTTTCTCTCCCGTTGGATCAATTTTAACGATTATTTAAAAATTGAAAAGTACAAGCACCAGATTACAAAAATTTTTTAGTACAATCACCAGTTTGTAACTTTTTTCACTTCGGGTATCAAATTGTAAGTCGTGTCCCTAATGTTTAATGGAGTGTAACATTTTTCGAGTACAATCACTAGTTTGTAACTTTTTTCACTTCGGGTACCAAATTGTAAGTCGTATCCCAATACAGGTACCAAAAGTTGATTTATCCCCAATTTAAATTGAAACCAATCAGACACGAGTTAAACCGAAAAGTTCAAATTGCTCGAACTCGATTCGAAATTGTATTCGACTCGGTAGCTAAACGAGTTTCAATCAAATTTTATTTCATACTCAATAAATTTTGTAAATCAAATTTGAACAATTCAATACTCGATTCAACTCAGTTGATTTATACCCTTAATTGTTATGCTTGGCACCCCAATAAGATATTCGAGTCGAATACAATTTCGAATCGAACCCGAGCAATTTAAACTTTTCGAGTGAATAAAATCTGAATATCAATAAAAAAAATTATAATTTAAAAATATTCGAGTAATTTATCAAAATTTAAATTTGCTCATATTTTAATTATTTATATATTGAATTGAGTTCAAATCGAACTTTTAGTCGAATGAGTACGAATCGAGTCTAAACAATTTGATTCATTTTACAATCTTAATAATAGTTTATTTTAAATAATAATAATCGACAATCCTACTACAACAATTAAAAAAAAGGATAAATTGTGCTTTTTAGTTTTCACTATATAAAAAGCTGGATTTTAAGAAAAATGTTCCAAACATGATATCCAACTTATTAAAAATAGTGCTTAAAATAAGTTGTTAAAAAAACTAAAAGCAAATTAGGTCTAGCAGGGCAAAAAGAGTGTCAAGATGTGAATATATATATATATATATATATATATATATATATATGTATATATATGTGTGTGTGGGGGTGCTAATCCATGACAACTGATGGTTAGAGATCACTATTCCAAAGAATCAATATGTCAAATGAGATCAATTAAATAGAAGGTTGAGATCGAAAGTAATATATACCAAGCCGCTACATTTTAATAAAAATCAAATTAACTTGATAACATAGGCCCATATTGTCAGATAGCCATTTAAAAAATGAATTTATTTTTTTATATATCAACCGCTACAGCTTGTAGCAGCTTGGTTATATTATTTTTTATAACGTGAGCCCATTTTTGAGAAATAGAATGATAAAAATAGAATATTTTTTTAATATACCAACTGCTACAGCTTGTAGCGGCTTGGTCATATTTTTTTGTGTCATCTGTTGTCCCACTTTGTTGGTAATAGTGTTATTACTTAATTTTTTATTACTAATATTAATTAAATAAGAATTAAAAAGGCAATTAATATTACAATATTATCTTTCTATCTCTCAATTTTCTTACAACGAAAGGCATTTAAAAAAAACTCAAGCCTCTACATCTTGTAGCAATTGATAATAGTGTTATTACTTGCATTTTTATTACTAATATTATAATCGTAGATTAATTAAATAGAATGTTGAGATCGAAAGTAATACATACCAAACCACTACATGTTGTAGCGGCTTCTATTTTAATAAAAGTCAAATTAACTTTCTAACGTGAGCTCATATTGTCAAATAGTTATTTAAAAAATGGATTTATTTTTTTTATATCTCAACCGCTACAGCTTGTACTGGCTTGGTCATATTTTTTTATAACGTGGGCTCATTTTTGAGAAATAGAATTTATATTTTTTATATACCAACTGCTACAGCTTGTAGCGGCTTGGTCATAATTTTTTTTTTGTGTCATCCGTTGTCCCACTTTGTTGGTTATTATTACTCGACTTTTTATTACTAATATTAATTAAATGAGAATTTAAAAGGCAATTAATATTACAATATTATATTTCTATCTCTCAATTTTCTTACAACAAAAGGCATTAAAAAAAAAAAAAAACCAAACCGCTACATCTTGTAACGATTGGTAATAGTGTTATTATCAATTTTATTACTAAAAGTCAATTACTAATATTATTACTAAAAAGTCAATTACTAATATTATTACTAATATTATAGTATTAGTAATAAAAACAATTAATATTAGTAATAAAAAGCAAATAATAACATTTATTACCAACCGCTACAAGATGTAGCGGTTTGCTCTCTTTTTTTAATGTTTTTCGTTGTAAGAAAATTGAGAGATAGAAAGATAATATTGTAATATTAATTGTCTTTTTTATGCCTTTTTAATTCTCATTTAATTAATATTAGTATTAGTAATAAAAAGTCGATTAATAACATTATTACCAACAAAGTGGGACAACATATGACAATAAAATAAAAAAATTTATGACCAAACCGCTACAAGCTGTAACAGTTGGTATATAAAAAAAATATAAATTCTATTTTTATCATTCTATTTCTCAAAAATGAGCCCACATTAAAAAAATAAATAACCAAGCCACTACAAGCTGTAGCGGTTAGTATATACTCTATCCGTCCCATGATAAAAGTCTTTATTACTATTTTGGGTAGTCCTATGTTAAATGTCCATTTTCTTTTAATAATCAAATTTTTACACATTTTTTCTATTATACTCGTAGCATTAAATATCTCATACTTTTTTTATTTTAATTCTCTTTCCATATTTAATAAGTATAATTAGTTATGTGTTAAAAATATTTTGAATTGAAAAGCTAAAAAGTCACTCTTTCACCTACATTGAAAATAATTAATGATATTATTATGGACAATTTTATCATTTCATTCATTTTCTTAATATACGTGAAAAGTCCACCAGAACTTTTATTCTGGGACGGAGGGAGTAAAAAGAATAAATTCATTTTTTAAATAGCTATTTGACAATATGGGCCCACGTTAACAAGTTAATTTGATTTGTAACGGCTTGGTATATACTCCCCCCGTCCCAAATTAACTGCTGTTTTAGCAGAAAAATTTTGTCCCACAATATCTGCTTTTTCAAGATTTCAATGCATTTTTTTCCTTTTGTTTTCCAAGTTTGCCCCTTTACCTTAATTGTTGCATTTTTATTTTCATTCAAGTCTCTCCTTTTTTTAAGCATCTTTTTCATATTCCCACCAATAAGAATGTGATTGTCAAAGTTATGCTTCTTAAAAGAGCTTGGCACACTCTTCCATGAACAATCTCTTTTTACTAAAGCCTTAATTGCAGAAAACAAAAAATTAGCAAATAAGGGTATTTTAGTATTTTTATCACATATATTGGTATGTGTGTAGAACTCTAGAACAGCTTCGATCTCAACATTTCATTTAATTGATCTACGGATTGGTTGCTGAAATAGTGATCTATGCAACCGATTGCCATGAATTTGCACCCTGTATATATCTATATATATATATATATATATATAGATGGAGAGAGAAAGTGAACCTGATCATGAGCAAAGTCGAACCAGACTTGTAAGATTTCAGGGAAAACAGTGGCACCTCTTGAAATCTCCCAAACAGAAGCTCCCATTTCAAAGAGCGAGTACACGGCCACTATTGCATTAGCAGCAACAACGAATCTGGTGGAAATTTTGTTTTTAATTTCGTCATTACGCGAGTAAACAAAAACCCTAGCCTTCTGTTTGCTTGCTATAAAAACCAACGGAACGGAAAATAAAATCTCAAAATCTAAAAACAAATTTCCTTCCGTACAAATTTCAGCAGAAATAAAAAAATTCACTTGAAAATTATGAAATCAAAGTACCTGAAGGCATCAAAATCGTACCAGTGAGGAGAATTGGAGCCCCTAAAATTGGTGAGCATGAAAATGGTGGAGGCGAGCGAGAAGCAAAACGCAGCGAGGCGGAAGACGAAGATGAGGGTGTTGAAGCGCCGGAGTTTGCGGACGGAGACGGTACCGGTGGAGTAGAAGTGAGGAGGGTTTTCAGGTTCAGGTTGGATTCGAGGTGGTCGAGCCAACGGAGCGTCAACACTGCCATTTCGGAGCGACCGAGGGGACCGCATATCTCTGTAACTCGTACTCTTAGCTCCTATAGTGAGTAGTGATTATAAGTTAGTTGGAATAAAGAGGAGAGAGAAAGAGAAAATTCATGAGAAAATGTAGAAGAAGAATTAGACCGAGGAATTACATTTCTCTTTTTATGTGTGTAGTAGGAAGGAAAAGGAGATGGAAGGTGGGGAAATGAAATTGAAAGGGAAAACCGAAAGGGGGTAGAGTAGGCCAGTAGGGTAGTGTAGATAAAGAGAACCGAGTGAGGGCCAGGGGATGGATGGGTGTGACTAGGGACTAGGGACTAGGGAGAGCCTTTTATCACTTTCTTTCTTCTTTCATTTTTCTACATGTTTTTTCATTTCTTTTTTTGGAGCGACAAAAGTATATTTAGCCCACAAACATTTAATCGACAATATTTTTAAATTTAAAATTAATATTAATTTATTTAGTTTTTATTTAGTATAATAATAAATATTATAAATTATTTAAAATTTATTACTATTTATTGTTTTATAATTTTTAGTGGATGGTCTTAATTTTAAATTTAAAAATATTTTAAATTAATTTTTAAAAATTAACAATAATCTTATAATTCGAAACTGAAGTAATAAAAATTGGAACACTATTACAATCTCAGATTTTTTGTCAACATCGTCTACATGTTTATGCCAATGCATTCTTACATAACATTTCATTACAACTTGGTGTAAGCTGGTTTGTGCCTAATTCAAAATATAAATACTTCCAAAGGAATTATAAATATAGGATATTAAACGGGAATTTATATAATTTTGGCTTAAATTTAATTTAATTTATTACTCTAAATTATAGGTCATATTTCACTTTTAATTTTGGCAATTAGATGATTGAATTATTAATTTTTTCTAATTCTAACAAATTGAGTCTGCCACGTTAGAAATTGCTGACGTGACTATCTGGATGGCGCATAAGGCACCTAATGTGTGTAAAAAAAATAATTTTTTATGTTTTGATTAAACAAATTTGATATAATAAAGGATAAAATAGTCCGAACCCATCCATACATTCAGACTAATTAAACAGATCAAAGAATTACTTCATCGAAGCACATAAAATAAAAACTTTTAAACACTACAAAGAATAAACCCAACAGATGGGGAAAACTAAACTATGGCATGAAAATCTTTAAAGAAACAAATAACATTGAATAGCTTACATATATTATACATATATAAAAAACAGAGAATTAATTTTAACAAATAACATTGAATTGCGATTTCACCCATGGGAGTTTACATGGAGAAATATCTAAAAAACAGAGAATTAATTTTAAGCACAATTCATTTATAGATGAAATAAACCCCTAACCTACTTCAATTTTTAAAAAAGTTCGGAATTGTTGATCGATTTGCTCCGGATTCTCAGAGCTAGGGCTTTTTTGGATCTACTCTGGGACTTGCTTTTGATTAATTGTTATTGTTTAATCAATAAATAAAAAATTATTTTTTCATTACAACTCAGCTGACTTATGGTCCACCAAGATAGTCACGTCAACAATTTCTGACGTGGTAAACTCAATTTGTTACCATTAAAAAAAATTAATAGTTCAATCATCTAATTGTCAAAATTAAAAGGAGGATCATCGAAATAAAATATGACTTATAGTTTATGGTAGTAAATTATATTTAAGCATATAATTTTATCCTTTGATTATCACATAAAAAAGGGAATGCTCACGTACACAACACATGCATACTACAAGCCCCACATGAAAGGTGGAGACCCACAGTATGTATTTTTGTATGTGAATATTATGTAACCCTTTTTTAGTGATAGTAATATTGTTATAATTATAATGACTAGTGTGTATAAGGTAAATTCACAAATTGCCTACCCAGAAAATTCTAAGGAAGTAAGTCACTTATTTTAAAATTTGCCTATCCTACACCATCTTTTCCATGATTTTTTAAGAGAAATGATTTATATGTCAATAATGACACTGTAACTCTAAACATATCCCATATATACACATAAATCACTATTTACTGGGATATGTATAAATAAATATTTTCAACTATTCTAGACTTCTTTAAAAAGAAAAACATGTAAAAAGGTACTCCAAATTTAAAGAAACATAGACCTGAAATATTAGAAAAGGCAGCAACACAAGTTAGAGAGCAGTTAACAAAGAAGTCAATAATATCACCAAATTAGATAGCAAAGCCTTTCTGTGACAGAAATTCTTAAGTGTAAGCTAACAACAAAATATGACTGCATGCAAAGAAAGAATGAAAAGAAGAAAGCATAGGCCAGGGGATGTAGACAAAGGTCTCGACGGTTGCAATTCTACAAGCGCGATAACCAGTTCACACGTGCAATGTGATTCTTCTCGGCAGAGTAGTCGAACCAAAAGATAGTTCTGGCAGTTTACATCATTTCCTGTGACCGTCTCACACACCGGCTGACTTTCTTCTTGAAATCGTCTCTTCTTTCTCTCCATTCTTTCTGCAATTAAACAATCAGGGGATGGGATGAAATAAGAACATTTTGTATTACGAGATCCAAAATTTTCACCCTCGTCATAATCAGAACATTCCATGTTTTTCTTTAATCTAATGAAAACAATGTATCAAGATACACGTCGACCAAGACGGGGAAGAAAGAAATGAATGAATGTTCTTTTGGGTAAATGTAGAATAAGACACCTATTGAGACAAAAGCCAAAGGCGAGTCTCGTAGATGGACGTATCAAACCGAAATATAAGATCTCAAATCTTGATACACTGATTTACCATAATAATAAATATAATCAATGCCGACTCCGCCGTGGAAATATAAGCAATTGGAAGCACAAGAACAAAGTATTCATATTCATATACAAGAAAAAAGGATAGTCTCACCTCACATTTTAATTGCTATCTTCTCTATGAAATTTCACAATTAAATTGAAACAATTCCAAATATCATTGTATATTTACTATAATTTACTATATTACCATTGGTTCTCAAAGAAATAGAAAATTGAGTTGAAATATCAACTACCCCGCCTAAGGATACAAGTGGAAAAGAAAATATGCATTTTTTTTTTGCGTCTTGGTCCATGCATATGTTTCGTACCATGTCAACTAAAATGGAAAAACAGGAAAACTCCATTATACAGATTTCTCTAAAACCTAATCACTACAAATTTATATCCGAAGTGTAGCCCTTTTATATGTTCTTCTCACCTCCACAAAATTATATCAATCAGATTGTCCTTTCAACTTTTTATTAACATTTAAAAGATGAATATGAAATCATGATACAGTATAATTCTAAGGTAATGGTAACAAACCATTACTCATCTCGACCTTTCTATCTGTGTGGACTCTCTGATCAAAACTTATCACCCATTCTCACGTACTGAGAATAAAATAAACTACTTCAGTGAAACCCTGAGACTTGTCAAAAAGTCAGGCTTGTGAGACCATTTTTCGTTGAATTATCAGAACAGATAAAACAATGAGACTAGGAAAGATACTCTCAGATGCATCCCGACAAATTTTAGATATTGAGCTCATCATTTATGAGCAGTGGCTTTTACTGCAGAGCATCTACTCCGCAACACATAATATAGATTAATTAAAATCACCTAAATTTGATCATCACCAAAGATAAAGAATTAACTTTAGCATTTGGAAGACTATGATTCAGCACAAACTTGTGGCAAATGCTGTTTTCCAAAATCAAAAGTGAAAGGAATATAGAATGACCATCAAATTATAAAAATATAGAGAATGGACAAAGACATTACCGCAGCTTCCACATTTGCAGGAGACTCGTCATTTGGACTTGAAAGCATTGATATAATACTCAAAACTATACTCTCCACCTGCAAAAGAAAATCTTCTTTTAAGATGCAATGTTAAGACATCAGCCTAACCAAAAAAATAAAAAGATAAACACAAACAAATTGAAATACTGATACAACAATCAAACAAATGAAGAATAATAAAAAATCATACATCAATTAACCATGACATGACAACTCAACTCCCTAAATAGGAAGAGGTTTAATTCATATTTCCCAAGATCAAAAGACTATTAATCATGCACATGTTGGCCTTGTCAAAATGTTTGTGTTTTCAAGTGAATGAAATTGTGTCAACATTGAAAGATCCTTTCTAATGATAATTGTGGTACAAGTCACATTCTTCCATTTAGGACCACATTAATCCAACAATTTTCACTTTCTGCTATCTTTCTCCCCAGTTATGAATACTAGGTGAGGACAAAATTCAAGGTTGCTAACTAAATATTGATATAACACTGCTCCCAAGAAATTCCTTGCCGTTTGAAAGATAAATGTTAAAAAATAAGAAGTGAAATAAAAGCGTAGAGAAAAGTTATCAATGACGTTGGTACATATTATGTCACTTAGCTACCAACATTTAATTTCAATCGTGAGATAGGATGACTATAATAAATAGCAAGGGTAGATGGTTTTGTAACTTAGCAGGCAAGATGAAAGAATATATACAGCGAGTATAATAATAAGAATCATCAAGAGTAGCCAACTCAGTAATATAGTAGGCCCAAGAAAAAAGAGCTATTCTTACTTTCCACCAATTGCTAATTCCGACAATCTACTATTAAAATGTTAAAATCTCATAAACTCTTAAAGTATTTGACATCTGGGAATGTCATTATGCCAAAAAGATTTGGTTGGGAATGTCCCTCCAACCAAAAGCTCCGTCCCCCTTTAAATATAAAAAAGGAGAGGAGATAAACTGTCAATTTAATGTAATATCCAGTGTGAAAATTAATATCCTGAAAGCACAACGTTGATCCCTTGTGTTTCTATGTATCCTATGTGAGATGTAATACTATGCAACCTGAAGCCAACTCAAGCTGGACTCTTCCAAACCAGAATAGCGCTAGAATTAGAAAGGAGCACCTCAATCTGGGCTTTGGTTGAATCCCACAAAGTCGGTGCACGGATTAGTCCAGCAATATTCTCAATAAGGCCATCACATCAACCTACCTCGTCCAAGTTTCACTGCCAATGAGAAGTGACATAAGATGGACAGGTAACAATGGAAATCATACATAGGATACAAAACTACCACATGCTTAGTTCTTTCAATGTACCCTTTTTGCAAGAACCATTCACTATACTGAAACTATCACGGGGAAAAGCACTACGAACCTCTAAAGTGAAAGGTTCCAAAGTAAAGGGAGGTCCATACCAGCTTGATATTAAAGAATAATTAAAAGTTCAAAACATGAACCAGCAATAAAAAACTCACCTACATCCACATGATTTGGAAGCAAATAGAGAAGAAACAATACTGGAAAATCACCTCAGCATATTTACCCATATATTGCGATCACTTATTCAAACAAAAAATTAGCACATTTTTTAACCACTAATACAAAATCATGAAGAGATCATATAGAGCAAACACATCAAATAAAAATCATTGCTACAGAGAAAAATTTAATCCAATTAGAAGACAAAGTAAAAGACTACCCAATAAATAACCTACACAGGTAGTGTAGACTGTAGATCTTATCTACAGAAGTCCAGCATGCACAAAATTGATGGAAAAAGGTGAAGGTTAGAATAAAAATGAAAAAGAAAAAATATTGCCATATCGCAACATTCGCAACAACATTTACTTTAAGTACAGAATCCTGAATAATTGATCGGATGTTGAAGCAACTACTTATGGTCATACCGTGTGGACCGGTGTCCAACGCTCACTAGCAAGCTCATAGCCATTAGGATCATCACCTGGGGGGTGAAGTATTGAAATGCAAACCTTCCCATCAGCATAAACTGCAATTCATACAGCATTTTTAAAGCAATTAACAAGCATAAAAATGATTTATTATTTTTAATTTTTTATACATTATAAAATACAAAAAAAGAGATTTAATGGGAAAAACAAGACGACAGCAATCCAAAAGCAGGCTAATGTTTACCCCCAAAAAAATGAAAGAAAAGAAAAAGAAGCAGCAGACTACTAACCATTAGGATGCCATATTTCTGAGGTAAATCTCACACTTGGAGGGCTGTTGGGGTAATTTTGTGGGAACGTCATAATGGCATTAAAGAAACCTCCATCACTGCAAGAATATAAATTACACACTCCGATAATTTACATTTGTCCAGAGAATGTGCTTAGTTTGCAGAGAAAGCTGGCACCATAGAGTCAAACTACCATTCTGACTGAACTGAAATTCTGAATAACAACTAAACGAACAAAACTGACTCGTGTTTCATAAAATATCTCTGAAAGAGGATAACTACAACTTTAGTTGTTGAGACTGCTGTTGGAACTCATAATAATGTACTGGAAATATGGTAAAATAAATTCATTCAATTAAAGTTGACCTATCCAAAAAATATATTTAATGCAGACTAATTATCCTACTGGTACAATAAATAGTTAAATACACCATATCCATAATTTAGACCAATATAAAAATTTTCCTAGTATTTCAAAGAAGCAAACAGCTTCAACAATCAAACAAACAATGGTTTTGATACTAGACCGAAGACTCACATGCCTAAAAATACACAAAAAAAAAAAAACTATTCAGCTAACCCAAATTACAAAGAAAACAATTAAATCCCAAAATATAACCCAAAGTACGAACCTTTAATTCATTCAATTACAGGATAAACAAAACAAACAAACTACAATCAAATTGAAGAGGGTAACGAACACAAACATATAAAATTTGAAACTTTAGCCAAATAATGAACAAAAGAATTACTATAAGGTATCGGGTGGGCCAATAATTGTGACACTCCATTCGAACAGGTTGCTTTCATCGACCAAACCCGCTGAAAATCCATCCACAGGGTTTTTACAGAGATCTGAAAGAGAACAGAGTTCGATCAGCAATAGAACCTAAAAGTTAAAAAATAAAACCCTAAATTTGAACCGATCGTTGATTAAATTTGGTGGGTAGGAAGGATTATAGATGATGAACTACCTTTGAGCTGTTTCTGAAGGAGGAGACTGGCTTGTGATGGGGAAGCCATTGATGACATAGCAAAGTTGTTTTAGGTGCTGATAGAGGTAAAGAGGAAGAAGAATTAAAGAATACCGTATCGATATATAACCGACAGAATTCTTTATGGAGAGAGATAGGGTCCCTTCATATAAATAGTTTCAAGTTGTGCCCAAATTGTAAAACATTAAATATAATATTAATTATTTATATTATTTTTATATTAAAAAGAGAGTTATTTATTGACTAAAAAATAATGAGATAATTAAAATTATATTTAATAATATTAGAAATTAAGCAATTAATATTTATTTGAAATTCTTAAACGACTTGTATTAAGGGACAAAAATATGTCTCTAAAATAAATTATATTAAGGAACGGAGGAAGTATCATATATGACGATAAGACTAAAGATGAATTACATATTCTATTACATTTATATGCCGATAAGACTAAAGATGAATTACATATTTTATTACATTTTTTAAAATAATTGCAACAATAATGTACTCATAAAATATTGACATAATTAATACAATTTCATATTTATTTACAATATTAGTGCGATTAGAATTCCTTAATTTAGGGAATTAGTATGTAATTAGGATTTCTTAATTTGAGAATTAATTATCCCCATGACTTCTTCTCTCTCCTCATTTACAACAACTACATTAATTAATCATCACCCATCTTCTTCATTCAACTGCATTAGAAATATACTCAAGACGTTTACAAAATAGGTACGGGATATTTGTCAGTTCAGAGGCTCCGTATGTTTAGAGAGAGAAAATGAGGAAGGAGTGTTGTAGTCGGCAAATGTGAATTCCCCGGCGCTGATCTCTCCCAATTTCGAGTTAGAATTTAAAATTTTGTAAGTTTTACTGTTGCTTATGTGAATTTGTTGCTGGAAATGCAAGATATACATTCACATTCAAACGATACATCTTGGCAACTCATTCCAGGTGAACTTCTCTTCATTTGTTCTCTCTATAAATTTGTTTTCTAAGCAATTTTCCTAGTTAAAATAATCTGACCATGGAGAGTCAGATATCGATACATTTATTCTCAACTGCATGGCATTCAACATATATTTACTTATAAGCCAAAAATTATCATCTCATCTTTCCTATTTATTTTTCGAAATTACGATGTATGATTGTTGAGTTAGGATTTTGTTTTGAATCTTTTGGTCCTTATTCCAAAGCAGTAAACAATTCAGATCAAGATAAACAAATCTTCATATCGAGTATAAAACCTTCATATCGCCGATTAACCAATTCACATCTGCATCTTAGTTTTTTCATAATGTAGTTGATATTTAAACCTTCAAACTAAAATGAGCAAATTCAGTTTTATTAAGTTAGCAATTTCGTTTGAATATGATGCAGTTGGTAGCCAACCATTCATACAAATGTAACCATTTTAGTATTTATGAGTAACAAAATAGTCATAAAAAAATTCAGAACAGAAAAAGTTGCATATATTTATTTTTAAATTTTTTTTAGGGCGAATCTTCTTCTTCTTCTTCTCATTAGCATTTTGGACAACGGAGATTCGCGACGGTGAAGCGGCGGAGTAGCGGAAAAGAAGTTAGCGGGAAGAGAAACTAAAAAAGTAAAAACTGAAATAGAGCCCAATTTACATGTACATATATTTTATGGCAAAACTATGTTTTTCACCACTATACTTGACAAGTTTTACTTAATACACCATTGAACTTTTAATTTTTTGAATTACCCCATTAAACTAATTAAAATAGTAAAATTGGGTCATTCCGTTAAAAAAAGTTGACAGACATTAAAATATTGCTTATGTGGCGCTAACGTGGCAAAAAAAATAAAAACACATTGCTTATGTGGCAAAAAAAATCAAAAACAGATTTTAAAAATAACAAAATTAACATTTTAAAGTTTTAAAAATAACAAAAACATAATAAAATAAAATAAAAAATACAAAAACAGGTTTTTTTTTAAAAAAAACAGATTTTTTTAAAAAATAGTTTTTTTTAAAAACATAGATTTTTTTAAAAAGCAGAATTCTATAAAAAAATATAATTTTTTTAAAAACAGATTTTTCAAAAAAAAAAAGAATTTTTAAAAAAGTAGTGTAAGACCCCAACTTATTATAAATAAAATTGAGTTTTCTCTATTTATTATTTTGAAATAAAAAGGTGTTAATTGATATAATACTTTGATTGTGGGTGAAATGTGCAAATTTTACAAAATAAGCAAGTGGTTATAAAATAATCATTGTTGTCGGGGAATATTTGTTTGGTCGTGAAATATTCTTTTTATCGTTAATATTCGTACGACGGCGCAGTCAATTGTGGGCTCCATAATGGAATAACTGTCGGATGAAGAAAACGACAAGCTTGAGTTTTTATAAATAACGACGTAATTGTTACCGTTAACACTGTTGGATTACCTGGTGGTTAAAATACAGTAATACGCGTGGTTGCACAATAGCACACGATATTGCACAATATTGTTGAATTATTGATTCTTACGTAAGAAGACACTACTACTCGATAATTATTACATGTAATTCTTATTCAATATTTTATTTTATTGATTCAATAATTGCTGCGTTGATATTTCATATTATTGTTGTTTCAATAATTGTCACTGCACAGTATTTTTTATTATCAGATCAATAATTCATATTATTTGAATAATATTATTAGATAACATTATTGGCAATGTCTAGAAAGTTACTGTCGAGGAGAGGTTTGGTCACCTAATCAAGGCTTTAGAAGGTAAGGAGAAATCCTTATTGAAAAACCCCTCTTTCTGAGGACTACTGGTTGTCTTAATTGTGATTCTATAATATTATTTATGAATAATTAATTATTGATTTATATGATAAGGGAATATTTATTTTATGTGGATATAAATGAAGGAATTTTGCATGAAATAATTGTTGAAAGTTTGGCATATTTTACGTGAAATTATAATTATTTCTCTCAGATAAAATATTCATTCATTTATAATATTATAATAATTGTTTAATAATAATATTATTATAATATATACGCATGTGGTTAATATTTGAATACTTTGTTGTAACATTGAAATGGTGGGTGGAAGATGTTATCTGCAAAATTTATTCCAAATGGTGGACCTTACCAATTGTGATTAATTGCTATGTTAAGCATTGAAAAGTGAGAAGCTTGGCTTTGATCTCCTTGTTTTTCAAAAATTGGGTATTACATTTCTTCCTTTTCAAAATCATGTACTGATTTCATTTGTTTCTCCTACAAACTCATTACATATTTCCTATGTCATGGGCCCTCAACCAATAAGAGTTAGGATGTTAGGAAATGAATTTTCTGCAAAGTCATTATGTGGCCCCAACCATTGAAATAAGAGAAAGTTAGGCAAAAGGTTAGGCAGGAAAGAAATTAAGCAATTGCCTTCGTCCGAATTTTAGTATAAATAGAGGGGTAACCCTCATTCCTCATCACACCATTCTCAAATTTAGAAATTAGTATTGTGAGTATTTTTTCTTGAGTATAAGAATATTTTGAGCGTAGTTTTCTGTAAGATTTTTCTCAGAATAATATCCGATATTTCAGTCAAATCCAGTTTCTACCAAGGTAAAGGACATTATTTTATTTCAATACTCGTAAGAAATATTATTTTCTTTTATACTCCATAGTGTGAAAGGGATAATATTTCATTTCATATTCCTAAATTTGAACTTACTATGGTAAGTATTGCTTCTATAATTCCTGAAATGATTAGAAATTTTGTTTCATCTAATATCATTTCATAAGATTATTGGTCTGAACTTTTTATCAAATTTGAAACTTTTCATGACTGGGTATTGTTCACGAAAGCATCTTTTCACAGCATTTCTTTGTTCACGAGTCTCGTTTCACTTGCATCGCTCACAAAAGAAAAAAAAAATTATTTTTCTTCTTCCAAGTTATTTGTTGTGACCCTTATTCTTGAAATTAAATCCATGTTTTGATCTTCATTCTTGAATTTTACTCCACTATAGTTTATTATGGAGTATTATTGATCTTAGATAAACTGTTATACGAATCCTTAATATTTGTCCTTCTGGCCTCATTGGATTCGTTTCTTTAAAATATTTTCATCATCCTCTGTCCTAAATGATGATATTACTGAATATCTTTGGCTTGTAGTGCAAAGATGAATGATTAACTGATGAATATCTTTGGCCCGTAGTGCAAAGATGAACATGTGTTGAGATGAACATGACCAACTGGTGATACAAATGAATATCTTTGGCCTGTAGTGTAAAGATGAATATTTGATTAAAGATGTATATTGATTGATGTTACAGGGATAAAATATTGATGATGGACTTTTAAATCTTAGAAGATAGTAGAACTCATTCTCTACTTGACTCTTCTAATGGATTGCTATTTTCGCTGCAGTTGTTGATCTAAAACTTGTTGTCTAATATATTTTATCAGATTGTTCCCTGTTGAAGACTAATGATAAATTGTTGTATATTATCTTAGTCATAATATTCTTTACTGGGCTAGTTGAGATCACCCTTTTCCTTTTTGTTTCATTTTTCTTCCCAGGAGGTGAGAACATAGTAGGAACTAACCGGGGTATGGAGTGATGGTTCAGGATAGATGTATTAATAGTCCTCACTATTTTGTAAAATAGTGTATCAATAATTGTAATGAGGACTCCTTTTGAGTTTTGTATACTCTCTATTAGACTATATTTGTATTCAAACTCAAGATATATGTGTTTGTCGTATTTTTTGCACGACAATTGTAGACATGAAGTTATATTTATTTACGTACCATGTATTTGGCGACTCGAGAATGGGTGATGTATACCTATTTTGGGGGCGCCACGGTTTGGTATCGAGCTTATGGATATGGTCTCTGGCGGAGATCGGGAATAGAACTAGGAGGAGAGAGAGAGTAAATCTTTTCGCTAAGATGTGTCTACCTAAGCTTATTTGTTGATTGGCTCATTATAATATATGGATATAATGTGATATGTTAATTTGTTTAATTAACCCTTGTTTTATGGCAAGATTTAAGAATGGGGTCAGCCGAGATCGTTAACAATGGAGTGTATGAGACTATGGAACAACCTTTAGTCGCAAAACCGGAGAGAACGCATAACAGAAGACAATATTCCTCCGTAAACAACACTACCGAGCAAACGATGAATGATGGAATGTTTAGGAGCTTTTTGCAGTTCATGCAAAATCAGACGAAGGAGACTCGTGCACAAAATACGGGTGGAAATGCTAGCAATGCGCGGTTTGTCACAGCCAAACAGTTCAAAGAGTTGGGACCACCAGAATTTAAAGGAAAGCCGGATCCGATCATGGCGGAAACGTGGGTCAAACAAATTACTAAGATATTCGATGTCTTGGGATGCACAGAGGAACAGAAGGTTCCATTCGCCACCTTTATGTTCCGCGGTGAGGTGGATCACTTGGTGGGAGTCTCATGAAGCGCACTGTACCAAACCGCACTCAAAGATGTCTTGGGAAACATTTCAGAAACTATTCAATGACAAGTACTTTTTCGAAAGTATTCGCTCATATGAAGGAGGTGGAGTTTATCGACTAGAACAAAATAACATACGCGGTGTCCCAAAGACGAGGTGAAGTTTGAGAGTTATCTGTGTTTGCACCTCATTTGGTCGAGAATGAGGAACGAATGACGAGGATGTTTTTGAGAAGTCTAAAGCCCGAGATTCGGCAATATCTTATCTCTCATAAATTTTCTTTATATTCAGATGTTGTAAACAAGGCTCAATTATTAGAGCGAGATAATGCGTAAGTTCAACCAAGGGAACACAACCAGGGTAATACCGGTGGCAGCGGTCATCGGAGCAATGAAAACCAATAGGGAGGAAAACATTCAGACAAAAGCGGTAACCACTCTGGTGGTAATCGTGGCCGTGATAATAGAAGGAGCGAGTCGGGAGGAGATTTCAAAAAGAGAAGGTACAACAATGATAAAGTGAAGATGTCAGCACACACATCAACTATTTTTAGGGGAAAAGAACGAGCACCGGTCGTTTGTTATAAATGTGGGAAGGAGGGACACATCAGCCCAAACTGCCCACAATAATCCAAGGTGTGTTATAACTGTGGAAAGGAAGGTCATATAGCTAGAGATTGTCTCAGTTCATGAAACCAAGTTCAACAGGATGGTGACTCAAAGGTCATCCGGATAAGTCTAAATCAGCGGTTGCTGGAAGAGCGTTTATCCTGACTGGCCAAAACGTGAGGAACCCGAACGAGGTGATCACGGGTAAGCTAATCTTGAACTCTTGCGAAGTTTATACCTTACTAGATATCGGTTCTACCCATTCTTTTATCTCTCCTGCTTGTGCTCAACGTTTAAACTTGACTCCGGAGAAATTAGACTTTGGAGACTCCGTTGGGTGAAACCTTCGTTACATCTACAGTTTATAAATCTTGCATGATCCAAGTTGGCACTATCACATTACATGTTGATCTTATCTTTTTAAAGATACTTGCTTTTGATGTAATTTTAGGAATTGATTGGTTAACCACTCATCATGCTAAAATTGATTGTTTTCGTAAGGTTGTTAGTTTTCATATTCCTAACCAACTTATCATACGAATTCAAACTACTAAACCACTAAAATCAGTCACTGTCATATCAAGCCATAAAGCTATTCGTTTATTGAAAAACGGATGTCAAGCTTTCTTAGCCCATGTCACAGACTTGAATAAAAACACGTCAGATTTGAATAAAATTTCTGTTGTTAGTGATTTTCCTGATGTATTTCCTGAAGAACTTCCCAGTCTACCCCCAGAACGTGATGTTGAATTCTTTATTGACCTTGAACCGGGTACAAAACCCATTTCTAAAATCCCATATCGAATGGCTCCTATTGAACTTCGTGGAGTTAAAAGTCCAACTATAGGAATTGTTAGACATCGGTTTCATTGGCCCCTAGACATCTCCTTGGGGTGCTCTGCTTTTATTCAGATTAAAGAAGAAAGATGGGAGTATGCGACTTTGTATTGACTACCGAGAATTAAACCATGTCACCATCAAGAATAGGTATCCGTTACCTCACATTGATGACCCGTTTGACCAGTTGCAAGGAGCACAATTCTTTTCAAAGTTCGACCTTCGTTCTGGATATCATCAGTTGAAGATTAAAACTGAGGAGATTCCAAAGACTGCCTTCAGAACTCGATACGGACATTATGAATTCTTAGTCATGTCTTTTGGATTGACTAATGCTCCTGCTGCTTTCATGTATATGATGAACCGTGTATTCAAAGAATATTTGGATCAGTTCGTTGTTGTCTTTATTGATGACATCCTCATCTATTCCAAAAGCCGTGAAGATTATGAGCACCATTTGAAGCTGATACTTGAAAGGCTTCGTGAAAACAAGTTATATGCCAAGTCAAGAAATGCGAGTTCGGCCGAGGAAGTAGCATTCCTTGGGCGCGTGGTGTCAAAACATGGAGTATCTGCTGACCCGGCCAAGATCAAGCAATACAAAGTTGGGAGCAACCAAAGTCGGTGGACCAAGTCGTAGCTTTCGGGCTTAGTCTGGTTATTATCGGAGATTCGTGGAAGGATTTTCTCGAATCACTATTCCGTTAACTCAGTTGACTCAGAAGGATACAAAATTTGATGGAGCGAGGAATGCGAGAAGAGTTTCCAAGAGTTCAAGAGGAGACTCATTTTAAGCACCTATTTCGCAATACCATCCGGATCGGATGGATTTGTTATATACAACGATGCTTCAGGCAAAGGGTTATGATGTGTTCTCATGCAACATGGGAAAGTCATAGCTTTATGCCTCACGACAACTCAAAGAATATGAGAGGAATTATCCTACTCATGATCTAGAGTTAGCGTGATCGTTGCGCGTTGAAAACTGGAGACACCACCGTATGGGGAGAAAGTGGAGATCTATACGGATCATAAAAGCCTCAAATACTTCTTCACCCAAAAAGGAACTCAACATGCTAAGAACGATGTTGGCTCGAGTGATTGAAAGATTACGATCATACCATTCAATACCATCCTGGAAAAGCAAACGTAGTAGCTGACGCATTGAGTAGAAGATCGTATGCGAGTACGAGTTTGATGTTGTTAACACAAAGACCCATTTTTGTATGATTTAAAAAGGATGGAGATTGAGTTAAAGACTCCAGGGACCCACGTGATGATGGCGAATATACGAGTAGAACCAACTTTAATCGATAAAGTTAAAGCTGCTCAAGCTACGGACCTGGGGCTAATGCGTATGAAGAAGAAAGTGCAAGAAGGTGTTATTCCAGAAGCAAGAATCGATGAAGAAGGAATACTTTGAGTCAACTCTAGACTTTGCGTTCCTAACGATTCTGACTTGAATCATAGAATCATGATGGAGGCACACAACACCCATTTTGCAATCCATCCTGGGAGTACCAAAATGTATCATGATATTCGACACACATTTTGGTGGAATAATATGAAAAGAGAGATCACAGAGTTTATCTCGAGGTGCTTAACCTGTCAACGTGTAAAGGCAGAACATCAAGTGCCAAAAGGTCCATTGCAACCACTTGAGATTCCGAAATGGAAGTGGGAACACATTACCATGGATTTCAAGCATGTGTCTTCCCAAAGTTTCTCAAGGTATAGATGCGATTTGGGTTATTGTTGATAGATTAACCAAGTCTTCTCATTTCTTACCGATACGTGAGACTTATTCCCTTGAACGCCTTGCTCGTATGTATGTGAATGAGATTGTGAGATTGCATGGCATGCCGGTATCCATAGTTTCGGATCGTGACCCAAGATTCACTTTAAGATTTTGGGTTAGCTTGCAAAAAGCTATGGGCACGGATTTACGATTCAGTTCGGCATACCATTCTCAAACGGACGGACAATCAGAGAGGACTATTCAAACTCTTGAAGATCTATTAAGACTCTGTGTCCTAGATTTCAAAGGGAGTTGGGATAAGTACCTACCACTGGTGGAATTCTCCTACAACAACAGTTATCAAGCAAATATAGGCATGGCTCCATTCGAGGCGTTGTATGGACGAAAGTGTCGTTCTCCAGTATGTTGGGAAGAGGTGGGAGAAACAACATTGTTGGGACCAGAATTAGTACGCATGACTAAAGAAAAGATCCAAATGATTCGACAACGTATTCAAACCTCACAAGATCGGCAAAAGAGTTATGCTGATCTTCATCGAAAAGACGTGGAATTTAATATTGGGGATCATGTATTGTTACGTGTTGCACCATGGAAGGGAGTTACAAGATTTGGGAAGAGAGGAAAGCTCAATCCAAGGTTTGTTGGTCCATTTGAGATTCTTGACCTAATAGGAAATGTGGCCTATAGACTCGCATTACCTCCAAGCATGTCTCGTGTTCATAATATTTTTCATATATCTATGCTTCGTAAATATGTGAAAGACCCGAACCATATTATTGCGTTAGAACCAGACGAGATAGCCGAAGATTTAACGTACGAAGAGGTACCTGTTTAAATCTTGGATAGGAAAGAGCATGTCCTACGCACAAAGGTTATACCACAAGTTAAGGTTTTGTGGAGGAAACATGCTATTGAGGAAATGACTTGGGAGTTGGAATCGGAAATGAAAGCGAGGTACCCTCACCTTTTCGAAACACCAGGTACGTACGTCAATTTCGAGTACGAAATTTCATAAGGAAGGGAGGTTGTAAGACCTCAACTTATTATAAATAAAATTGAGTTTTCTCTATTTATTATTTTGAAATAAAAAGGTGTTAATTGATATAATACTTTGGTTATGGGTGAAATGTGCAAATTTTATAAAATAAGCAAGTGGTTATAAAATAATCATTGTTCTTGGGGAATATTCGTTTGGTCGTAGAATATTCTTTTTGTCGGGAATATTTGTACGACGGCGCAGCCAATTGTGGGCTCCATAATGGAATAACTGTCGGATGAAGAAAACGACAAGCTTGAATTTTATAAATAACGGCGTAATTGTTACCGTTAACACTGTTGGATTACTTGGTGGTTAAAATACGATGTCTGGCGTGGTCGCACAAAGAAGACACCAGATCGCACGCGATAATGTTGAATTATTGATTCTTACGTAAGAAGGCACTACTCAATAATTGTTACAGTAATTACCGTTCAATATTTTATTTTATTGATTCAATAATTCTTTGCGTTGATATTTCATATTATTGTTGTTTCAATAATTTTCACCTTTGATATTTTCCATTATCGGATCAATAATTCATATTATTTGAATAATATTATTAGATAACATTATTGGCAATGTTTAGAAAGTTACATCAAGGAGAGGTTTGGTCACCTAATCAGGCGCCAAAGAAGGAGAAATCCTTATCGAAAACCCCCTTTCCCGAACTACTGGTTGTCTTAATTGTGATTCTATAATATTATTTATGAATAATTAATTATTGATTTATATGATAAGGAATATTATTTATTTTATGTGGATATAAATGAAGGAATTTTCCATGAAATAATTGTTGAAAGTTTGGCATATTTTCCGTGAAATTATAATTATTTCTCGATAAAATATTCATTCATATATAATATTATAATAATTGTTTAATAATAATATTATTATAATATACGCGTATGTGGTTAATATTTGAATACTTTGTTGTAACATTGAAATGGTGGGTGGAAGATGTTATCTGCAAAATTTATTCCAAATGGTGGACCTTACCAATTGTGATTTAATTGCTATGTTAAGCATTGAAAAGTGAGAAGCTTGGCTTTGATCTCCTTGTTTTTCAAAAATCGGGTATTACATTTCTTCCTTTTCAAAACCATGTACTGATTTCATTTGTTTCTCCTGCAAACTCATTACATATTTTCTATGTCATGGGCCCTCAACCAATAAGAGTTAGTGTGACGCCCCCAAAATAGGTATACATCACCTATTCTGAGTTGTCAATACATGGTACGTAAACAACTACAACTTTATTATTACAACAATAAAGCTGTGAGTTTGAATACAAATATTATCTTCAGACAATATCTATACTCAAATAAATCCTCATCACATTTATTGATACATTATTTTACAAAAAATGGTGAGGACTACTAAACAACTCTCTCTAGAAACCTTCATTCCATACCCGACTGCAAATCTTCGCTTATATTCTCGCCTCCCGAGAAAAATGGAACAAAAAAGAAAAGGTGAGCTCAACTAGCTCAAGAAAGAATATTATGACTAAGATAATATACAACAAATTATCGTTAGTCTTCAACAGGAAAAATCTAATAGAATACAATAGACAACAAATTTTAAATCAATATTCGCAATGAAATAATAATTCATTAGAAGAGTTAAGTAGAGAATGCAAACTACTATCTTCTATGTATGAATTTAAAAGTTCATCAATCATCTTTTATCCCTCGTAACATCAATCAATATACATCTCAGAATCAAATATTCATCTTTGCATCTGTGCCAAAGATATTCATCATTGGTCATGTTCATTTAAACACACTGCTCATCTTTGCACTATGGGCCAAAGATATTAATCGATCAATCGTATTCATCTCAACACTGCTCATCTTTGCACTACAGCCAAAGATATTCTTCAGAATCATTCATCTTTGCACTACCTACCAAAGATATTCAATAATATCATCATTTAAGATCGAGGATGATGAAAATATTTTTAAAGAAACGAATCCAATGAAACAAAATGACAAGGATTAAGGATTTAGGATTCAGACTTTGTTTTATCCATGTTTAAAAATACCTCAAAAATAATCATAGTGGTGTAAAATTCAAGAATGATCAAAACATGGATACAATCAAAGCTAGTCTCCGCAGAATAGATATTTTAGATTTAAAAGAAAAATTTTATTTTTCTATTGAATAGTCTCAGATTTGTGAATAAGGTCAGATATCGTGAATAAAGTCAAGTATCACGTGAATAAGAAACTCAAACACCAAAAGATAGAAATTCCACAAAAACATCTTCACGCTTCATGAATAGTACTCGTGAATAAGTAACTCGTGAATAGTAACTCATGAATAGTAACTCGTGAATAAGAATCTCATGAATAAAGTAACCCGACATGAAAAAGTTCCAAATTTGATAAAAAATTTCAACCAATATTTCAAAGATAATGATATTGAAGAAATAATATCATCCGAGAAGAAAATAACATCCCTTACCTCACAATAATCGTATTTCCGATCGATTTTCGGATATAGTCTTGTGAAAAATCAGACCCTTTGAATAAAGCAACTCTCAAAATATCAAAATACTCACAAAAATACGCTCAATAACCTAGAGAGAAAGAAAACTTGTTTACGGTGTGATTTTCAATTCTAACCTAAGCTACTTATTTATAGGAAAATGCTAGAACATTTATAGGAGACTAAAATAATAAAGAATTATTATTTCTTACCAATTCTTCTACGCACACCACAATGATTCAAAGCATGCTAGCCATCTTGAAAAAAAATAGCAAACCACATGTGTAATCAACACCAACCAAAGTGGGTCCCACCCATAAATTTAATAAAAATCATTTTATTTTAGAAACTTCAAAGAATTCATAGAAAATAGACCGGTTATCGGAAAAATCTGAATTTTATGTCCATTCACGGCTGAAATCGAATTCTCTACAACTTTTTGCAGAAGAAATTTTTCCAAATTCCAAGCGAAAAATGACCAAAATCAGCATACGGATAAGTTTTCTAATTTCCTTCTCTTCCCTTTCTCTTTCTTCCTTTCCCATAATTCTCCACTAACTCTCTCTCTTCCCCCACTTTCTTCTCTTACCCCCACCACTTCTTCCACACACACACACAACAAATATATATATATATATATATATATATATATATATATATTAAAATATTTACAATTATTAAATAATTCCAATTCTATCTTTTCTCTTCCACCTCATCTATTTATAAACCATGAATTTATTGTAAAAATATCACCATCAATATATTATTAAAATAATATATTTAAAAGAATTATTTTATCAGAAAAAGATAAAATATTAATTTTCAACAATTGTCATTTTAAAATTTTTCTCCATCTATATCCATATAAAATCAATATTTTCCTCATCATATGAATCAATAATTAATTATTCACAAATAATATTACGTAATCACAATATCGACAATGAAAGCAGTTCAAGGAAGAGGGGCTTTCCAATAAGGATCTCTCCTATCGGGCGCCGCAATTAGGTGACCAAACCTCTCCTCAGATGTAACTTTCTAGACATTCGCCAATAATGTTTTCTAATATTATTATTCAGGATAATATGAATTATTGTCTCGATAATGGAAAATCTTGTGTAATGACAATTATCAAACAACAAAGAATATAAAATATCAACGCAAAGCAATTATTGAATCAATAAAATAAAAAATCTTGAATAGTAATTCCGTAACAATTATTGAGTAGTGCCTTCACGTAAGGATCAATAATTGGTGCGATCATCAGTATCTGCTCTTGTTCAACAACGCATTATTAGTGTGTTTTAACCACCACGGGTATTCCAATGAAGATAATTCAGAATAACTACTGTTGTTATTTATAAACAACTTATATTTGTCGTTTTCTTCATCCAATCGCTTTTCAGTTATGGGGCCCACATAAAGATCATAGGGCCGTCATTTAATATTCCCCGACAAAGCGATTACGAATACTCCACGACCAAACGAATATTCCCAAACAATAATGAATATTTTATAACCACTTGCTTATTTTGAAATATTTGCGTATTTATCCCCTAACTATCCACATTAATCAAATCAACCCTTACTATTTCAAAATAATAAATAGAGAAAATTAAATTTCATTAATAATAAGTTGGGGTCTTACAGAGTTAGGATGTTAGGAAATGAATTTTCCGCAAAGTCATTATGTGGCCCCAACCATTGAAATAAAGAAAGTTGGCAAAAGGTTAAAGGGGAAAGAAATTAAGCAATTGCCTTCGTCCGAATTTTAGTATAAATAGAGGGGTAACCCTCCTTCCTCATCACACCATTCTCAAATTTAGAAATTAGTATTGTGAGTATTTTTTCTTGAGTATAAGAATATTTTGAGCGTAGTTTTCTGTAAGATTTTTCTCAGAATAATATCCGATATTTCAGTCAAATCCAGTTTCTACCAAGGTAAAGGATATTATTTTATTTCAATACTCGTAAGAAATATTATTTTCTTTTATACTCCATAGTGTGAAAGGGATAATATTTCATTTCATATTCCTAAATTTGAATTTACTATGGTAAGTATTGCTTCTATAATTCCTGAAATGATTAGAAATTTCGTTTCATCTAATATCATTTCATAAGATTATTGGTCTGAATTTTTTATCAAATTTAGAACTTTTCATGACTGGGTATTGTTCACGAGTACTGTTCACGGGTACTGTTCACAAAAGAAAAAAAAATTATTTTTCTTCTTCCAAGTTATTTGTTGTGACCCTTATTCTTGAAATTAAATCCATGTTTTGATCTTCATTCTTGAATTTTACTCCACTATAGTTTATTATGGAGTATTATTGATCTTGGATAAACTGTTATACGAATCCTTAATATTTGTCCTTCGGTCTCACTGGATTCGTTCTTTAAAATATTTTTTATCATCCTCTTTCCTAAATGATGATATTACTGAATATCTTTGGCCTATAGTGCAAAGATGAATGATTAACTGATGAATATCTTTGGCCCGTAGTGCAAAGATTAACAGGTGTTGAGATGAACATGACCAACCTGGTGATATAAAATGAATATCTTTTGGCTGTAGTGCAAAGATGAATATTTGATTAAAGATGTATATTGATTGATGTTACTGAGGATAAAATATTGATGATGGACTTTTAAATCTTAGAAGATAGTAGAATTCATTCTCTCTTGACTCTTCTAATGGATTGATGTTTCACCGCAGTTGTTGATCTAAAACTTGTTGTCAATATATTTTATCGATTGTTTCTCTGTTGAAGACTAATGATAAATTGTTGTATATTATCTTAGTCATAATATTCTTTTCTTGGGCTAGTTGAGCTCACCCTTTTCCTTTTTGTTTCATTTTTATTCCCAGGAGGTGAGAACATAACAGGAACTAACCGGGGTATGGAGTGATGGTTCAGGATAGATGTATTAATAGTCCTCACTATTTTGTAAAATAGTGTATCAATAATTGTAATGAGGACTCCTTTTGAGTTTGTATACTCTCTATTAGACTATATTTGTATTCAAACTCACAGTATATGTGTTGTCATATTTTGCACGACAATTGTATTACTGAAGCTATATTTAGTTCTGTACCATGTATTTGGCGACTCAGAATGGGTGATGTATACCTATTTTGGGGGCGTCACAAGTAGAATTTTTAAAAAAATGGAAATAGATTTTTTTAAAAAAAGTAAAATTTTTAAAAAACGGAACTTTTATAAAAATAGATTTTTTAAAAAAACAGAATTCTATAAAAAAAATAATTTTTTTACAAATTTTTTTTAAAAAATAGAATTTTAAAAAGCATTTTTTTTTAAAAAGTAATTCTATAAAAATATAATTTTTAAACAATGATTTTTTAAAAATAGAACTTTAAAAAACGGAACTTTTTAAAAAAATGTATTTTTAAAAATATATTTAAAAAAAATGCAATTCTATAAAAATATAATATTTTTAAAAAGGATTTTTTTAAAAATAGAATTTTTAAAAAACGAAACTTTTTAAAAAAATGTTTTTTTTTAAAAAATAGCTTTTTTTAAAAATAGATTTTTTTAAAAAGCAGAATTTTTAAAAAGCAATTACATTTTTAAAAAAGTTCCGCTTTTTTTAAAAATTCTTTTTTAAAAATAAATGCATTTTAAAAAATTTATATTTTTATAGAATTACATTTTTGTATTTTTTGTTTTATTTTATTATGTTTTTGTTATTTTTAAAACTTTAAAATGTTACTTTTTTTATTTTTAAAATCTGTTTTTGATTTTTTTTTCCACATTAGCAATATTTTATTATTTTTTTGCCACGTCAGCGCCACATGAACAATATTTTAACGTCTGTCAACTTTTTTTTAACGGAATGACCCAATTTTACTATTTTAATTAGTTTACTGGGGTAATTCAAAAATATTTTAATTAAGTAAAACTTGCCAAGTATAGTGGTGAAAAACCTAGTTTTGCCTATATTTTATTTATTTATTTACTTATTTGTTAACTATTATTTCAAAGTATATGTGAGGGGGATGAAGATTTGAATTTGAATATTTGAATTTGAATTTATTTTTGTTGTTAGATCCTAAATATTTGAATTTGAATTATTAATTATGGCAGTTATTTCTCCTTGATTTTAGGTTTCCTTATTAATTTGAATTGTACTATTTTTGTAATATGGTTCCTAATTGCACTATTTTTGTAATTATTTTGTTGATGCACTAATGATGTAATTACTTTCTAATTGTTGTATATTTCTGTAAAGAACCCGACTAATTTTTCCCATAGGCTCGCCCACGATGGGATAAGAAAGTTTTGGGCAGTTAGGAGATTTGGGGGTTGTTTGATAAAATTGAATAAAACGATTAGACAGTGAAAGTCTAGTAGTCGAAAGCATCACAAGCTTACGCTCATACCCATGGGCGGATCTACCTTAGGGCAGTGGGGTCAATTGACCCCACTGAAGTTTTGGGAGTTAATTTTTAATTTTATTTTGATTTTATAAAGTGTTTAGTGAAAATAAAAAATTCAGATAAAAAGACTATTAAATGTATCAAATTTCTACTAACATAAACACTCCACTCTTTTATATTGTTTAGTAATTTACATTGAACATGATATTTTTGCAGCTATTGAAATGAGACTATCATTACGATAGTTTCAAACAATTAAATCTAAAAAAATGTTATTATAAATAATATTTTAACAATATTATTTAGTTTTGTAATTTATTTTAGAGGACACAAGAAGTGTCTCTTATAATAACAATGTTTTAAAAAATTATAAAATATCATTTTATATATAACATAAGATCGAGGATTCAAAGTGTATTCAATTACATAAAATAATATTAATTTTATATGATAGCTCACACAATTATTTGCAATATCCCTCACAATCTGACGCCTTTGTTTTATTGTATTTTATTTTTTTTATAAATTTTTATTTTAAAAATATTGACCCCACTGAATTAATGGGCTGGATCTGTTGGAAATGAGATTTGAAAAACATTAAATATTAGAGCATTTTGAGGCTCAATTAAATGAGGGACTCACATTTCGAAAATGTCGGGTCTTTGCACCAACGTGTTCTCCTTCATGAGGAGTATAACTTGGTATATTTATATGTTCAAATCCATTAAGAATTGAATGAGAAAATTGACTCCAAAGTCACCTACTTGAAGTTGTAAATTGCAAAAGTCCCACATAGGGCATTAGAGGGAAAAATGAAGAACATATATATGGGATGTTTGCTCGATGGGAAGGGCCCCAAGGGGCACCCCACTTTTGTGGAAGGGAGAGGACCTAGCCAAGACATGGTTGAAACCCACACGCGCACCGCCGCCGTCCGGTCGGGCCGGGCTCGGGCTCGGGGGTCTTGGATCTTGGGTCTTGGGCGGGTCATGATATATATTTTTTTGGACAAAATCTGTTTAATAAATTATCAGATTTTGTTTAAAGTTATATCAATACTACGTAGTTTTGCCTACGGTTTACATGCCAACGGTAATATCCCAACCTATCATGATACTACGTGGTTTTGCCTACGGTTTACATGCCACGGTAATATCCCAACCACGCGGAACGGCAACGGTAATATACTATCTGCGCAAAAATATTCTATAAATAATCGATGTGGGAGCAGAAGAAAGATAACTTTTTTCTCCATTCCCGTTCTACACAATATTTTCTGTTCCGTTCTACAGTTCTGTTCCATTCAACAGAAATCCCGTTCCTTCCCTTCTACAGAAATCTCGTTTTGTTCTGCTCATTTCTGTTGCAGTAACGTTTTTTGTTCCGTTCTGCTTCTTCCCGTTGCAATTCTTGTTTCTGGAAATAGTTTCATTATTGTGCAGTATGTTCTTTATGTTTTCTACATGCATGCATTATTATTCATACAGTTCAGTACATAACATAATGTTGTGTTCGTAGTGTTCTTAATTTTGAAGTGCTTCTAATTAAGAACTGGAATCCATTTTTATCTTGGGAAGCAATTATTCAATTAATCCTTTAGCACCTGTGAGGGAATAAATTTGCTTTAAGGAGACTTTGTGAATTCAAAGGACTCGGATTTATCTGTTTATATTTTTCATATGTTATAATTATGTTCTGTTTTATTATAACTATATATATATATTAAATAATACTATATATTATGGAATACAGGATCCACCTCTGCTCTTACCCGAGTAGGATAGGGCACGTGGAATCCCATGTGAATCAACAAGAATCACCTTGCAAGGCTAAATACTCCTGGGTGACCGATAGAGAAGTAGTACCGTGAAGGAAAGGGGAAAAGAACCCCATTGGGGTGTGATTTTAAATGTTTAAGCAATTTGAATGAGCTGAACTGAATATTAAATACTGAACGAAAAAACTTGTTTAATAATTAATATGTCTGAAACATCTCAATAACAATCTTTTACTATTTTATCCTTCAAAACTATGTTAAATAGACTTTTGAACAACATTTTTATATAAAAGTATATATTACTAATTAAATAATACTATATCCATTACATAAAGAATTCGTTTGTAAATTTAAAAAAAATGTTCCAAAAGATCTCATTTTATGGTAATTAAAAATGACACAGTGTATATATATATATATATATATATATATATATATATATATATATATATCGATATGGCCATACACAACTGTGTATATTTTATTTGTGCACAATTTGTCAAAACTACGTCGTTTTGGTAAATTTATTTTTTTAAAAAAAACACTTTCTCTCTCTCAAATAAAAATTCAAAAATAAATCTGTCAAAGTGACGTAGTTTTGATAGACTGTGCACAAATAAAACATATACAATTGTGTATGAATATTATTCCTATATATATATATATATATTTATGTGTGTTCAACTGTGTATAATAAAAGAAAATTATTTTATATAGTTCAACCTGGCCCTATATTCTTTATTTGTAATTGTTAGAGGAAAACAAATTGGTAGCATGCTAAAATGTTCATATTTTCCATTTCATATATAAAAAAAAATAAAAACAACAGTGCGCATATATAGGAACAGAACAGAAACTTTGATCGGAGAGGAAGGAGACCGTCATTTCAATGTGAAAGGGGGCATCTATGTAAAAATTGAATCAGCTGACCAACTGAAAGAATACGCATGGCTAATTAATTAGGCTGATTCGGTCAGATACATTCTGACTTATTCAGATCCTACATTAACCTGAACAACCAATCAAAAGTACTTATCAATTTAGATTTTGGGTTATTCGGACCAATTAAGTGGTAAATGTGACGCCCCCAAAATAGGTATACATCACCTATTCTGAGTTGTCAATACATGGTACAGAAACAACTACAACTTTATTATTACAACAGTAAAACTGTGAGTTTGAATACAAATATTATCTTCTAGACAATATCTATACTCAAATAAATCCTCATCACATTTATTGATACATTATTTTACAAAAATGGTGAGGACTACTAAACAATCCTTTCTAAAACCTTCATTCCATACCCCAGACTCAGTACTCGCTTATATTCTCGCCTCCGAGAAGAAAAATGGAACAAAAAGGAAAAGGGTGAGCTCAACTAGCCAAAGAAAGAATATTATGACTAAGATAATATACAACAAATTACCATTAGTCTTCAACAGGGAAAAATCTAATAGAATACAATAGACAACAAATTTTAAATCAATATTCGCATGCTGAAATAATAATTCATTAGAAGAGTTAAGTAGAGAATGCAAACTACTATCTTCTATGTATGAATTTAAAAGTTCATCGCTCTATCTTTTATCCCCGTAACATCAATCAATATACATCCGAATCAAATATTCATCTTTGCACTACACTGAGGCCAAAGATATTCATCGATTGGTCATGTTCATCTAAACACTGCTCATCTTTGTACTACTACCAAAGATATTCTTCAGAAATCATTCATCTTTGCACTACAGCCAAAGATATTCAATAATATCATCATTTAAGATCGAGGATGATGAAAATATTTTAAAGAAACGAATCCGGTGAAACAAAATGACAAGGATTAAGGATTAAGGATTCGTACTTTGTTTTATCCATGTTCAAAAATACTTCAAAAAATAATCATAGTGGTGTAAAATTCAAGAATGATCAAAACATGGATACAATCAAAGCTAGTATCCGAATAGATATTTTGGACAAAAAGAAGAAATTTTATTTTTCGATTGAATAAAGGTCGATATCGTGAATAAGTCAGAGTATCGTGAATAGTCTTCAGATATCGTGAATAGTAACTCGACACCAAAAGATAGAAATTTCACAAAAAAACATCTTCACAGTTCAGCTTGAATAGTACTCGTGAATAGTAACTCGTGAATAGTAACTCATGAATAGTAACTCGTGAATAAGTAACTCATGAATAGTAACCCGACATGAAAAAGTTCCAAATTTGATAAAAGTTCTAACCAATATTTCAAAGATAATGATATTGAAGAAATAATATCATTTGAAAAGAAAATAACATCCCTTACCTCGAAAGATTAAGACTTTAATTTGGAATACGGTATAGTGTTGAAGGAACTCAGACCGCCTAACAATACTCAAAGTATACTCAAAATACTCACAAGAATACGCCGATAATATAGAGAGAAAACTTGATTTTCGGTGTGATTTTCAATTCTAACCCAAGCACCTATTTATAGAAAATGCTTAGAACACCAAAGCAGTAAAATTTAATAAAATATTAATATATATATTAAGATTTCTACGCCTAACCTTCCTACATCTGATCTTAGCTCATTATGCACATGTTGTAGCCCACAAAACAAACAAAAACGTTTTTATTATTTAAAATATTTTAAACTTCCAAAATCAATTATTTTGAACTTCTAACTTCAATAATTCATAATAAATAGCCCTTCTATCAGAAAATTCGAATCTTGCAAGTTTTTATAGGAAATTCAATTCTCTACAACTTTGCAGAAGAAAGTTTTTCCAAATTTCAAATGTAAATTGACCGAAATCCACAAAGCGGGGATTTTACGTTTATAATCAAATTTCGGTCAATAAATGGGGTCCACCGACATGTTTAACATGTTTTAAACATTTATTGCAACAAAAATACTCTTCCTCCTCATATACTCATATATCCCACATTCATTATAAAAATATCACCGTTAATATATTATTAAAATAATATATTTAAATGAATTATTTTATCAGAAAAAGATAAAATATTAATTTTCAACAATTGTCACATTAAAAATTTTCTCCATCTATATCCACATAAAATCAATATTTTCCTTATCATATAAATCAATAATTAATTATTCACAAATAATATTACAGAATCACAATATTGACAACAAGGCAGTTCCTAGGAAAGAGGGGGCTTTCCAATAAGGATCTCTCCTTCTCTGGCTACAAGCAATTAGGTGACCAAACTTCTCCTTAGATGTAACTTTCTAGACATTGCCAATAATGTTATCCAATAATATTATTCGAGATAATATGAATTATTGCTTCGATAATGGAAAATACTATGTAATGACAATTATTGAAACAACAACAATATAAAATATCAACGCAACAATTATTGAATCAATAAAATAAAATATGAACAAAGATCATTTGTAACAATTATTGAGTAAGTGCCTTCTTACGTAAGAATCAATAATTGGTGCAATACCAGTATCTCTTGTTCAACAACGTGTATTAGTGTGTTTTAACCACCGGTATTCCAACAAGATTAATCGTAATAACTACGCCGTTATTTATAAACAACTTATATTTGTCGTTTTTCTTCATCCGACAGTTATTACATTATGGGCCCACAAAAGATCATACCGTCAAATTAATATTCCCCGACAAGATTTAATATTCCACGACCAAACGAATATTCCCAAATAATAATGAATATTTTATCACCACTGCTTATTTTGAAATATTTACGTATTTTTCCCATAACTATCCACATTAATCAAATCAACCCTTACTATTTCAAAATAATAAATAGAGGAAATTCCATTTTATTAAAAAAAATTCGGGGTCTTACAACCTCCCCTCCTTATGAAATTTCGTCCTCGAAATTGACGTACGTACCTGGTGTTTCGAAAAGATGAGAATACCTCGCTTTCATTTCCGTTTCCAACTCCCGTGTCATTTCCTCAATAGCATGGTTTCTCCACAAAACTTTAACTTGTGGTATAACCTCGGTACATAGGACATGTTCTTTCCTCTACAAGATCTTGACAGGTACCTCCTCGTATGTTAAGTCTTCGGCTATCTCGTCCGGTTCTAACTCAATGACGTGGTTCGGGTCGTCCACATATTTACGTAACATCGATACTTGAAAAACGTTATGAACACGCGTCATACTTGGCGGTAAAACGAGTCTATAGGCCACAGTTCCTATTCGATCGAGAATTTCAAATGGATTAATAAATCGAAGGTTTGAGCTTTCCTCACCTCACCGATTCTCGCTTTTGAAATAACAACTTCTTGCACCTCCTTCTTCAAATTCATCAGCTCCGGTGTGTAGCTTGAACAGCTTTAACTTTATCGATTAAAGTCGATTATACTCGTATATCATCACGTGGGTAACTAGAGTTTTCATCTCCATCTCTATTATTTGTAAATTATTCGAAATGAGTCTTTGACAATATCGTACTTCAGATCTTGTATCACGATCTTCTACTCAACACGTCGCCTACCACCACGTTCGCTTTTCCAAGATGGCATGGGTCGTAACATGTCTTTGAAATGAGTCTCTCTTGAGTTCTTGAAGCTTTTCCCACATTTCCTCGCTCCAAACGAATTTTGTATCCTTCCGAGTTATTGAGTTAATGGAGTAGCGATTCGAGAAAACCCTTCCACGAATCTCCGATAATAACCGCTAAGCCCAAAAGCTATACGACTTCATCACCGAAGCCGGTTGCTCCAACTTTGTATTGCTTCAATCTTCGCTTCGGATCAATAGATACTCCATGTTTTGACACCACGTGCCCAAGAAATGCTACTTCTCGCCGAACTCGCATTTCTTCAATTTGGCATATAGTTTGTTTTCACGAAGCCTTTGGAGTACCAACTTCAAATGGTGCTCATGATCTTCACGACTTTTGGAATATATGAGGATGTCATCAATAAAGACAACAACAAACCGATCCAAATATTCCTTGAATACTTGGTTCATCATATCTATGAAAGTCAGAGAGAGCATTAGTCATCCGAAAGACATGACTAAGAATTCATAATGCCCGCATCGAAGTTCTAAAGGCGTCTTTGAATATCCTCGATTCTAATCTTGGTGATGATATCCGTAAGCGAAGATCGATTTTGAAAAGAATTGTGCCCCTTAAATCGGGTCAAACAAGTCATCAATACGAGGTAGAGGATACCTATTCTTGATGGTGACATGGTTCAATTCCCGATAGTCAATACAAAGTCGCATACTCCCGCGTCTTTCTTCTTTACGAATAAAAATAGAGCACCCCAAGGAGATGTACTAGACGAATGAAACCGATGTCCAACAATCCTCGTAGTTGGACCTTTAACTCCTGAAGTTCAATAGGAGCCATTCGATATGGGGTTTTAGAAATGGGCTTTGTACTGAGTTCAAGATCAATAAAGAATTCAACTTCACGTTCGGGGTAGACCGGAAGTTCTTCAGAAATACGTCGGGAAAGTCAATAATAAACAGGAATATTATTCAAATTTGACGTGTCTTTATTCAAATCCATAACATGGGCTAAGAAAGCTCGACATCCGCTTTTTCAATAAACGAATAGCTTTATGATTAGATATGGCGTTGATTGATTTTAATGGTTTAGTTGCTTGAATTGCATAACAATGGGTTGGTTAGGAATATGAAAACTAACTTTTATCAATAAAGATTTAAATTTTGTCTAAATAATAATTTTTAATATTACGGTGTGAATTTAAGATAATATTATAGTCAATGGGTAGTATTTATAAATTTTGCAAAGTATGCAAGTTGTTATAAAATATTCGCTTGGCTCTGGGAATATTTTTTTGTCTGGGAATATTTTCGACGATTTACTCAATCAATCATGGTGGACCCCATTAAACTAAGTATCATTGTAGTTAGAAAACATACAAAATTATCTTTCTATAAAAATAACTACAGAGGTGTTACCGTTAAAACCGCTGAACTACCCTTAGTAGTAAAAGTACAAGAATACGCCAGAGTCAGATAAGAACACACGATATCGATTATCGATGCTTACGTGAGAAGTCACTCACCTATGCTCAATTATCGCTATAGAAGAATCACGATCATATCTCTTATATTATCGATTCAATTATTGTCACAAAGATCATCTCAGATAATATGTTATAGTATTAAATCAATAATCGAGACGACAAGTTATAAATGATTAATAATTATTGAAAGATTAAATATGTGTCGATTAAAAAAAAAATGATTTGTGGTAAGTTTGATTATTTTATGGGGGGCTCATATGTCATCATCTAAGAGTCTCTTCAATAATAAGTAATAGTCTTCCTTCAATAGTAATTACCCTCGCCAATAGTATTTACCTTCACAATAGTAATTACCCTTGTGAATAGTATTTACCTTCATCAATAGTAATTACCTTCACAATAGTAATTACCCTTGTGAATAGTATTTACCTTCATTAATAGAATTACCTTCGCCAATAGTAATTACCTTCAGGAATAGTATTTACCTTCGCCAATAGTATTTACCTTTCAATAGTAATTAATAGTAATTTATTACCTAACGTCAACCACTTGTCGCTTACCTTTATCGTCGAACCACTTGTCGCTTTCACATTACAAAGGCCAAACCACTTGTCGCTTCACATTATTAAAAGGCCGAACCACTTGTCGCTTCACATTACAAAGGCCAAACCAAACCAAATCAAGCCACTCGCTTTTCACACTAAGCAAAAAGCTAAGCTAGAAATCTTCTATAAATAGAGGCCTAGGGCTTCATTATTTTTCATTTAATTCACCAAACTCTAGAGAGAGAAACTATGTAGAGAGAAAGAAGAAAAGTATTCTCGCTACTTCACCTCGCCAATATTCAGCTTCTTCTAAGGTAGGAATATTATTTGTTGTATTCGTAAGGGTGTTATTCTTTCTTATTCATGAAGAGAATCGTTGTTATTCCATCGCTATTATTATTCGCTGGAATAACTCAGATATGTGGTTTACCCTATACTTGGTGACATTCTTCTATTATTCTCGTTGAACATCCTCGCTCAGGTGTTTTACACCGATTCGGGTTCCGCTTTTTATTATTATTCGCTGAACATCCCGCTCGCAGTGTTTTACACCGACCGGTTCCGCTTTTTTATTATTCGCTGCTGAACATCCTCGCTCGTGTTTTTTACACCGACCGGGTTCCGCCTTTTATCATTCTCGCTGAATATCCTATCTGTGTGTTTTACACCGGATCCGGTTCCATCTTTATTATTCTCGTTGAACATCCCGCTTGTGTGAATTTCACCGACCGTTCCGTTATTTATTATTCTCGTTGAATAACTCGTCTGCGCGGGTCTATCGCATTTACGGTGATTTCTTTTGTTATTCCATTCTTTATTATACCCAAATGGTTAAAACTTTGACTTCTATACTCCATGAAATTAGTAGAATATCCTCGATATTCATGCTTCATCCAAAGATCTTTTCATGGAAATATTCTTCGATCATTCTTGAATTTTACTCTACAAAACAAAGATCATGTCGATAATTTGATGTTAATAATTCCCGGATTAAATAATTTTTGAACTTGTTTTATTGAATTATTATGTCATTGTCATCATCCTCATGTTATATTATGTTATCTTCGCTTACGCATAAATGAACTTAGTATGATTTGACAAGGAATCATTCTAAGATAATCACGGCTTGTTATAAATGATGTGATAAAAGTCCTCAAAGGGCCTCGTAATGCAAAGTTGATGGATAGTTTTTGGTATGATTATGACTAGGGGTGATTCTAAGATAGTCACCACCATCGATAATTTGATGAATATCCTCGTCAGAAAAGTGTAAGGATGATACGATGATGTGGATTATTTATTAAAGTCGAGTCTCAGCCTATAAAAATTGATGAAAACCTTTAAAACCTAAAAGATAGTAGATTTTATTTTCTACTACTGACTTTTTTAATGGATCGCTTATTATTCACCGCAGCTTAAACTTATTGTCTATCATTGTATTTTATCGCTTTAACACATCGTCAAGGCTAATGATAAATTATTCTCGCATTTATCTTAGTCATAATATTTCATCGGGCTAGTTGAGCTCACCTTTCTTTCACCGTTTCTCTTCGTGAAATGAGAACATAGCCGGGACTTAGCCTCTGAAACCAGAGTAATGGTCCCAGAGGATAAGATTAGTAGTCCTCACTATTTCGTGAAATAAGTGTGATAATAGTTGTAATAAGGACTCCTTTCGAGTTCAGATAATATCTAGTAGACAATATTTGTATTCAAACTCACGCTTATGTCGATTGCATACCTACGCTTATATTAGTAAGTCAGATTTGAATTTATGTACCATGTAAGTGGCGCACCAAGACGGGTGACGTATACCTAATTTTGGGGGCGCCACAACATTGGTATCGTAGCTAGGATACGATCCCCGCTAAGATGCTAGATAAGAACTAGAGAGGGAGAGACGGGAATTCTTCGCACAAGATGACCTACCTAAGTTTATTTGTTATTTAATTGGCTCACGTAGTATAGGATAATATTTGATATATTAATTAACCCTCGTGTTGTGGCAAGTTGTTTGAAAATGGCAATTAAAAATATTCACAATGGAGTGAATGTGACCGCTAGACACCTTTAATCACTAATCGTGTTAATGCAAAGGTCGACGAGGAACAAATTAGAGATATCCACGAAAGTGAATGAAGAACTAGTTGTTGCACCCGAGCTAGTTGCAGCAGTAGTAAAAAGAGAGAGTGAGGAAGAAGAGGAAGAAGAGGAACCCGAGGAGAATTGGTTAGAAGAAATTTATGATCAAAACTTAGAATTACAAAATCGTGTTCGTGAGCTAGAAGAACAAAGTTGAAGAACGGCAAAAAAACTGGTCGTGGAACAAAGGGATACAACAATTCAAAATTGGGTTACCCGATATGTGATGCTCGAACAAAATCACGCTTCAAGGTGGTGTAAGATATTAAAGTCGAATCGAGAATTTAAAATCAAAGATCACCGAAAGAAGAAACAATCGAACGAAGGAGAATAGACGATGTATGGGTAAAAGTCGCACAACGCGTTGATAGTGTAGAAAAGACGTCCCATCCAATAAAGCCAAAATAGATGAAATGGACTTTGCTTTTGGAAAGAATTGGGAGAACCCAACATCGAATTAGGAATTACCCCGCGCATAGCGGCCAACCCAATTCGATATGGATCGAGAATAATGATTCAAATCATGGATCAGAATGTGAAGAAGCACTTAAGGGTGGAATGTAACCTATAGTAAAGTCAAACTCAGAATTTAAGCGAGAGCGTTTTCGAGAAACCCGAACGGTTATTATGGGTAAATTAATTATAAATTATCATAAGTCTATACTTTATTCAATACAAGTTCTACCCACTCTTTTATTCTACCTAGTTGTGTTCAATGTTTAAATTTGACTCAAAAAAATTAGACTTTGATTTATCTATCGAAACTTCGTTGGGAGAAACCTTTCATACTCTCCACTCGCTTATTAATCTTGTTGTTTCAAATAAACACTTTCACGATCTTATCTCTTTGAAAATACTTGCCTTTGAGGTAATTTTTTGAAAACGATTGATTAACTACTTATTATTCTTTTGTAAGGTTGTTAGTTTTCATATTCCTAACCAACCCGTTATACTTAATTCAAAGTAACCAAACCCTAAAGTTAATCACCGTTATATCAAGCCATAAGTAAAGAGCCCCGATCCTTTCGTTGTTGACTTCCTTGTGTGGAATGCACCAAGCCGCATTTTCTCGAGGCGACGCCGTGAATGACGATGACAAGTTGATAGGTATAATTGTGAGGTGCTATCTCAGTTAAAGGATGTAAGTCACAGCTTGGTATCAATGTAACGTATTATCCAAGTCTTGGATAAGAGTAGCGCTTTTGAATGATATTTCTATCATTAATAAATTTTTTGACGATTCTTGAAGATTTCTAGCCTACCCTAGAGCGTGAAATCGAATTTTGTATCGAATTCCCAAAGATAAAAACCCATTTCTTAAACCTCAAATATTTCTTCAACTAAAAGGATCTCTTTACGTGGATTATGATGAAAGTCATAATAAAAGTATAGAACTGATGAAAATCATGGGTATATGAAGTATTAGTAAGTTTTAAGATGAGTTATGTTGGTTAGTATGTGAAAACATGAAAGTTTCTTAGAAATCACAAAGAGTTGAAAATCGATTTTGGTGAAAAACGAATATGAAATTCAATCGACCATATCTCCTATTATATTTTGAATTTTTGAGTGTGGTCAAGTCCTAGAGTTAGATCTATGAGTTACCTAACTAATCCAAGTGGAATTACTGGAAAAGGTGTTGTAGATTTTTGTGTGGACTGATTTTAGCAAAGGAGTGCAAAGCTGCAAAAAAACAAAAAGTCATGCTGCCATGATTTTAGACGGGCTGTTTTCGGCCACTTAAATTATGAGAAAAATTTTGGCCTTTTGGGACATGAAGGTATATGGTATAAAGTACCTCCTGTCCAAAAATGAGCTCATTCTCGACTTAAAATGAGCAAGTTATGACTATTTCAATATTTAGGTTTTTTTTCGATTTAAAATGCTATAACCTGAGTTCTATAACTCCGATGACCATGAAATTTAAAACCGAAGCTCACGTTAACATGGGTAAGGTCCTGTCAAGATTTGGGAATTTTGGAGTTAAACTTGAGGTAGCTAATTTCTTAAGGAATTAATTAGAAATTGATTTTTGAAAAATAGTAAATGAATTTTAAAAATTCGAGAAAAATATATTTTCATTATGGGACTATATTATGCTAAATCCCAGTAAAAGAAATATTTTTGGGACTGATTTGGTATTTTTCATGAAAATAGTTTAGTTACTTAACATATGAGTTAAATATGTTATGTGAAGTAACAAAGTTGAAAATAAGATTTTATGGCTAGAGAATCCTATATGTAATATATGCATATTTTTTGATGAGAGATTTGATAATTGGTGATGATATCTTATGAGTATGGCATTTTTGAATGATTAAATGCATTATATGGTAAAGCGTAAAACAATCGAGATAAATTGTTTATAAATTTAAGAAGTGATTAAAATATTATTATAATATTAATGATATTAGATTATGAGATTATTAGTGATTGATAACATGGGAATATTCTTGAACTCGGATAAATTATATTATAAATGTTTAATATTTATCCTTTATCTCATTTGATCGATTCTTTATATCATAATCCTCATGTTTATATTACGTTGAAAGTCATCTCGCGGGCCTCAGAAAAGTATATAGATGGACTTGGTATGATTATGACTGTGGATTATTCTAAGATAATCATAATCAGAATTGAATACACAATTATCTTCGTCAGTGCATGGAGTGATATGGATAATTTGTGGTCGTGATATAACTAATGAATACACGATTATGGATAATTTTCGTCAGTAACGATTATCTTGGGAGGTATGGATAATTCGTGGTCGTGATACTAATGAATATCCTCGCCCAGAAAAGGTGGATGATTCGATGATATGGATTAATTATCGAATGAGTCTCAAAGAATGAAATATTAATTCATGGATGTGGTAAAAGTCATCTTCGTCAGAAAGTATCGATAGACTTGGTATGATTACTTACTCAAGGATTATTCTAAGATAATCACGATCAGAATGAAAACACTAATATCCTCGCCAAAAGGGAAAAATGGATAATTCGTGGTCGTGATACTATTAAGTCGCTGGCCTCAAAGATTATTGGTTTTATAGCTTGTATATTTGGCCTCAGTAGTGCAAAGATGAATTCAGGAATAAATATCTTCGGGCCGGATTGCAAAGATGAATTTAATGTTTTCAAACGATAAAGGTATTCAAGGTATCCTCACCTCTTTATCATACTGTAAGCACCCTAATTTCGAGGGCTTAAATTCCATAAGGAGGGAGATCAGAGACCCCAGATTTTATCAATAAAGATTTAAATTTTGTTAAATAATTTTTTTAATATTATGGTGTGAATTTAAGATAATATTATAGTGTGGGTAGTATTTATAAATTTTGCAAAGTATGCAAGTTGTTATAAAATATTCGCTTTGGCTCTGGGAATATTCTTTTGTTTGGGAATATTCAGACGACTACTCAATCATGGTGGACCCCATAACTAAGTATTGTCGTAGTTAGAAAACGACAAAATTATCTTTCTATAAAAATAACTAGCAGAGGTGTTACCGTTAAAACCGCTGAACTACCTTAGAGTAAAAGTACAAGAATACGCCAGAGTCAGATAAGAAGACACGATATCGATTATCGATGCTTACGTGAGAAGTCACTCAACTACGCTCAATTATCGCTATAAGAATTCACGATCATATCTCTTATATTATCGATTCAATTATTGTCACACAAAGATCATCTCAGATAATATGTTATAAGATTAAATCAATAATCGAGACGACAAGTTATAAATGATTAATAATTGTTGAAAGATTAAATATGTGTCGATGAAAAAAAAAAATGATTTGTGGTAAGTTTGATTATTTTACGGGGGCCTATATGTCATCATCTAAGAGTCTCTTCACAATAAGTTTGATTACCTTGGGGGCCAATAGTAATTACCTTCGGAATAGTAATTACTTCTTCCAATAGTAATTACCTTCACAAATAATTAATTACCTTCACAATAGTAATTACCTTTCAATAGTAATTACCTTCACAATAGTAATTACCCTTGTGAATAGTAATTACCTTCAATAGTAATTACCTTCGCCAATAGTAATTTACCTCGGAATAGTAATTACCTTCGCCAATAGTATTTACCTTCGCAAATAGTATTTACCTCACTAATAGTAATTACCTTTTACCAGACGCCAACCACTTGTCGTTTTCACATTACAAAGCGCCAAACCACTTGTCGCTTCACATACAAAGGCCGAACCACTTGTCGCTTCACATTACAAAGGCCAAACCAAATAACAAGCCACTCACTCGCTTTTCACACTAAGAAAAGCTAAGCTAGAAATCTTCTATAAATAGAGGCCTAGGGCTTCATTATTTTCACTTAATTCATCAAACTCTAGAGAGAGAAACTATAGAGAAAGAAGAAAAGTATTCTCGCTACTTCACCTCGCCAATATTCAGTTCTTCTAAGGTAGGGAATATTATTTGTTGTAATTCGTAAGGGGTGTTATTCTTTCTTATTCATGAAGAGAACTGTTGTTATTCCATCGCTTATTATTCGTTGAATAACTCAGATATGTGTGGTTACCCTATATACTTGGTGACATTCTTCTATTATTCTCGCTGAACATCCCGTCTGTGTGTTTTACACCTGACGGTTCCTTTTTTATTATTATTCGCTGAACATCCTCTCTCGTGTGTTTTACACCTGACCGGGTTCGCGCTTTTTATTATTCTCGCTGAACATCCTCGCTCAGTGTTTTACACCGAATTCGGGTTCCGCTTTTTTTATCATTCCGTTTGAATATCCTATCCTATCTCGTGTGTTTTACACCTGATCCGGTTCCATCTTTATTATTATTATTCGTTGAACATCCCGCTTGCTTGGTGAATTTCACCGACCGTTCCGTTATTTATTATTCTCGTTGAATAACTCGTCTGCATGCGGCCTATCGCATTTACGGTGATTTCTTTTGTTATTCCATTCTTTATTATACCCAAATTGGTTAAAACTTTGACTTCTATACTCCATGAAATTAGTAGAATATCCTCGATATTTCATGTTTCATCCAAAGATCTTTTCATGGAAATATTCTTCCGATCATTCTTGAATTTTACTCTACAAAACAAAGATTACGTCGACAATTGATGTTAATAATTCCCGGATTAAATAATTTTGAACTTGTTTTATTGAATTATTATGTCATTGTCATCATCCTCATGTTATATTATGTTATCTTCGCTTACGCATAAATGAACTTAGTATGATTATGACAAGGAATCATCTAAGATAATCACGGCTTGTTATAAATGATGTGATAAAAGTCCTCAAATGGCCTCGTGAATGCAGTTGATGGATAGTTTTTGGTATGATTATGACTAGGGGTGATTAAGAGATAGTCACGACCATCGATAATTTGATGAATATCTCTCGTCAGAAAAGGTGGGTGATACGATGATGTGGATTATTTATTAAAGTCGAGTCTCAAATTTATAATAAAGTTGATGAAAACCTTTAAAACCTAAAAGATAGTAGATTTTATTTTCTACTGACTTTTTAATGGATCGCTTATTTCACCGCAGCTTAAACTTATTGTTCTATTGTATTTTATCGCTTAACATCGTCAAGGCTAATGATAAATTATTCTCGCATTTATCTTAGTCATAATATTTCATCGGGCTAGTTGAGCTCACCTTTCTTTCACCGTTTTCTTCGTGAAATGAGAACATAGCCGGGATTTAGCTCTGAAACTGAGTAATGGTCCAGAGGATAAGATTAGTAGTCCTCACTATTCGTGAAATAGTGTGATAATAGTTGTAATAAGGACTCCTTTCGAGTTCAGATAATATCTAGTAGACAATATTTGTATTCAAACTCACGCTTTATGTCGATTGCATACATACGCTTATATTAGTAAGTTGTATTTGAATTTATGTACCATGTAAGTGGCGTACCCAAGACGGGTGACGGTATACCTAATTTTGGGGCGCCACAGCTTGGTATCGTAGCTAGGATATGATCCCCGCTAAGATGCTAGATAAGAACTAGAGGGGAGAGACGGGAATTCTTCGCTAGTATTTGACCTACCCAAGTTTATTTGTTATTTAATTGGCTCACGTAGTATAGGATAATATTTGATATATTAATTAACCCTCAGGTTGTGGGCGTTGTTTGAAAATGGCAAATAAAAATATTCACAATGGAGTGAATGTGACCGCAGACACCTTTAATCACTAATCAAAGTTAATGCAAAGGTCGACGAGGAACAAATTAGAGATATCCACGTAGTGAATGAAGAACTAGTTGTTGCACCCGAGCTAGTTGCAGAGTAGCAAAGAGAGTGAGAGAAGAGGAAGAAGAGGAAGAAGAGGAACCCGAGGAGAATGGTTGTAAGAAATTTATGATCAAAACTTAGAATTACAAAATCGTGTTCGTGAGCTAGAAGAACAAAGTCAAGAACAAGCAAACGGTCGTGGAACAAAGGGATACAACAATTCAAAATGGGTTACCCGATATGTGATGCTCGAACAAAATCACGCTGGGTGGTGTAAGATATTAAAGTTGGAATCGAGAATTTAAAAATCAAAGATCACCGAAAGAAGAAACAATCGAACGAAGGAGAATAGACGATGTATGGGTAAAAGTCGCACAACGCGTTGATAGTGTAGAAAAGACGTCCATCCAATAAAGCCAAAATAGATGAAATGGACTTTGCTTTTTGGACAAGAATTGAGAACCCAACATCGAATTAGGAATTACCCCGCATAGCGGCCAACCCAATTCGATATGGATCGAGAATAATGATTCAAATCATGGATCAGAAATGTGAAGAAGCACTTAAGGGTGGAATGTACCTATAGTAAAGTCAAACTGTAATTTAAGCGAGAGCGCTTTTGTCGAGAAACCCGAAACGGTTATTATGGGTAAATTAATTATAAATTATCATAAGTCTATACTTTATTCAATACAAGTTCTACCCACTTTTTATTCTACCTAGTTGTGTTCAATGTTTAAATTTGACCAAAAAAAAATTAGACTTTGATTTATCTATGAAACTTCGCTGGGAGAAACCTTCGTTACTCTCAATCGCTTATTAATCTTGTTGTTTCAAATAAACACTTTCACGATCTTATCTCTTTGAAAATACTTGCCTTTTGAGGTAATTTTTGAAAACGATTGATTAACTACTTATTATTCTTTTTTGTAAGGTTGTTAGTTTTCATATTCCTAACCAACCTCGTTATATTAATTCAAAGTAACCAAACCCTAAAGTTAATCACCGTTATATCAAGCCATAAGTAAAGAGCCCCGATCCTTTCGTTGTTGACTTCCTTGTGTGGAATGCACCAAGCCGCATTTTCTCGGAGGCGACGCCGTGAATGACGATGACAAGTTGATAGGTATAATTGTGAGGTGCTATTCAGTTAAAGGATGTAAGTCACAGCTTGGTATCAATGTAACGCATTATCCAAGTCTCGATAAGAGTAGCGCTTTTGAATGATATTTCTATCATTAATAAATTTTTTGACGATTCTTGAAGATTTCTAGCCTACCCTAGAGCGTGAAATCGAATTTTGTATCGACCCCAAAGATAAAAACCCATTTCTTTAAACCTCAAATATTTCTTCAACTAAAAGGATCTGCTTACGTGGATTATGATGAAAGTCATAATAAAAGTATAGAACTGATGAAAATCATGGGTATATGAAGTATTAGTAAGTTTTAAGATGAGTTATGTTGGTTAGTATGTGAAAACATGAAAGTTTCTTAGAAATCACAAAGAGTTGAAAATCGATTTTGGTGAAAAAAACGAATATGAAATTCAATCGACCATATCTCCTATTATATTTTGAATTTTTGAGTGTGGTCAAGTCCTAGAGTTAGATCTATGAGTTACCTAACTAATCCAAGTGGAATTACTGGAAAAGGTGTTGTAGATTTTGTGTGGACTGATTTTAGCAAAGGAGTGCAAAGCTGCAAAAAAAAAAAAAAGTCACGCTGCCATGATTTTAGACGGGCTGTTTTTGGCCACTTAAATTATGAGAAAAATTCTGGCCTTTTGGGACATGAAGGTATATGGTATAAAGTACCTCCTGTCCAAAAATGAGCTCATTCTCGACTTAAAATGAGCAAGTTATGACTATTTCAATATTTAGGTTTTTTCGATTTAAAACGCTATAACCCGAGTTCTATAACTCCGATGACCATGAAATTTAAACCGAAGCTCACGTTAACATGGGTAAGGTCCTGTCAAGATTTGGGAATTTTTGGAGTTAAACTTGAGGTAGCTAATTTCTTAAGGAATTAATTAGAAATTGATTTTTGAAAAATAGTAAATGAATTTTAAAAATTCGAGAAAAATATATTTTCATTATGGGACTATATTATGCTAAATCCCTTAAAAGAAATATTTTTGGGACTGATTTGGTATTTTTCATGAAAATAGTTTAGTTACTTAACATATGAGTTAAATATGTTATGTGAAGTAACAAAGTTGAAAATAAGATTTTATGGCTAGAGAATCCTATATGTAATATATGCATATTTTTTTTTGAGAGATTTGATAATTGGTGATGATATCTTATGAGTATGGCGCTTTTGAATGATTAAATGCATTATATGGTAAAGCGTAAACAATCGAGATAAATTGTTTATAAATTTAAGAAGTGATTAAAATATTATTATAATATTAATGATATTAGATTATGAGATTATTATTATGATTGATAACATGGGAATATTCTTGAACTCGGATAAATTATATTATAAATGTTTAATATTTATCCTTTATCTCATTCGATCGATTCTTTATATCATAATCCTCATGTTTATATTTACGTTGAAAGTCATCTCGTGGCTCAGAAGGATCAGAAGTATGTATAGATGGACTTGGTATGATTATGATTGTGGATTATTCTAAGATAATCATAATCAGAATTGAATACACAATTATCTTCGTCCGAAGTGCATGGATAATTTGTGGTCGGATACTAATGAATACACGATTATCTTCGTCAGTAGTGTAATGGATAATTTGTGGTCGGATACTAATGGATAATTGGTGGTCGTGATACTAATGAATATCCTCTCGGCCAGAAAAAAGTGGATGATTCGGATGATATGGATTAATTATCGAGTCGAGTCTCAAAGAATGAAATATTAATTCATGGATGTGGTAAAAGTCATCTTCGTCAGTAGTAGTATTGATAGATTTGGTATGATTACGATCAAGGATTATTCTAAGATAATCACGATCAGAATGAAAACACTAATAATATCCTCTGGCAAAGGGTGCATGGATAATTCGTGGTCGTGATACTATTAAGTCAAGGCCTCAAAGATTATTGGTTTTATAAGCTTGTATATCTTTGGCCTCGAGAGAAGGCAAAGATGAATCAGGAATAAATATCTTCGCCGGATTGCAAAGATGAATTTAATGTTTTCAAACGATAAAGGTATTCAAGGTATCCTCACCTCTTTATCATACTGTAAGCACCCTAATTTCGAGGGCTTAAATTCCATAAGGAGGGAGATCAGGAGACCCCGTGATTTTATCAATAAAGATTTAAATTTTTGTTAAATAATTTTTTTTAATATTATGGTGTGAATTTAAGATAATATTATAGTGTGGGTAGTATTTATAAATTTTGCAAAGTATGCAAGTTGTTATAAAATATTCGCTTTATTCTGGGAATATTCTTTTTTTTTGGGAATATTTCAGACGACTACCAATCATTGGTGGACCCCATAACCAAGTATTGTCGTAAGCTAAAAACGACAAAATTATCTTTCTATAAAAATAACTAGCAGAGGTGTTACCGTTAAAACCGCTGAACTACCCTAAGAGTAAAAGTACAAAGAATACGCCGTGAGTCAGATAAGAAGACACGATATCGATTATCGATGCTTACGAGAAGTCACCACCTACGCTCAATTATTGCTATATAGAATCACGATCATATCTCTTATATTATCGATTCAATTATTGTCACAAGATCATCTCAGATAATATGTTATAAGATTAAATCAATAATCGAGACGACAAGTTATAAATGATTAATAATTGTTGAAAGATTAAATATGTGTTGATTAAAAAAAAATGATTTGTGGTAAGTTTGATTATTTTATGGGGGGCTATATGTCATCATCTAAGAGTCTCATCATCAATAGTAAGTCTTCATAAATAGTAATTACCTTCGTGAATAGTAATTACCTTCAATAGTAATTACCCTTGTGAATAGTATTTACCTTCACAATAGTAATTACCTTCGTCAATAGTAATTAATAATAGTATTACCTTCATCAATACCTTCATCAAGTAATTACCTTCAATAGTAATTACCCTCTTGTGAATAGTATTTACCTTCTTCAATAGTAATTACCTTCGCCAATAAGTAATTACCCTTGTGAATAGTATTTACCTTCACAATAGTATTTACCTTCAATAATAGTAATTACCTTTACCGACGTCGAACCACTTGTCGCTTCACATTACAGCGCCAAACCACTTGTCGCTTCACATTACAAAAGGCCGAACCACTTGTCGCTTCACATTACAAAGGCCAAACCACTTGTCGCTTCACACCAAGGCCAAACCTGCAAGCCACTCGCTTTTCACACACAAGAAAAGCTAAGTTTAGAAATCTTCTATAAATAGAGGCCTAGGGCTTCATTATTTTCACTTAATTCACCAAAACTAGAGAGAGAAACTATAGAGAAAGAAGAAAAGTATTCTCGCTACTTCACCTCGCCAATATTCAGCTTCTTCTAAGGTAGGGAATATTATTTGTTGTAATTCGTAAGGGGTGTTATTCTTTCTTATTCATGAAGAGAATCGCTGTTATTCCATCGCTTATTATTCTCGCTGAATAACTCAGATAACGTGGGTTTACCCTATACTTGGTGACATTCTTCTATTATTCGCTGAACATCCGTCTCACAGTGTTTTACACCGACTCGGTTCCGCTTTTATTATTTATTCGCTGAACATCCTCGCTCGTGTGTGTTTTACACCGATTCGGTTCCGCTTTTATTATTATTCGCTGAACATCCCGTCTCAGGTGTTTTACAACCGACCGGTTCCGCTTTTTTATCATTCGCTGAATATCCTATCTCGCGTGTGTTTTACACCGGATCGGGTTCCATCTTTATTATTCTCGTTGAACATCCCGCTTGTGTGAATTTCACACCGACCCGTTCCGTTATTTATTATTTCGCTGAATAACTCGTCTGCGCGGCTTCTATCGCATTTACGGTGATTTCTTTTGTTATTCCATTCTTTATTATACCCAAATAAGTTAAAACTTTGACTTCTATACTCCATGAAATTAGTAGAATATCCTCGATATTTCAATGTTTCATCCAAAGATCTTTTCATGGAAATATTCTTCGATCATTCTTGAATTTTACTCTACAAAACAAAGATTATGTCGACAATTTGATGTTAATAATTCCTCGGATTAAATAATTTTGAACTTGTTTTATGAATTATTATGTCATTGTCATCATCCTCATGTTATATTATGTTATCTTCGCTTACGTGCATAAATGAACTTAGTATGATTATGACAAGGAATCATTCTAAGATAATCACGGCTTGTTATAAATGATGTGATAAAAGTCCTCAAAGTATTCAGAATGCAAGTGATGGATAGTTTTTGGTATGATTATGACTAGGGTGATTCTAGATATAGCTTACCATCGATAATTTGATGAATATCCTCGTCAGAAAAGGTGGGTGATACGATGATGTGGATTATTTATTAAAGTCGAGTCTCAAATATAAAAGTTGATGAAAAACCTTTAAAACCTAAAAGATAGTAGATTTTATTTTCTACTGATTTTTTAATGGATCGCTTATTCCACCGCAGCTTAAACTTATTGTTCTATTGTATTTTATCGCTTAACATCGTCAAGGCTAATGATAAATTATTTCGCATTTATCTTAGTCATAATATTTCATCGGGCTAGTTGAGCTCACCTTTCTTTCACCGTTTCTTCGTGAAATGAGAACATAGCCGGGATTTAGCCTGGAAACCGAGTAATGGTCCAGAGGATAAGATTAGTAGTCCTCACTATTCGTGAAATAGTGTGATAATAGTTGTAATAAGGACCTTTGAGTTTCAGATAATATCTAGTAGACAATATTTGTATTCAAACTCACGCTTTATGTCGATTGCATACCTACGCTTATATTAGTAAGTCAGATTTGAATTTATGTACCATGTAAGTGGTGGCGCACCCAAGACGGGGTGACGGTATACCTAATTTTGGGGGGGGTATCGTAATTGGCTCACGTAGTATAGGATAATATTTGATATATTAATTAACCTCGTGTTGTGGGCGTTGTTTTGAAATGGCAAACAAAATATTCACAATGGAGTGAATGTGACCGCCAGACACCTTTAATCACTAATCAAAGTTAATGCAAAGGTCGACGAGGAACAAATTAGAGATATCCACGTAGTGAATGAAGAACTAGTTGTTGCACCCGAGCTAGTTGCAGAGGTAGCAAAGAGAGTGAGAGAAGAGGAAGAAGAGGAAGAAGAGGAACCCGAGGAGAATTGGTTGTAAGAAATTTATGATCAAAACTTAGAATTACAAAATCGTGTTCGTGAGCTAGAAGAACAGTCAAGAACCAAGAAACTGTCAGGAACAAAGGGATACAACAATTCAAAATTGGGTTACCCGATATGTGATGCTCGAACAAAATCACGCCAAGGTGGTGTAAGATATTAAAGTTGGAATCGAGAATTTAAAATCAAAGATCACCGAAAGAAGAAACAATCGAACGAAGGAGAATAGACGATGTATGGGTAAAAGTCGCACAACGCGTTGATAGTGTAGAAAAGACGTCCATCCAATAAAGCCAAAATAGATGAAATGGACTTTGCTTTTTGGACAAAGAATTGAGAACCCAACATCGAATTAGGAATTACCCGCGCATAGCGGCCAACCCAATTCGATATGGATCGAGAATAATGATTCAAATCATGGATCGTGAATGTGAAGAAGCACTTAAGGGTGGAATGTACCCTATAGTAAAGTCAAAAACCTTGTAATTTAAGCTTAGAGCGCTTTTCGAGAAACCCGAATGAAGTTATTATGGGTAAATTAATTATAAATTATCATAAGTCTATACTTTATTCAATACAAGTTCTACCCACTCTTTTATTCTACCTAGTTGTGTTCAATGTTTAAATTTGATTCTAAAAAAAATTAGACTTTGATTTATCTATTGAAACTTCATTGGGAGAAACCTTCGTTACCTCCATCGCTTATTAATCTTGTTGTTTCAAATAAACACTTTCACGATCTTATCTCTTTGAAAATACTTGCCTTTGAGGTAATTTTTGAAAACGATTGATTAACTACTTATTATTCTTTTTGTAAGGTTGTTAGTTTTCATATTCCTAACCAACCCGTTATACTTAATTCAAAGTAACCAAACCCTAAAGTTAATCACCGTTATATCAAGCCATAAGTAAAGAGCCCCGATCCTTTCGTTGTTGACTTCCTTGTGTGGAATGCACCAAGCCGATTTTTTCGAGGCGACGCCGTGAATGACGATGACAAGTTGATAGGTATAATTGTGAGGTGCTATCTCAGTTAAAGGATGTAAGTCAGCTTGGTATCAATGTAACGCATTATCCAAGTCTTCGATAAGAGTAGTAGCTTTGAATGATATTTCTATCATTAATAAATTTTTTTGACGATTCTTGAAGATTTCCTAGCCTACCCTAGAGCGTGAAATCGAATTTTGTATCGACCCCAAAGATAAAAACCCATTTCTTAAACCTCAAATATTTCTTCAACTAAAAGGATCTCATGTTTACGTGGATTATGATGAAAGTCATAATAAAAGTATAGAACTGATGAAAATCATGGGTATATGAAGTATTAGTAAGTTTTAAGATGAGTTATGTTGGTTAGTATGTGAAAACATGAAAGTTTCTTAGAAATCACAAAAGTTGAAAATCGATTTTGGTGAAAAACGTAATATGAAATTCAATTGACCATATCTCCTATTATATTTTGAATTTTTGAGTGTGGTCAAGTCCTAGAGTTAGATCTATGAGTTACCTAACTAATCCAAGTGGAATTACTGGAAAAGGTGTTGTAGATTTTGTGTGGACTGATTTTAGCAAAGGAGTGCAAAGCTGCAAAAAAAAACCAAAAAAGTCATGCTGCCATGATTTTAGACGGGCTGTTTCGGCCACTTAAATTATGAGAAAATTTTGGCCTTTTGGGACATGAAGGTATATGGTATAAAGTACCTCCTGTCCAAAAATGAGCTCATTCTCGACTTAAAATGAGCAAGTTATGACTATTTCAATATTTAGGTTTTTTCGATTTAAAAACGCTATAACCGAGTTCTATAACTCCGATGACCATGAAATTTAAACTGGAAGCTCACGTTAACATGGGTAAGGTCCTGTCAAGATTTGGGAAATTTTGGAGTTAAACTTGAGGTAGCTAATTTCTTAAGGAATTAATTAGAAATTGATTTTTGAAAAATAGTAAATGAATTTTAAAAATTCGAGAAAAATATATTTTCATTATGGGACTATATTATGCTAAATCCCGTAAAAGAAATATTTTTGGGACTGATTTGGTATTTTTCATGAAAATAGTTTAGTTACTTAATATATGAGTTAAATATGTTATGTGAAGTAACAAAGTTGAAAATAAGATTTTATGGCTAGAGAATCCTATATGTAATATATGCATATTTTTTGATGAGAGATTTGATAATTGGTGATGATATCTTATGAGTATGGCGCTTTTGAATGATTAAATGCATTATATGGTAAAGCGTAAACAATCGAGATAAATTGTTTATAAATTTAAGAAATGATTAAAATATTATTATAATATTAATGATATTAGATTATGAGATTATTAGTGATTGATAACATGGGAATATTCTTGAACTCGGATAAATTATATTATAAATGTTTAATATTTATCCTTTATCTCATTGATCGATTCTTTATATCATAATCCTCATGTTTATATTACGAAAGTTGAAAAGTCTCTCAGAAATATAGGAGACTTGGTATGATTAGATGGATTTGGTATGATTATGAATTGTGGATTATTTGGTCAGAAGATAATCATAATCAGAATTGAATACACAATTATCTTTCGTCAGAAAGTATGGATAATTTGTGGTCGTGATACTAATGAATACACGATTATCTTCGTCAGAAAGTGCATGGATAATTCGTGGTCGTGATACTAATGAATATCCTCGCCTCGTGATACTAAAAGGTGGATGATTCGATGATATGGATTAATTATCGAGTCGAGTCTCAAAGAATGAAATATTAATTCATGGATGTGGTAAAAGTCATCTTCGTCAGAAGTATCGATAGATTTGGTATGATTACGACTCAAGGATTATTCAGATAATCACGATCAGAATGAAAACACTAATATCCTCGCCGCTGGTGCATGGATAATTCGTGGTCGTGATACTATTAAGTCAAGGCCTCAAAGATTATTGGTTTTATAGCTTGTATATCTTGGCCCCCAGAAGGCAAAGATGAATCAGGAATAAATATCTTTGGCCTGGATTGCAAAGATGAATTTAATGTTTTCAAACGATAAAGGTATTCAAGGTATCCTCACCTCTTTATCATACCGTAAAGCACCCTAATTTCGAGGGCTTAAATTCCATAAGAGGGGAGATTGTGAGACCCCGATTTTTATCAATAAAGATTTAAATTTTGTAAATAATTTTTAATATTATGGTGTGAATTTAAGATAATATTATAGTGTGGGTAGTATTTATAAATTTTGCAAAGTATGCAAGTTGTTATAAAATATTCGCTTGGTCTGGGAATATTCTTTTGTTTTGGGAATATTCGTGACGACGGCTCAATCATTGGTGGACCCCATTAATGTAAGTATTGTCGTAGTTAGAAAACGACAAAATTATTTCTATAAAAATAACGGCAGAGGTGTTACCGTTAAAAACCGCTGAACTACCCTAAGTAGTAAAAGTACAAGAATACGCCAGAGTCAGATAAGAAGACACGATATCGATTATCGATGCTTACGTGAGAAGTCACTCACCTACGCTCAATTATTGCTATAAGTAAATCACGATCATATCTCTTATATTATTGATTCAATTATTGTCACAAAGATCATCTCAGATAATATGTTATAAGATTAAATCAATAATCGAGACGACAAGTTATAAATGATTAATAATTATTGAAAGATTAAATATGTGTTGATGAAAAAAAAAATGATTTTGTAAGTAAGTTTGATTATTTTATGGGGGGCTATATGTCATCATCTAAGAGTCTCTTCATTAATAAGTAATTACCTTCGTCAATAGTAATTACCTTGTGAATAGTATTTACCTTCACAATAGTAATTACCCTTGTGAATAGTATTTACCTTCATGAATAGTAATTACCTTCAACAATAGTAATTACCCTCACAATAGTAATTACCCTTGTGAATAGTATTTACCTTCATCAATAAGTAATTACCTTCGCCAATAGTAATTACCTCTTGTGAATAGTATTTACCTTCACAATAGTATTTACCTTCGCTAATAGTAATTACCTTTAATAGTAATTACCTTTACCAGACGTCGAACCACTTGTCGTTTTCACATTACAGCGCCAAACCACTTGTCGCTTCACATTACAAAGGCCGAACCACTTGTCGCTTCACATTACAGCGCCAAACCAACAAGTCAAGCCACTTCGCTTTTCACACAAGAAAGTGCTAAGCTAGAAATCTTCTATAAATAGAGGGGCCTAGGGCTTCATTATTTTCACTTAATTCAATCAAACTCTAGAGAGAGAAACTATATAGAGAAAGAAGAAAAGTATTCTCGCTACTTCACCTCGCCAATATTCAGCTTCTTCTAAGGTAGGGAATATTATTTGTTGTAATCCGTAAGGGGTGTTATTCTTTCTTATTCATGAAGAGAATCGTTGTTATTCCATCGCTTATTATTCTCGTTGAATAACTCAGATATAAGTGGTTTACCCTATACTTGGTGACATTCTTCTATTATTCTCATTGGAACATCTGTCATGTGTGTTTCACACCGGACTGGTTCCGTCTTTATTATTATTCTCGTTGGAACATCCTGTTCGTTGTTTTACACCGGACCGGGTTCCGTTTTTTTTATTATTCTCGCTGGAACATCCCGCTCTCAGGTGTTTTACACCGGACCGGGTTCCGCGTTCTTTTTATTATTCGTTTGAATATCCTATCGTGTGTTTTACACCGGATCCGGTTCCATCTTTATTATTATCGTTGAACATCCCGCTTGTGAATTTCACCCGATTCGTTCCGTTATTTATTATTCTCGCTGAATAACTCGTCTGCGCGGTCTATCGCATGCATGGTGATTTCTTTTGTTATTCCATTCTTTATTATACCCAAATAAGTTAAAACTTTGACTTCTATACTCCATGAAATTAGTAGAATATCCTCGATATTTGCGCTTCATCCAAAGATCTTTTCATGGAAATATTTCTTTCGATCATTCTTGAATTTTACTCTACAAAACAAGATCATGTCGACAATTTTGATGTTAATAATTCCTCGGATTAAATAATTCTTGAACTTGTTTTATTGAATTATTATGTCATTGTCATCATCCTCATGTTATATTATGTTATCTTTCGCTTACGTGCATAAATGAACTTAGTATGATTATGACAAGGAATCATTCATTAAGATAATAATCATGGCTTGTTATAAATGATGTGATAAAAGTCCTCAAATGTATTCTCAGAATGCGTTGATGGATAGTTTTGGTATGATTATGACTAGGGGTGATTCTAAGATAGTCATGACCATTGATAATTTGATGAATATCCTCGTCAGTAAAAGTGTGGGTGATACGATGATGTGGATTATTTATTAAAGTCGAGTCTCACTATAAAAATGATGAAAAACCTTTAAAACCTAAAAGATAGTAGATTTTATTTTCTACTCGACTCTTTTTAATGGATCGCTTATTCACCGCAGCTTAAACTTATCATTCTATTGTATTTTATCGCTTAACATCGTCAAGGCTAATGATAAATTATTCGCATTTATCTTAGTCATAATATTTCTTCGGGCTAGTTGAGCTCACCTTTTTTCTTTCACCGTTTTCTTCGTGAAATGAGAATATAGCCGGGATTTAGCCTGGGAAACGGAGTAATGGTCCAGAGGATAAGATTAGTAGTCCCTCACTATTCGTGAAATAGTGTGATAATAGTTGTAATAAGGACTCCTTTCGAGTTTCAGATAATATCTAGTAGACAATATTTGTATTCAAACTCACGCTTTATGTCGTATTGAATTTATGTACCATGTAACGACATGGGCTTATATTAGTAAGTCAGATTTGAATTTATGTACCACGTAAGTGGCGTCTACCCAAGATGGGTGACGCCTTCTGTATACCTAATTTTGGGGTTACAACAAGAAAACTGTGAGTTTGAATACAAATATTATCTTCAGACAATATCTATACTCAAATAAATCCTCATCACATTTATTGATACATTATTTTACAAAAATGGTGAGGACTACTAAACAATCCTTTCTAAAACCTTCATTCCATACCCAGAATTGCAGTACTCGCTATATTCTCGCCTCCCGAGAAGAAAAATGGAACAAAAAGGAAAAGAAAATTGAGCTCAACTAGCCCAAGAAAGAATATTATGACTAAGATAATATACAACAAATTATCGTTAGTCTTCAACGAGGAAAAATCTAATAGAATACAATAGACAACAAATTTTAAATCAATATTCGCAATGAAATAATAATTCATTAGAAGAGTTAAGTAGAGAATGCAAACTACTATCTTCTATGTATGAATTTAAAAGTTCATCGTCTCATCTTTTATCCTGTAACATCAATCAATATACATCCGGAATCAAATATTCATCTTTGCACTACTGCCAAAGATATTCATCATTGGTCGTATTCATCTAAACACTGTTCATCTTTGTATTCTACCAAAGATATTCTTCAGAAATCATTCATCTTTGACTATCTGCCAAGGATATTCAATAATATCATCATTTAAGATCGAGGATGATGAAAATATTTTAAAGAAAACGAATCCAAAGTGAAACAAAATGACAAGGATTAAGGATTTAGGATTAACTTTGTTTTATCCATGTTCAAAAATACTTCAAAAATAATCATAGTGGTGTAAAATTCAAGAATGATCAAAACATGGATACAATCAAAGTTTAAGATCCGGAATAGATATTTTGACAAAAAGAAGAAATTTTATTTTTAAATTGAATAGTCTGAGTATCGTGAATAGTCTTAAGTATCGTGAATAGTCTTAACATATCACGTGAATAAGAACTCTCGACACCAAAAGATAGAAATTTCAAAAAAAACATCTTCACGGTTCATGAATAATACTTTCGTGAATAAGAGCTTCGTGAATAAGAACTCATAAATAGTAACTCGTGATTAAGAACTCATGAATAAGAACTTGATACGTGAAAAAGTTCCAAATTTGATAAAAAGTTCCAACTAATATTTCAAAGATAATGATATTGAAGAAATAATATCATTCGAGAAGAAAATAACATCCCTTACCTCGAAAGATTAATCTTTAAATTTGGAATACTGAGGGGTATAGTCTTTGAACTCAACTTGGACGTCTAACAATACTCAAAGTATACTCAAAATACTCACAAAAATACGCTCGATAATATAGAGAGAAAACTTCAGCTTTTCTGGTGTGATTTTCAATTCTAACCCAAGACCCTATTTATAGGAAAATCTTTGAACACCAAAGCGAAAATTTAATAAAATATTAATATATATATTAAGATTTCTACGCCAACCTTCCTACATCTGATCTTAGCTCATTATGCACATGTTGTAGCCCACAAAACAAACAAAAACGTTTTTATTATTTAAAATATTTTAAACTTCCAAAAATCAATTATTTGAACTTGAACTTCAATAATTCATAATAAATAATTTTCATCGGAAAATTCGAATTTCACGAGTTTTTATAGGAAATTCAATTCTCTACAACTTTCTGAAGAAAGTTTTTCCAAATTCCAAATAGAAATTGACGAAATCCACAAACGGGAGATTTTACTGTGCTTATAATCAAATTTGGTCAATAAATGGGGTTCAATGACATATTTAACATGTTTTAAACATTTATTCGCAAAAAAAATACTCTTCCTCCCTCATATCTCATATATCCCACATTCGTTGTAAAAATATCACTATTATTATATTATTAAAATATAATAATATATTTAAATGAATTATTTTATCGGAAAAGATAAAATTTTAATTTTCAACAATTGTCACATTAAAATTTTCTCCATCTATATCCACATAAAATCAATATTTTCTCATCATATGAATCAATAATTATTTATTCACAAATAATATTCTGAATCACAATATTGACAACTGAGGTAGCTTTAAAGGAAAGAGGAGCTTTCCAATAAGGATCTCTCTTCTTGGCGCCGCAATTAGTGTGATTCAAACCTCTCCTTGATGTAACTTTCAGGCATTCTACCAATAATGTTATCCAATAATATTATTCGGATAATATAAATTATCGCTTCGATAATGGAAAATACTATGTAATGACAATTATTGAAACAACAACAATATAAAATATCAACGCAACAATTATTGAATCAATAAAATAAAATCTTGAAGCGAAGAATTATCGTAATAATTATTGAGAAGAAATACTTTCACGTAAGAATCGATAATTGGTGCAATCACAGGCCATCTTCTTGTTCAACAACGCCGTAATAGTGTTTTAACCACCTAATTATTCCAACAAGATTAAGCTATGAATAATAACTACGCCATTATTTATAAACAACTTATATTTGTCGTTTTCTTCATCCAATCGCTTTCAAGTTATGTACTATTAAAAGATACTGTGTGGTAAATGCATTTAATATTCCACAACCAAACGAATATTCTGAAATGATAATGAATATTTTATCACCACTGCTTATTTTGAAATATTTGCGTATTTTATCCATAACTATCCACATTTATCAAATCAACCCTTACTATTTCAAAATAATAAATAGAGGAAATTCCATTTTATTAAAAAAAATTCGGGGTCTTACAGTAAACAAACATACCCTTATCCTTGTTACATAGGTTAGTTATTTTATAAACGGGCAAAGGTCCAAAAATACCCCTGATGTTTACCCCGATATCCCACTTACACCCTAAACTAATTTTTTTTCCAAAATTACCCTTAACGTTATAAAATTGGTCAATTATTCACTCGCTTTCAATCTGGATATCTTGCATAGATTAACTCCGTTAAAACGTGAATAATATTTACTGATGAGGCATGAAGAAAGAACAAAAAGGGCAAAAAAGCCCTAATTTCAAAATTAAACTGTAATTAAAAAACTTTCATATTTTCAAAATTAATCTTTAATAAAATACAATAAAATAAAAATATCCAAGTTTTCTCTCATAAACTCGTCAGATCCGGATCTAATCTCCTTTCCAAACCTTCGATCTATGCAGCAATCTCCATTCATAGTTGGTGAAGAAAATGAAAAAAAAAACATAAAGCCCATCTCTTTCTCTCTCCATTTCTTCCAAACTCCATTTCCCCCATTTTCTCTCTCTAAATTTCAGTTCTCTCTCAATCACAATCTGTTCCTCCAAACTTAGTACTATAATCAGATCATTTTCAGTTCCACCACCATCGCCAACCACAAGAAAAGAAAGAGGGGGAGTTACCCAGTTGGGTTTGCTCTGAATTTAGATCTGATCGGGTTTGCTCGGAGTTTAGATCTGAGAAAAATGGTGGGTTTAGAGAGAGAAAATGGATATAAATTTTTGGTAACAAAAATTTGTTTAGATTTTAGTATTTTAATGATATAAATATGTTATGATTTTAGTATTTTAATGATTTAATTTGAATTTTAGTTGTTTTGATTAATTAACAAAATAATTTGAATTTTAGTATTTTTTGAATTTTAGTATTTTTGAATTTGATTTTTTTAGTATTTTATTATTTTTTAATTAGTATTTTATTATTTTTTTAATTAGTATTTTTAGTATTTGAATTAAATATGTTATGTTTTTGAATTTTAGTATTTTGATTAAATAATGTAAATATGTTATACAACTTATTTTATTTAATTAGTTGTTTTGATTAGTTAACAAAATAATTTGAATTTTAGTATTTTGATTAAATGATGTAAATATGTTATGTTTTTTTTTATTTTAATATTTTATGTTTTGATTAATTTTAGTATCTTGATTAAATGATTAAATGATATAAATATAGTTTTTTGTTTTGCACACGTCAGCAAATGTAACCACGTGTCAGTCGCATCATAAAAAAATTAATACACATTTGTCTAGGTGGCATGTTTGTTAACGGGAGGGACAAATGCGACCCTAATTTTGTAACGTTAAGGGTATTTTTGGAAAAAAAAATAGTTTAGGGTGTAAGTGGGATATCGGGGTAAACGTCGGGGGTATTTTTGGACCTTTGCCCTTTTATAAACACCCCGTTCAGCAATTACTTATTTTAAAATGAGTTGTTTAAATTTAAATTGATTTATAAGTTATTTTAAGTTGTGACTTGTAAATAAAAATGTTCGAACAGATTGACTTATAAGTCAAAAATTAAGTTAAAATAAGTTGTGAATGTGTTGGGCTGATAATAACTTATAAATTAAAATAAAATATAAAAACTATTAAAAATAACATTAATAAAAAAATATATTGATTCAATATAATATCATAAAAATCACCATTTTTTATTAAATAAAACACTAAACAAATAAATATATTATATTGTATTAATATCTTATGTATTGTTCATGATTTATAATATACGGACAAATTATAGCTTTTAAATTGCTTAATATACCCATTTCTGTAAACTATTTTGTTAAAACCCATTATGTTTCCAAGCAATACTAAACAGCCCCATAAAACAATAATTGCCCCATGGCGTGGCCTTGCTTGGCTAAACAGCCTTTCCGAGCTTTCGACGCTCACTTTGTTATTTTCCCATTCTCAACTCGTTAATTCAAATTTTATTAAGCTTTGGTTATGTTGTAGATTATATACCCGTCTACTTTTACTAACTTATAAACTAACTTCACGGGTACACAAACAAGCTACAAAAAAATGCATGTCAAATTGCTTGTCGCTTGCTTGGTGGCTTCGATCACTAGCTGTTGCCGTGGGGGTGATTCCTTCTATGCAACATAGCTTCTTTACAATTTCATATCTTTTAGCTCATAACTTCGATTACAACCAATTTTGGATATATTGTAGACACCATATTAGGATATATTTAGAAAATATAATCCACCTATTTTGGACATCATAGGCAGTCCAAAACAGACCCCAAAAATGTTTGGTCGCAATTGTTTTTTTAATTTTTTTCCAGTTTTACCCTCTCTCGCTAAAACAGTCATAACTAATTCGTTTTAAAACATTTTTGAGTGATTCTAGCGCCCACGCGAAGCTAACTTCCAGGGCTACAACTCTTATTCAATATCATTTCCAAATTCTGCACCCATAATTCCAAAAAATTCGCGCAAGGTGTTGGTCAGAATCTGATTTCCAGATTTTGGACAGATTCACCACAGCCACTTTAGAATGCCACAACTCCCTCCTCCGAAGTCAGAATTAGTCCGTTCTAGAGACTACGAATAGCTGGGACGACACACTACAAGACCCCAGAAAATTATAATTTTCCAGAAAATCTAACTAGCCGAAACAGTTAGCCCAAAAATAGCTTGACACACTAACTTTTGATTTTTTATTTTGGCTTAAAATCGCTTTTCTTTCTAATTTGATTTTCCCAAACCCTTTAATTATGTACATATAGTGTATATATATGTAGCCTTAGCCTCGGCTTCACCTAATTCTTTGTTTTTAACAAAAACAGTCCTTAGAGGACTTTTATCGAGCGTGTGGTGTGCGTTGCTTTAAAGCTAAAATTTCATAGAGTTTGGTTTATGTTCTAGCTGATTTTTGCCACCTTATTACTCCGCATAACCAATCCTATACTCCTTGGCTCTAATTTCAGTCAATATCAATCATTTTCATAACAAATTCATACATACATACCGACTGTTTTTACTAACTCCATATAACTAATTGTTAAAAAAAACTAACTTTCATTACCTTGCAAAAATGCTTAATTAGCTTAGTTATTGCTCAATTGCTTGATCCAAGTTGTCTTGAAATCCTCTCTTAACAGCACTTCATTCCAATTCCCCCTTCAATTCGTTTGCCAACTAAATCTATGCAGGGACAATTAGCATTATAATTTATATATATATTTTAAAAAAATTTAAAATTGTTATTATTAATATTATTATTACTACTATTATTTTGAAATTATTATTATTAGTTTTGGAATTATTCAGCTCAATTACTAACAGTTTTAGAATTATGGTTATTATTATTACACATACATGATGCCACTTAATCGTCTCCTTGTATTTCTGCCCTCCACGCCAAAATAACGGGCCAATATGCACAGTCAACATTCCGTCCATTTTTTCGGACGAAAATCATAAGTAATGATCATTTTATAATTTTTGAGAGTACAATTATTCGATTGTAACAAAAAAGTTGCGGTAACCACAATGAAAATCGGACCCTAGTACAGTGACCAAAAAGTGTATTATCTCTTATCTTAGTCATAATATTCTTTACTGGGCTAGTTGAGCTCACCTTTTTCCTTTTGGTTCTATTGTTATTCTCAGGAGGCGAGAATGTAGGTGAGACTAGTCGGGGAGTAGAGTAATGGTCCAAGATGGTTATTATAGTAGTCCTCATTATGTTGTGAAATAGTATGGCAATAATTGTAATGAAGAATTTATTTGAGTTTGGATATTGTCTACGAGACAATATGTGACGCCCCCAAAATTAAGTATACATCACCCATCTTGGGTCGCTAGATACATGGTACAGAATTCAAATACAACTTACTAATACAACTGTCGTGTACAATACGACAAAACATAAACTGTGAGTTTGAATACAATTATTGTCTACTAGAGATTATACAAACTCAAAAGGAGTCCTCATTACAATTATTATCACACTATTTCACAAAATAGTGAGGACTACTAATGTTATCCTCTGGACCATCACTCCGTTCCCCGACTCGTCCCAGCTATATTCTCATTTCCTGAAGAGAACAGTGAAAAAAAGGGTAAGCTCATCTAGTCCAGTAAGAAATATTATGACTAAGATAATGCAGAATAAATTATCATTAGCCTCCAACAATGTTAAACTGATAAAATACAATAGACATCAAGTTTAACTGCAGCGGAACAAGCAATCCATTAAAAGAGTCAAGTAGAGAATAGAATCTATTATCTTTTATGATTTAAAAAGTTTTTCATCACTTTTATCATTTGAGACTCATTTCAATAAATAATCCACATCATTAAATCATCCCCCGCACTACTGTGCCGAGGATATTCTTTAGTATCACGACCACGAATTATCCATGTACTACTGTGCCAAAGATAATCGTGTTTTCATCAATCTGGCCCCGATCATGCCATAAAATAATTCATCTTTGCTCCCTCGTCAAGAGAATCCATAGCCATAATCATACCAAAAGCTCGTCCATCAATGCACTACGGGCCAATGAGGACTTTTAATTTTCACATCATTTGTAGCATTACGGCCATGATTATAAGAATAATCCTTGGTCATAATCATACCAAGTCCATCTATGCACTACAGGCCACAGATGACTTTCAACATAACATAAACATGAGGATGATGACAATGATATAAGAATTCAATTAAACAAGTTCAAGAATTAATTTGTCCAGGAACCAATAACGTCCAAATTGTCAACATGATACTTCTTTGTAGAATAAAATTCAAGAATGCTCAAAAGAATATTTCCATGAAAAATACTGGATGAAGCGCAAATATCAAGGATATTCCACTAATTTCATGGAGTATAGAAGTCAAAATTTTAATCAATCGAGTATAATACCGAATGGAATAACAAAAGATATCACCATGCATGCGCAGATTTGCATGAGCGGTTATTCAACAGAATAATAATAACGGAACCGGTCGGTGAAATTCACACAAGCGAGGATGTTCCAATGAGAATAATAAATGCGGAATAATAAATGATGGAACCAGAATTATAGCAGTATAGCATGTATACATGATATTAAACGAGAATAATAAAGACGGAATAATAAAATGAAACCAGTCCCACAGACACAGATGCAGCACGGGATATTCCGGCGAGAATAATAGAAGAATGTCACCAAGTATAGAATTACTCACAGATACGAGTTATTCCAACAGAATAATAAGAAATGAAATAACTACGATTCTCTTCATGAATATAAAAGAATAATATCCCTTACCATAAAATAATACTTGATATAAGAGTAGTGAAGTAGCGAGAAAACTTTTCTTCTATCTCTCTCTATAGTCTCCTCTATAGTTTCTCTTTCAGAGTTCAAATTGAATTAGTAAGAAAATAATGAAGGAATGAGCTTCTATTTATAGGAAAATGGAATGCATAGTAACTAATCTAGAAGCGGTCCAGATTGATTTACTTTAATCGACGGTCCATATTTAAGAAAAATCTTTTAAATAAAATATAATATATTCTATTTATATAAAAAGATTTTACTATGCAAACACTATCTTGAGCACTATGCAAAACACTATGCATAATAAAATATAATATATTCTATTTATAGAATAACTTTAATAAAGTATTCTATTTTATATAAAAAGATTTTACTATGCAAAACACTACGCATAATAGAATATAATATATTCTATTTATAGAATAACTTTAATAAAGTATATGCATTTTATATAAAAGATGTTTCTATTTTATTACGTTAATAATCTGAATAAAACAAAACTTCTAAATCAACAATAATTGAATCAAATAATGTGAGATATCTACGCAAAGAAACTATTGTAGAATAAATGAACAAAACCGGTGACTTCTCACATAAATATCAATAATCAATACAGGTAGTATTACTCTTGTCGCAACAACGCCAGACATTGATTTCTTTTACTATCGAGTAGTTCAACAAAGATCAACCAGTAAAACTTCCGCCGTTATTTTCAATAAAATATTTTTGTCGTTTTCTCAATAAATAATAATTCCGTTAATGAGGGTCCACTAATGATTGTCTTGAAGTCATTGAATATTTCGCATTTTAAAGCGAATATTCCCTAACCAATCGAATATTATATAACTTGCGTACTTTGCAAAATTTATAAATATTACCCACAACTATAACATTATATCAATTTCACTCCATAATATTCAAAAATAATATTTATAGAAAATTCATCTTTATTCAAAAAGTTGAGGTTTTACACAATATTTGTATTAAAACTCACATCTTATGTGTTGTCGTATTTTGCACGACAGTTGTATTAATAAAGTTTGTATTTGAATTCTGTACAATGTATTTGACCATTCAAAATGGATTGTATAGATCTATTTTGGGACGTCACAAAACCAATGTGTTCAACTCCCCCTTCATTTTTATACTTTGTTTCTTTAATTTGTTAGTTATTCATAATGGGTAATCTATAAATTATAAAAGGTTTATTTTTGTTTTTTAGTTTCATTGAAATTATTTATGTTTTGAGTGAAAATTTTGTCAAATTTAATAATCAAATTTTATTCTATTTGCTAAAAATCAAAAATAAGAAAATTGAATAATTTTTTTCTCGCTTTTTTTCACTTTCCTTTTCTATTTATTTTAAAACTCATAAACACAATACTAAAGAGAGAGAGAGTAAATTATGGAAACCAAAATATATAATTGGCATGTTAATAATTAAAATTAAATAAAAAGTTTCCAAAAGAAAAGAAAAAGATTTTTCTTCTAGAAACCAAAATTTATGATAGGGAAATTTTTTAGAAAGCTAGAAAGGGTAAGAAACCTCTAGAAGGAACCAGAATCGGAAAGACTCCCCCACGAATAAGGAAAACAAAAAAAGTGCGAAACCGTTCACACGGGAAATTAAACTAGAATATTCTAGACACCAATACGACAGAAAACGCTCTATATAAGCCCACCTTATTTGCTTACAATTCTCACGAAATTCTTGCTGCACATTCATTCATTGAGGAATCCTTTCTCTCTTCTTTTTTTTCCTTACAATTTCCTATTGTGATTTGTCAATTTAGTTGAAATAGTTGAAGAATGGCCGGAAAAGAAGGACCAGCTATCGGCATTGATCTCGGCACGACATACTCTTGTGTCGGAGTTTGGCAACACGACCGCGTTGAAATCATCGCCAATGACCAGGGAAACAGGACGACGCCGTCTTACGTCGCGTTCACTGATACTGAGCGTCTCATCGGCGATGCAGCCAAGAATCAGGTCGCTATGAACCCTATCAACACCGTCTTCGGTGAGTACTCTATCCTTGGGTCTTTGAATCTAATCATACATAATGATTGTCATAATTGCAGCTTTATACATTATAAATATGGTCTCTGATCTCATGATACTTAATTAACTTTATACATTATAAATATGATTTTATAATTATGTAATACATTTTATTGTATATAGCATTGGATTGTTGGCAGCTGACTTACTATTGGTTAATTGAGTTAAATTCTCATTACTATTAGATATTTGGCAATTATATATTGGATTGAGCTATATATGATTGTTTTATCTATTTTTGTTGTTATAGGATTGCGCAATGATTATTTTATGGCTTAAATATTGGATTTATATAATTGTCTTGATAAATATGTGGGGATTCAATATACATATAGTTATTTATATGTTGATTTAGAGAGTATTGGTTGAGGCAAAAGATCTCTACATGGGTTCTTAGAGCAGTACAATAATTAGTAATAACTGAATATTTGGTTTTTGGTTTGTATACCAAATTGCCGGGTCAAGTTATATATTTCTTATACTTTGGCTTATCTTCTCTCTAACTAGATTATGCAGAGCAGGTGTTTAGTCTGTAAAACTGTAATTGTTAGGTATAATACCTTAATTAATTGTGGACATGTAATCAATTAATGGCTTTTACTTGCAGAGATTATTGGTTGATCTTTTGAATTGTAACTATATTTTGGATAGTTTATACCGGTTTGAAATGCTACATTGTATTACTATAGAACATAAACAACTCTTTTGTTTCTACTGTGTTCATATATATGTACTTTAAATTATACAAAGAAATTTCGCTGGATGGAGTGTATGGTTGGGGATCATTATTTATTTTGCTTTAAATTTGTGACTAATGTTTTGTTTGGTTTGTTCACAGATGCTAAACGATTGATTGGAAGGAGATTCAGTGATTCAACAGTACAGAGTGACATAAAGCATTGGCCATTTAAGGTTATTGCCGGTCCTGGTGAAAAGCCCATGATTGTGGTAAACTACAAAGGTGAGGTGAAGCAATTTGCTGCGGAGGAGATTTCATCTATGGTTCTCATAAAAATGAAGGAGATTGCTGAGGCGTACCTTGGGTCAACCGTAAAGAATGCTGTTGTTACTGTCCCTGCTTACTTCAATGACTCTCAGCGCCAGGCTACAAAGGATGCAGGAGCCATTGCAGGCCTCAATGTTTTGCGTATCATCAATGAGCCAACTGCTGCCGCCATTGCTTATGGTCTTGACAAAAAGTCAAGTAGTTCAGGCGAGAAGAATGTGCTTATTTTTGATCTTGGTGGTGGTACATTTGACGTTTCTCTTCTCACAATTGAAGAGGGCATTTTTGAGGTGAAGGCAACAGCTGGTGACACTCACCTTGGTGGAGAGGACTTTGACAACCGTATGGTGAATCATTTTGTCCAGGAGTTCAAGAGAAAGCACAAGAAAGACATAACTGGAAATGCTAGATCTCTTAGAAGGTTGAGGACTGCATGTGAAAGGGCAAAGAGACCCTCTCTTCTACTGCCCAGACAACTATTGAGATTGATTCTTTGTACGAGGGTGTTGATTTCTACACAACTATTATTATTCGAAGAGTTGAACATGGATCGATTCGGAGCCTGTGGGAAAATGTTTGAGGGAGAAGTTGAACATGGATCTGTTTAGAAAGTTGAACATGGATCTGGAGCGGAGCCTGTGGAAAAATGTTTGAGGGATGCGAAGATGGACAAGAGCAGTGTCCATGATGTCGTCCTTGTTGGCGGGTCTACTAGAATTCCCAAGGTACAGCAGCTGTTGCAGGACTTTTTCAATGGAAAGGAGTTGTGCAAGAGCATAAATCCCGATGAGGCTGTTGCCTATGGTGCTGCTGTTCAAGCTGCCATTTTGACTGGAGAGGGCAATGAAAAGGTTCAGGACCTACTGCTGTTGGATGTGACTCCTCTGTCCCTTGGATTGGAAACTGCTGGTGGAGTAATGACTGTCCTTATTCCAAGGAATACAACTATTCCGACCAAGAAGGAACAAATATTCTCAACCTATGCCGATAATCAGCCTGGTGTGCTGATCCAAGTATATGAGGGCGAGAGAACAAGAACTAAGGATAACAACTTGTTGGGAAAATTTGAACTCTCTGGCATCCCTCCTGCCCCTAGGGGTGTTCCTCAGATTACTGTCTGCTTTGATATTGATGCAAATGGGGTGCTAAATGTCTCTGCTGAGGACAAGACTGCTGGCCAGAAGAACAAGATAACAATCACCAATGACAAGGGGAGACTGTCGAAAGAAGAGATTGAGAAGATGGTACAAGAAGCTGAGAAGTACAAGACTGAAGATGAGGAGCACAAGAAGAAGGAGCTTGAAGGCATTTGCAATCCCATCATTGCCAAAATGTATGGTGGTGGTGGTGGTGTTCCTGATATGGCTGGTGGCATGGAAGAGGATGGCCCCTCGGTTGGTGCAAGCGGCGCAGGCCCCAAGATCGAGGAAGTTGATTAAGTGCGAAATTTCAATATTTTTTGGTGAATACAAATTTAAATTTCTGTTGAAACATTACATTTGTTTTAAACATGTTTGAAAGTGTTGGCAGTTTTTGTTAAAACTGTTTCTAGTATTATGATGAGGTTTTGAGTATTTGTCAATTTTTGTTTGAACTAGTTTCAGTAGTATATTGGATTTTGGTCAGAGACATCTTTTGATGATGTTGCAATTTCTTAAGGAATCGATTGCAGATGGCTTCAAACACCCTTTTTCTAAACAATGCAGTTTGGTACATTGTGTGTCCCGTACAATTTCCTCTCCACACCATTTAAAATGACGCTTGTGTTTTACTGCAAAGATATATTTTTACACCTATGTTGTTGAATTTGACAAGCTTTCTATGCCATTTCAATTCAAGCCGCTTATTTAATATACTTAGCTAAGGTAGTGCATACTGTGATGCTGATTTGGAACATATCCAATGACCAGAAGATCCAGTTTCTGTTAGTGTAAGCCTTTTGATCTTATGCAAAAGCAGAATACAAATCTTCCTATGAACCCTAACAATCAAGATAAAATTTATAAATGCTTAAAAGCCCGTGTTTCTTGCATGAAAGAACAAAACACATTAAATCAAGTAAGGTGTCATTGCGCTATTTCATCAAACAGACAACATACTTTACTTATTCCCTCTTTCATTCTCGATTTATTTCACACTACCAACTTGAGGGAATGATAAGCATAATGCTGCTACTGGTCCTGATGGTCCTGATTTATTCCTATCAAAACGACGTCGTTTTGATATACATACAAAAAAAAAGTTGTGAGCCATTGGATCTCATTTTTGATGTGTTGTCAATTTCACAAACAGACCATTTGGGAGTTTGTTACTTGGAGATTCCTTTATATATTTTGTACAGTTGTCCATATCTTAAACTAGCTTTTTTTACGAGGCAAATTGATTGTTCTTTTTAAGTAATGAGAATCAATTTGCTCTTGTATGTATAGTTCACACCTGACATGTATTTTGGAAAAAATTTAAAATCCTTATCCCAAGAATAGTTGACTATTAATTTTGGTAGTGAGTGAAAGTATTGGCCTGTTTGGTTTAGGGGCAATGAAATGGGCATTCCAAAACATTCTTATGTTTGGTTACATAAAAGGGAAGGGAATGAGCATTCCAATAGAATGTCTATTTATCTGTTTAAAATAATGTTTATTCCATCAGGGTAAAGATTGACCATTCCATTCCATTCCAATCTGACAAAATAAATAAAAAATCTATCAAAATCGTGTAGCTTCTTGTTCTGACCAAACATAAGAATAGGAATGCCGAATGCCCATTCCCATTCCCATTCCCATTCCCATTCCCATTTCAATGTTGTAACCAAACAGACCGTAAGTGCTACCAACTAATCAAGTTCAAGTCGCCTACTAAAAATATTGAAACCAGCAATGGACTTGGTCTATTGGTACATTGTATTTTGGAAAGTTGACTCGTGAATTATGGGGATGAAGGCTATGACTATACAAAATATGTGAATATGTAAGTATACATATTCAGGCAAAGAATAATTCTAAAGTCAACTGTCTCTGCCTCCTACTTCCTCCTTGATGAAACTCTTATAATGTTGCTTGGTTCACATTCGTTAAATGAACAAAAATCCTATGTTTCTTTCTCTCTTGTTAACTTTCTGATTTCTCCTCAAGTTTTGAAATATATATTTTTTTGGGCAAAATGGGCGGAAAAGGAGAAGGACCTGCAATCGGAATTGATCTTGGAATGACATACTCGTGCGTCGGAGTTTGGCAACACAACCGAGTTGAGATCATCGCCAACGATCAGGGCAGCAGGACGACACGGTCTTATGTCGCATTCACTGATACAGAGCGTCTCATCGGCGATGCTGCATACAACCAGGCCGGGATGAACCCTGCCAACACCGTCTTCAGTAAGTATGCTACGCATATGTTACATTAGATTTTTAGGTTCTCTATTCTGTTGCACGGAGCAGATGATTTTATAGAAATCACAAATTTTGTGCTTTTTATTGTCTATTATGTTAATAATTTTTTTCCCCTCTTGATATTGGAATGCAGTCAGTTTTCTTCATATGTTAGCGAGATGCATGTCATATTGTCATTTAACTTTTTGACCAAATATATGACTTGTGTAGTATGACAATAGGGTTTCTTTTGAATTATACAATTAAATTTATTTTATTTTGATATATAATAGCAGAGGATTTCTATTCTATTTAATTAATTTTCTTGAACATTTGTCTGAAACTTATAACAAATAATTTGGTTTTGTTCAAGATGCTAAACGATTGATAGGTAGGAAATTCAGCGATTCATCGGTACAAAGTGACATGATACATTGGCCATTTAAGGTCATTCCTGGTCCTGGTGAAAGACCCACGATTGTGGTTAACTACAAAGGTGAGGAGAAGCAATTTTCTGCTGAAGAGATCTCTTCTATGGTTCTCATTAAGATGAAAGAGATTGCCGAGAACTATCTTGGATTGACAGTAAAGAATGCTATTGTTACTGTCCCTGCCTACTTTAATGACTCTCAACGCCATGCCACGATTGATGCAGGAGCCATTGCTGGCCTCAATGTCATGCGTGTACTCGTTGAGCCTACTGCTGCTGCCATCGCTTATGGTCTTGACAAGAAGCTGTCTGGTAATAGTACAGGCGAGGAGAAAAATGTGCTTATTTTTGATCTTGGTGGTGGTAGTCTTGATGTTTCTCTTCTCACAATCGAAGAGGGTATATTTGAAGTGAAAGCTACAGCCGGTGATACTCACCTTGGAGGAGAGGACTTTGACATTCGTCTGATGAATCATTTTGTTCAGGAGTTCAAAAGGAAGCACAAAAAGGACATAACTAGAAATCCTAAATCTATTAGGAGATTAAGGACTGCTTGCGAAAGAGCAAAAATGACTCTCTCGTCTGCTGCAAGGACCACCATTGACGTTGAATATTTGTACGAGGGTATCAATTTCTCTGCAAATATCACCCGTGCCAGGTTTGAGGAGTTAAATATGGATCTCTTCAGAAATTGTATAGAGCTAGTGGAGAAGTGTTTGAAGGGTGCCAATATGGACAGGAGTAGCGTCCATGATGTGGTCCTCGTCGGTGGATCTACTAGAATTCCAAAAGTCCAGCAGCTGTTGCGAGACTTTTTCAATGGGAAGGAGCTCTGCATGAGCATAAATCCTGAAGAGGCCGTTGCATATGGAGCCGCTGTGCAAGCTGCAATCCTTAGTGGCGACGGCAAAGAAAAGGTTCAGGACTTAATGTTGCTGGATGTCACTCCTTTTTCCCTTGGGATTGAAATTACCGGTGGAGTAATGTCTGTCCTTATTCCAAAGAATACAACTATTCCCACCAAGAAGGAACAAGTTTTCTCAACCCCTGCAGATAATCAACCTGACCTGTTGATTAAAGTCTTTGAGGGCGAGAAAACAAGGACAAGAGATAATATCTTATTGGGAAAATTTGTACTCACTGGCATCCCTCCGGCCCCAAGGGGTATTCCTCAGATTACTGTCTGCTTTGGCATTGATGCAAATGGGGTGTTGAATGTCTCTGCTGAGGATAAGAGTACTGCTGGCCAGAAGAACAAGATAACGATAACTAACGATAAGGGGAGACCGTCAAAGGAGGAGTTTGAGAAGATGGTACGAGAAGCTGACAAGTACAAAGCTGAAGATAAAGAGCACAAGAAAAAGGTCGAGGCCAAGAATGCTTTGGAGAACTACGCTTATAACATGAGGAACGCCATCAGGGGCGAGAAGTTGAGTTCTAAGCTTCGGGCAGCTAACAAGAAGAAAATGGAGGATGGTATTGAGCAAGCAATGCAGTGGTTGGATGGCAATCAGCTTGCAGAGTTAGAGGAGATCGAGGACAAAATTAAAGAACTTATGGGAATTTGCAATCTTACCATTTCCTAAATGTATGTTCTTAATTTCTCATAATGTACTCCCTCCGCTCATTTTTTAAATGTCGTTTTAGACAAATATTTTTGTCTTTAATATTTGTCGTTTGAAAATTTTAATTAAGCATTAATAGCTTAGTTTTAAATAGGGATAAGATGCAAAATTATCCATGAGGTTTGGGCCGAAATCCTACTTAGACCCAAAACATTTTTTTTGACGAAAGTGCCCTTGACGTTATAAAATTCATCTCAACTATGCCCCTCCCGCTAACAAACATTCTACCTTGACAAACGGATTTGACACCTCATCTAATTTTGCTGACGAGGCTGAAAAGAGAAATTTAGCTCCAACTGAATTTATTATTTTAAATGTTCAAAATTTCTCTCTCCAGTCTCGTCAGTAAAATTAGATGAGGTATCAGCTCTGTTTGTCAAGGTGGCATGTCTGTTAACGGGAGCGACATAGTTGAGCTGAATTTTATAACGTCAAAGGCACTTTTGAAAAAATAGTCTCGGGTCTAAGTGGGACTTCGACCCAAACCTCATGGGCAATTTTGCACCTTATCACGTTTCCAATAGGCTTAAATATGATTTACTATCCTAAACTATATGCCATATTACACTTCGGTGATCCACATTTCAATTTTGTCAATTAGATGATTGAACTATTAATTTTTTCGATTCCATTCAATTGGTCTGCCACGTCAGAAATTGCTGACGTGGCATCCTAATAGGCTAAATGAGTGCTTATGTGTAAAAAGAATATATATTTTTAATGAAACAAAGGACAAAAATGTCAAATAACAAATAAGACTAAAAAATTACACAAATAATATAAATTATAAAATATATAAAATTAACATTAATAGTTAAGCAAATTACGAAAAAAAAAATACATAATTATGAATAATTACACAAGTAACTTAACTTTAAAAATTAAAAAAACATAAATTAAACTTAATAAATTAACAATTAAACTAAACTAAACTAAAATACAATTAAACAAAACATACATAATAAAAAAAAATGAAAAAACTAAAACTAAAACTAAACATAAATATCAACATCCAAATCCCAGTTTCCGGCAAGACCAATCCGAACAACGACCAACATCCAAATCCCCCAACACAGGCAAACATCAAGATCTGAAAAACCCTAACCCAAAAAATCCATTCATCCTAATAGATCATAACTTCAAACAGAGAAGAGATGGTGAGCTGTAAGGGAGGGGAGATCAAGTGTAGATGCCATCACCGGAGAACTCCAAACCAGATCCAAAACCACCAAGACCCTACAAACCATCCCCAACCAAAATTCCATTCATCCTAACAGGTCATAACTTCAAACAGAGAAGAGATGGTGGGTCGTAAGGAGGAAATGGATGGGAGATCAGGTGGACTGGATGCCACCGCTGGAGAACTTCAAACCAGATCCAAAACCACTAAGACCCTTCCAAGTAATGAATTTGCTCCTCGAGTTGCAGCACCATCAACAGTGGCTATTTCAATGCCAAAGCCATCTTATGGTGGGCGGAGCTCACTTTCAGACTGGACTGCACATGAGACGTTTATTCTGCTAGATGCTTGGGGGGACAGGTTTCTTCAGCGTGGGAGGAAGAACCTTCGTTCAGAGGAATGGCAAGAAGATTTAATAAATTTTGTTTATGCCTTTTGTTGTTTTAATGTTTAATTTAAAGGGGATTGGCGAATTTACCCTTTAAATGTGTAATTAAAATTTTAAAAACTATTTTTTTGGTACACATCAGTTGGACATGACCCCACTCAGAGGGCCACATCAGCAATTTATGATCTGGCAAGAGAAATTAGACATAAGTGGAAAAAAATTAATAGTTCAATCATCTAATTGACAAAATTGAAATGTGGATTATCGAACTAGAATATGACATATAATTTAGGGTAGTAATATATATTTAAGCCTTTCCAATATTATCTAAAGTATTAAATATAACTTTCGTTCTCTCACTATTTTCTGTCCAATAAATAACACGCTCTTTTTTCAATACAAGTCTGATCTGAGATAATTGATATTATATTTAAAGTTATCTGATCATTTTTCAATATTTGTGCATGATTAAAACAACATATATTAAGAGACGGAGGGAGTATATTGGTTTGAAATTTTTGCAAAGTACTCTCTCCGTCCCATAATATATGATATTTTAGAGTTATGCACAAGAATTAAGGAAATAATTGTATAACATTAAATATAATATCAATTGTACATAATACCCTTAAATTCTTATAATTACCATACTTATCTCATACTTTTTTTCATCTGTAACATTTTTTCACGAGGAATAATTTTGGGAAGTGTAGTTAATTCTCCTAAATTATATAAAACGATAAATATTTTTTTTTAAAAAAATCATCTAAAATATCATATATTATGGGAAGGAGGGAGTATCTATGTAAATGGTTGATTACATTTGGAAGAGATTTGAATTCTTTGAAGCTGTAACATCTTTAATCATACCTAAGTTTATATTTTTTTTTAGAAAATTGATATTTCCATAAAAAAAATTGATATTTTCACATGGCTCTACTCATATGAATATTGGTCCCATTACTATTCATATGGGGGAAACATTGTGAAAATATTAATTTTTTTTTTTTTTTATTGCATTTGTCATCTAGTGCTCATTTGTTATCCAAATAAGTTATTCGGAATAAGTTATTCGGTTATAACCGAAAATTAAAATCTACCTAAATACATTATCCGAACAAATAACCGAATTTAAGAATAACCAAATTACAGAATTTACAATTAGTTTAATTCGGTTAATAACCGAAATCCAGTTCTATTTTATCAAACAAAAAAAAGCATACAGTAAACCACCTTCAGAGGGATATAATTTATACTTGCAGAGTTTCAGAGGGATGTAATTTGATAACCAAAAAATTCCTGTTTTAGAACATAAAAACAAGAAAAACAAGCACACCAAACTACATGTGTATTGCCCAAAAAATGGGAAATAAAAAAGAAAGGAAATGAAAAGATACTTCGCTAGATTGAGCGAAACAACTCAGAAAAAAATTATCATCCATCCAATCCTGAAGATCTCCGATCCAAAGTTTGTCGATTTCGTTGGCTCTAAATGGTTGGGCCGCGACAACTGTGTATTGGGGTTGTTGTTGCTGCTGCTAAGGAGGCGCCTAAGGCGGTGCTTGCTGGTGGAGTGGTGGTAATATATAGGCGGCTGATTTTGGAATTTTATACTTTAGAGAGAGATGAGAGATCAGACTATCTGAGGGTTGAGGGTAAGATTAGATCTGAGATCTGAAATCGAGATCATGAGATCTGAAAGGGCGACTAGATCATGATCATGAGAGCAGACTATTTTAGAGATAATCAAAAGCCTTTTAGTGAAAGACGACTATTTGTTGAAAGGTTGAGTGATGTAGCGAGAAGTGAGATTCTTTGAGTTTGAATCTGTGAGATAAGAGATGACTAATGAGATAGAGATTAGAGAGTAGTGAGATGGTTTTAGAGTTTTTTATTTGTCCTTAATTAATTGACGTTTTTTTAAATTTAGGAGAATTAATGATAATTTTTTTAAAATTATTCCTCTTTACTCTATCTATTTTTTGGTACTTTAAACTCTTGTGTTATGATAAATTAATGATTTAAGGGTATTATAGACAATTGAGTACTATATTTAATATTTTCAATCATTATCTTAATTTTCGTAAAATCTACAAAAAAACGTCATTTAAATAGGGACGGAGGGAATATTATTTAACTTTGAAGCCTTATTTTTTGAGTTCTTCTAGGGGGATATTGTTTTGCTGACATTCTAGCGATATTACTTTTTTTTTTATTTTTTTTGTAGTACATTTAAAAAAATGTATAGTATTTATTCCAACTGAAATTTTTATAAAAAATATTGTTGTAAGTGTAATTTGGATACATATAAGAAACAGGGTTGTATAGACTATACATACCATATTTCTTGTATGTATCCAAATTACACCTAAAACACTATTTTTTACAAAAATTTCGGTTGAAATAAATACTATACATTTTTGAAAATCTTAAAAAAACCTAAAAAAAAAAAAAATAATGTCATTTAGAACGTCAAAGAAAAACAACGTCCCCCTAGAATTATTATATTTTTTAATTTTTTATTCGGTTATTCGGGTTAACCAAATAACATAAAATTCAAACCCAAATTCGAACCAGAACCCAAAAATTGGATAAAAATTCGGATATAATCGAATTGCAAAAAAGAACTGAATTTACAAGAAATTTCGGTTAATTTTTTTTTGTTCCATTCGGTTTTTCGGTTATATCTATTTTTTGCTCAGTCCTAACTATAGCAAATATTACATTTGTCATCTAGTGTCTTGTTTGTGGGGTAGCACAAAAGTAATATTTGATACCCCCTCTGTCCATTAATATATGTCGTTTTATAGTTGTAACAAAAATTAAAATGATTGTATAATATTAAATATAATATCAATTTTCTATAATACCCTTAAATTCTCATAATTATCATACTTATCACATTCTCTCTATCATCTGTAATATTTTCTAATGAAGGATAATTTTAGAAAAATTATAAATAATTATTTTAAATTATATAAAATTAAATTAAATTAAATTGAAATGAGTCCAATCGAATCTAACCATGGTGATTGGTGAGGTGTTGGTATTTGCCATTAAACCTAGGTGAGGATGCGTGAATTAGTTGTAGGGGGTGTAAAGTAAAAGCCAAGTAGTTTAAGATCGACGATTTCGAGATCGAATTTCGAAAATATGATCCAAAGTTTCAAATTCAAGTTGATAAAATTTCGAATCGATCCATACTGCTTTCGTTTACGTTTAATGATCACACGATCGAATTCGAAAGATATCTGGGTGTTCATTTCATATTAGGGTTCGAGTATTTCATTTTTTCTCGAACCATACTGATATCGTCTTCGATGGATCATATTCGAATATTGATTTGATCCATGCTTTAGTAAAATTTAAATATTTGATATTTTTATTATCAATCTTTATAATTTATAAAGTGTAGTATAAAATTGTATAAACTTGTCTTAAATAAATCGATAATGAATTGAATGTCAATTTATATTACATTATTTATAATTTAAATACATAAATAAAAGTGAAAAAGTTTTATATATAAATATTTGTTAAGAACCAATTTAGTATGTAGTGGTTCAGCTTTTAAGTGAAATGGTTCATATTGAAACTCGATTTGAAGGTTAAACGAAGAAGCTTCGCTTTCATAAGCGAAATGAAAGTCTTACTACGGAATAGAGAGTTGGTCGAGTAATGATCCGGAAATTCGAATCTACAAGCAAAAATATAAATCCTTTATCGAATCCGAATCGAATTAGTTTCAATTTTTTGAGTGGTAGAATCAAGATAAAAGTCTCTTCACCGAGATTAAATTTCGTTTACACCCCTAATTAGTTGTGCACAACATTTTTGAGCCAATATATTTTACATATATTAAATAGTTGTTGGTTGGGTTTGACAACGACTACTGCTCCGCACCATCGCTATTCTTAACCATGGTTAATCTTTTGCTTTCTTAAGTTTTATTTTGCTATTTTTATTGAGAAATGCGAGCTTGATTATAATGTAATTTCAAAAAAGCAGAATATAGATATTTTTTTTCTTCTTTCAAAACTATCTCAATATTTTTTTCATCTTTAGAATACATATACTTAAAAATTTGCTACTCCTATATTCTTATGTTTTCTGTGCTTTATTTTTGACCTTCTTGAAGGAAACCACATTATTTTGGGTCATACTCCCACTCCTTTCCATTATATAAGTTGCTTTAGGAGATTTTTTTTGGGGGGAAAAAACTAACGATTTCTTACTTTGTCACTAAAAAACGAGAAATTGAGAGAGAGAGGAAGATTAATTAATTAGTACCCCCTCCGTCCCTTTTTAAATGTCGTTTTAGAGAAATATTTTTATCCCTTAATATTTGTCGTTTGAGAATTTCAATTAAACATTAATTGCTTATTTTCAATATTACCCCAAATATTAAATATAATTTTAGTTCTCTCACTATCTATGTCCAATAAATAACATTTTCTTTTTCCAATACAAGGACAATATAAACAATTGATATTATATTTAATGTTATATAATCATTTCATTAATACTTGTGCACAACTCTAAAATGACATATATTAATGGACGAAGGGAATACATTGGTAGTACTTCCTCTGTCCCTTAATATATGTTGTTTTATATGATTTTATTTTCCCCCTAATTATTTGTCGTTTTATGTAATCTAGGAAAATTAACTACAATCTTTTCAAAATTATCCCTCATGAAAAAATGTTACAGATGAGAGAGAGAATGAGATAAGTCAGACAATTATGAGAATTTATGTGACGCCCCCAAAATAGGTATACAACACCCATTCTGAGTCGCCAAATACATGGTACAGAAAGCAAACTACAACTTCAATAATACAATTGTCGTGCAAAATACGACAACACATACTGTGAGTTTAAATACAAATATTGTCTTCTAGATAATATTCACACTCAAATAAGTCCTCATTACAATTATTCAAACACTATTTTACAGAAATAATAAGGACTGCTAAAACATCTTTCTAGAACCATCACTTTCGCACTCACTAGTTCCTCGCTATGTTCTTACCTCCGAGAAAAATGGAACAAAAAGAAAAGAAAAGCTCAATCTAGCCCAAAGTAAAGAATATTATGACTAAGATAATATACAACAAATTATCGTTAGTCTTCAATGAGAAAAAATCGATAAAATATAATGACAACAAGTTTTAGATCAACAATCGTAGCGAAAAAAAATAATCCATTAGAAGAGTCAGTAGAGAATGAGTTCTACTATCTTCTAAGATTTAAAAGTCCATCATCAATTTTATCCTCGTAATAACAATCAATATACATCTTTAATGAATATTCATCTTTGCACTACTGAGCCAAAGATATTCATTTGTATCACCAATTAGTCATGTTCATCTCAACACTGCTCATCTTCGCACTCACGGGCCAAAGATATTCATTAGTTAATCATTCATCTTTGCATACTGACAGCCAAAGATATTCAAGAATATCATCATTTAGGATGAGGATGATGAAAAATATTTTAAAGAAAAGCGAATCCAAGGTGAAAAAGAAGGACAAATAGTAAGGATTCAGTATAACGGTTTATCCAAGATCAATAATACTCCATAATAACCAATTTTGAAGCAAAATTCAAGAATAAAGATCAAAAACATGGATACAATCAAAGATAGTAACCATAATAGACATCTTGGACAAAAAGAAGAAAATTTTTATTTTTCGGTGAAGTGTCGTGATTCGTGAATAGTCAGAGTATCGTGAATAGTGCCAGTATCACGTGAATAGTAACCCCGACACAAAAAGTTTTAAATTTGATAAAAAGTTCATACCAACATTTCGGTATAATGATATTGAAGAAAATATCATTTTTAAGAAGAATATAACACCCCTTACCTCAAAATATCAGTACTTCTGATCGGAATATCGGTATAAGGCTGAAAGAAACTTCCACTGATGAATAGAAACTCACAAAGTATCTAAATACTCACAAAATACACTCAATAATTTAGAGAGAGAAAGAGAGAAAGAGAAAAAACTTATTTATGGTGTGATTTTCAATTCTAACTTAGCCCTCTATTTATAGGAAAATGTTAGCACGCCGAAGCAGACTTAACCTACAACCTGATGGCTTTACCTGCTACTATTCCCACCCACCACATTTGAAATAAAATTCAGCACATTTCTTCACCAACCAGAAGTGGGGCCCACCAATTCTAGAATTTTCCACCAAAATCATTTATAACTTAATTTCTGAATCAGTCACCTCTTAAAATTTATAACAAATCATACGTTCATTTTTTACGGTTCAAAATTTGTGGACATATACTCAACTTATATATGTATAACATATCCAAAAATCCCAACGATCCAACGGTCGGATTAAAAATTATAACTCATTTAATATATCTCAAAAAATAATTGGTTTAATTTTTAATACCTTCATTCAAACAAAAATATTGATAAAACACCTCAACATTAACTCTTTCATTTTTAACCACAATAAATATATCCAACATTTATATCCACATAAAATAAATATTTCCTTATCATATGAATCAATAATTAATTATTCACAAATAATATTACAGAATCACATTTATGACAACCAGGCCATTTCTAGGAAAGAGGGGGCTTTCCAATAAGAATTTCTCCTTACTGGCTCGCAATTAGGTGACCAAACCTCTCCTTGACAGAATTTTCTAGACAATGCCAATAATGCTATCTAATAATATTATTCAAATAATATGAATTATTGATCTGATAATGGAAAATCTTTATGCGATGATAATTATTGAAACAACAATAATATAAAATATCAACGCAACAATTATTGAATCAATAAAATAAAATATTGAGCAGTAAGAATTATTCGTAACAATTATCGAGAAAGTAGTGCCTTCTTATGTAAGGATCAATAATTCATCAATACCGTGCATCCACGCCGTACATCGGATTTTAACCACCGGGTATTCCAAATGATTGTTAACGATAACAACTACGCCATTATTTATAAAAACTTAAACTTGTCATTTTCTTCATCCAAGCGGTTATTACATTATGGGGCCCAATAATGATCGCACCGTCATGCATTGAATATTCCCTGACAACAAGAATATTTCACGACCAAACGAATATTCCCCGACAACAATGATTATTTTATAACCACTTGCATATTTTGCAAAATTTGCACATTTCACCCATAACTAGAGAATTATATCAAATTAATACCATATTATTCACAATAATAATTAGAGGAAATTGATTTTATTTATAATAAGTTGGGGTCTTACAACCTCCCCTCCTTATGAAATTTCGTCCTCGAAATTGACATACGATACTGTGGTGTTCAAAAGGTGAGGATACCTCGCTTTCATTTTCGATTCTAACTCCGGTGTCATTTCTTGATAGCATGGTTTCTCCACAAAACCTTAACTTGTGGTATAACCTTGGTGCGTAGGACATGCTCTTTCTATCCAAGATCTTAACAGTACTTCTTCTTCGTACGTTAAATCTTGGCTATCTCGTCCGGTTCTAACTTAATAATATGGTTCGGGTCTTTCACATATTTACGAAGCATGGATATGTGAAAAACATTATGAACACGAGACATACTTGGAGGTAATCTTGAGTCTATAGGCCACATTTCCTATTCGGTCAAGAATCTCAAATGGACCAACAAATCATGGATTGAGCTTTCCTCTCTTTCCAAATCTTGTAACTCCCTTCAATAGAGCAACACGTAACAATACATGATCTCTAATATTAAACTCCACGTCCTTTCTATGAAGATCAACATAACTCTTTTGTCGATCTTGTGAGGTTTGAATACGTTGTCGAATCATTTGGATCTTTTACGTAGTCATGCGTATTTAATTACGGTTCCAACAATGTTGTTTCTCCCACCTCGTCCCAGCATACTGGAGAACGACACTTTCGTCTATACAACGCCTCAAATGGAGCCATGCCTATACTTGCTTGATAACTGTTGTTGTAGGAGAATTCCACCAGTGACAAGTACTTATCCCAACTTCCTTTAAAATCTAGGACACAAAGTCTTAATAGATTTTCAAGGGTTTGAATAGTCCTCTCTGATTGTCCGTCCTTTTGAGGATGGTACGCCAAATCAATAAAGAACTGCGTGCCCATAGCTTTACGTAAGCTAACCCAAAATCGTGAAGTGAATCTTGGGTCACGATCAAAACTATTGAATCTTGGCATGCCATGCAATCTCACAATCTCATTCACGTACATACTAGCAAGACGTTCAAGGGAATAAATCTCACGTATCGGCAAGAAATGGGCAGACTTGGTTAATCTATCAACAATAACCCAAATAGCATCTATGCCTTGAGAAACTTTTGGAAGACCTGTAACGAAATCCATAGTAATGTGTTCCCACTTCTATTTCGGAATCTCAAGTGGTTATAATGGACCCTTTGGCACTTGATGCTCCGCCTTTACACGTCGACAAGTTAAACACCTCGAGATAAACTCCGCGATCTCTCTCTTCATATTGTTCCACCAAAATGTATGTCGAATGTCATGATACATTTTGGTACTCCCGGGATGGATTGCAAACGATGTGTTGTGTGCCTCCATCATGATTCTATGCTTCAAGTCAGAATCGTTAGGAACATAAAGTCTGGAGTTGAATCTAAGTATTCCTTCTTCATCGATTTTTGCTTCTGGAATAGCACCTTTTTGTTAGGTTTGTAATATTCAAGAACGCAATCAAATTGCATAAAAGTGCAGAAACGTGTAAAAAATCAGAGTTTAAAAATTTTACAAACCATATACCCGGATCACCCTTTATGCACAATTATTAATTAAACGAAAAGATATGAAGAACAAACATACCCTTGAAGATCCGAGCTTCCTCAGGTACAAGTTCACCTCCAATCCTTTTCGCGTTCAACTTGAATCCACCGGGTTTGGTTCCTTCCTTTGATCAACATTAGCCACCCAAGTGTTTGGCCTCTAGAGGTGATCCACCAAGGAAAAATAAAGATTCAAGAAGGTGGTGTATTGGCTCAACCCTAGTTTTCTATCTCTATAGAAAAGGCGTACTCTCCCACAAATTAGAATTATTACGTACATCTGATATCTGATATAAGACTCCTCTTATAAAGATATCAGGTAACCTTATTTAATAAAAATAAGGTATTATTTAATTAAACTCTTTTAATTAAATGGGCTCCCTAATCTTATTAGGGATAATTAATTAAACTCCTTTAACTAATTTTCCCTCCTAATCCTATTAGGAATAAATGAGAGTACTTATATTAAATTAATTCCTAAACTCTTTTAGAAATTAAAATAATAATAATTGTAATAATATTAATAAGACTCCTCTTATTAATTTATATTTAATATTTCTAAAATATTAAATAATAAATATTAAGCTATTTAATTTATTCTATCACCATAGATTAAATTAAATATACTTAACATATTATTACGATTATGCCATTAACTTCTTAAATAATTATTCTTCCTTTTATGGTGTGACCCTTTAGGTTCTCCATATTAAACCGGTTGTGAATAAATCAATTAGAACAATTCTAATCTTATTTAAATAAATAAATTAAACAATTTATTTATTTAAATAAATAATATTTATTCTACAATAGGGATAAGCCTCCCTAGCGATCAACGACTTTCCAGATAATATAGATTTCAACATTAATCATTAAAGAACCTTTGAGTAAATAGTTCTTGCATACAATTCAATCCTTCCACCATACAATGTCCCAATTAAATATAAGACATGGAATTCTTTGTCAAGTCTTATTTTATTTAATTATATGTATTTCGATCCTTAAATACTGACTCCAAATAATGCAAATTAGAAACTCCTTTCTAATTTCATTACGCGCCGCCAAGGACTCTTTGGGTTGTCATTTATCGAATCACATAGGACATTTCTCTTCTTTTATTAAGTGGTAGATTCTTTATTGATCATACATTATCTCCATGTACAACTTATTATACACAAGCATACCCTTTGATATACCCTAAGGGTCTTAAGGAATAAGTCAAAGTATAACTCATCATACACAAGATACTATGATGATCTCAAGTCCAAGGATTACTTGTACTACTATCACTCTGAATTCCTATTGACAGCAAGTAAAACTCCATTAGGTATTCCTTAGCGAGCCACGTTCAATGAACTTATTCTCTAATAAGCACCTACATACTTGCTTTAGTGTCTCCACACAAATGATCGTGAGATCAACCATCCTCATCCAATGAAAGCAAACAACGATGTACAAATCTATCAGGATTCACTAATCCCCAATTTAGTAATCCAATGATTGGGAACTATTTTAGTTTTAAGCTTTCTAAGAATTTAGATCTCATTAGAATGATCATCATCATTATTCTAAAAGCATTGCTTAAAACTATGAGTTTATCACATATTTTAAAACAGCAACATGTAGATAATTAAAAGCCCTTAATAAATTAATACCTTTTATTAATAAATGAATAAGATTGTTACAAAGTATATGCTTTATCATCAAACATGATTAGCTTGTGTGCATACTACTTTCACTTTTTGCACTTTCTTCTTCATACGCATCAGCTCCATGTCCGTAGCTTGAGCAGCTTTAACTTTATCGATTAAAGTCGGTTCTACTCATATATTCGCCATCATCATGTGGGTCCCTGGAGTCTTTAATTCTACCTCCATCCTTTGCAAGTCATACAGAATGGGCCTTTGCATTGACAATATCGCACTCGTACTCACATATGATCTTCTACTAAATCGTACTACTACGTTCGCTTTTTCAGGATGATATTGAATAGTGTGATCGTAATATTTCAATATTTCAAGCCAACGTCGTTGCCGCATGTTGAGTTCTTTTTGGGTGAAGAAATATTTGAGGCTTTTATGGTCCGTATAAATCTCCACTTTCTCCCCATACAAGTAGTGTCTCTAAATTTTCAACGCTTGAATCGATTGCCGCATAACTCTAGATCATGAGTAGGATAATTCCTCTCATATTCTTTGAGTTGTCGTGAGGCATAGGCTATGACTTTCCCATGTTGCATGAGAACGCATCCTAACCCTTTGCCTGAAGCATCACTGTATATAACAAATCCATCCGTACCGGATGGTATTGCCAGAACAGGTGCCGAAATGAGTCTCCTCTTGAGCTCTTGGAAACTCTTCTCGCATTCCTCGCTCCATACAAATTTTGTATCTTTCCGAGTCAACCGAGTTAGCGAGATAGCGATTCGAGAATATCCTTGACGAATCTCCGATAATAACCCGGCTAAGCCCGAAAGCTACGCACTTTGGTCACCGACTTTGGTTGCTCCCAACTTTGTATTGCTTTAATCTTTCTTGGGTCAGCAGATACTCCATGTTTTGACACCACGTGCCCAAGGAATGCTACTTCCTCGCCGAACTCACATTTCTTGACTTGACATAAAGCTTGTTTTCACGAAGCCTTTCAAGTATCGACTTCAAATGGTGCTCATGATCTTCACGGCTTTTGGAATAGATGAGGATGTCATCAATAAAGACAACAACAAACCCGATCCAAATATTCCTTGAATACACGGTTCATCATATCCATGAAAGCAGTAGGAGCATTAGTCAATCTAAAAGACATGATTAAGAATTCATAATGCCCGTCTGGAGTTCTCGAAGGCGATCTTTGGAATATCCTCGGTTTTAATCTTGGTGATGATATCCAAAAGCGAAGATCGATCTTTGAAAAGAATTGTGCTCCTTGCAAATGGTCGAACAGGTCATCAATGCGAGGTAGCGGATACCTATTCTTGATGGTGACATGGTTTAATTCTCATTAGTCGATATAAAGTCTCATACTCCGTCTTTTTCTTCTTACACGAATAAAAGCAGAGAGCACCCAAGGAGATGTACTTAGGGCGAATGAAACCTATGTCTAATAATTCACGTAGTTGGACTTTTAAATCTCGAAGTTCAATAGGAGCCATTCGATATGGGGTTTTAGAAATGGGTTTTGTACGGCTCCAAGGTCGATAAAGAATTCAACATCACGTTACGGGGTAGACCGGGAAGTTCTTGAAATACATCGGAAATCCTCTAAGAACGTAAATATTATTCAAATCGACTTGTCTTTGTTCAAATCCATAACATGGGCTAAGAAAGCTTGACATCCATTTTTCAATAAGCGAATAGCTTTATGGCTTGATATGATAGTGGTGATTTTAGTGGTTTAGTTGTTTGAATTCAGTATGACGGGTTGGTTAGGAATATGAAAACTACCAACCTTACAAAAATAATCAATTTTGGCATGATGAGTGGTTAACCAATCAATTCCTAAAATCACATCAAAAGTAAGTATCTTTAAAGAGATAAGATCAGCGGGTAATGTGATAGTGCCAACTTGGATCATGCAAGATTTATAAAGCTGTGGATGTAACGAAAGTTTCACCCAATGAGTCTCCATTTGATAAATCAAAGTCTAATTTCTCCGGAGTCAAGTTTAAAGCGTTGAGCACAAGCGGGAGAGATAAAAGAATGGGTAGAGGCAGATATCTAGTAAAGGTATAAACTTCGCAAGAGTTCAAGATTAGCTTACGTAATCACCTCGTTCGGGTTCCTCGCGTTTTGGCGATCACAACAAACGCTCTTCCAAGAACAATTGATTTCGACTTATCCGGATGACCCTTGGAGTCACCATCCCCGTTGAACTTGGTTTTGCTACAAAACAATCCCGAGCTATGTGGCCTTCCTTTCCACAATTGTAACATACCTTGGATTATTGTGGGCAATTTGGGCTGATATTTCCCTCTTTCCCGCATTTATAACATCTAACTGGCGGTCGTTCTCCTCCCCTAGAATTTGTTGTTGGTGCTGGTGCTGATGTCTTCCCGTTATTATTGAATCTCCTCTTTCTGAAATTTTCACTTGACTCACCTCTCCTATTATCATGGCCACGATGACCACCCGAGTGGTTACCACCTTTGTTTGTATTTTTCCCTCCTCGTTGGTTATCATCGCTCGATGGATAACATCACTTAGGTATGACCACGGTTGTGGTCCCTCGGTTGCACATACTCATTATCTCGCTCTAATAATTGAGCCACATTTACAACATCGAATATAAAGAAAATTTATGAGATATAAGATATTCTTTGAATCTAAGACTTTAGACCTCTCGAAACATCCTTGTCATTCGTTCCTCATTTTCAACCAAATGAGGTGCAAACTTTGGATAACTATGTAAACTTAAGCCTCGTCTTTGGGACAATCATGTTGTTTTGTTCGGTCGATAAACTCCACCTCCTTCATATGGACGAATACTTTCGGGAAGTACTTGTCATTGAATAGTTTCTGAAATGTTTCCCAAGACATGTCTTTGAGTTAATTTGGTGAGTGCGCTTCATGATTCCCACTAGTAGTCTCGCCACCAGCGGAACATAAAGGTGGCGAATGGAACCATCTGTTCCTCTGTGCATCCCAAGACATCGAATATCTTGGTAATTTGCTTGACCCACGTTTCCGCCGTGATCGAATCCGGCTTTCCCTTAAATTTCGGTGGTCCGACTCTTTGAATTGCTTGCATTTGTGACAAGCCGCGCATTCTTAACATTTCCACCGTATTTTGTGCACGAGTTTCCCTAAATGCGGTTTTGCATGAACTGTAAAAAGTTCCTAAACATTCCATCATTCATCGTTTGCTCGGTAGTGTTGTTTACTGGAGGATTATTGCCTTCTGCATTGTTCGTTCTCTGGTTTTGTAACTAAAGGTTGTTCCACGATCCTCATACACTCCAATCATTAACGTTCTCGGTGGCCATTCTTAAATACCGCCATAAAACAAGGGTTAATTAAACAAATTAAAATATGGATTTATTTATGTGGTTATAAATGAAGGAATTAATGTTGAGGTATTTTATTAGTATTTTTGTCGGAATGAAGGTATTAAAAATTAAACCAGTGCTTTTGAGATATATTGCGTGAGTTATAATTTTTAATCCGACCGTTGGATCGTTGTAACTGTTGGATATGTTATACATATATAAGTTGAGTATATGTCCACAAATTTTGAACCGTTAAAAATGAACGTATGATTTGTTATGAATTTTAAGAGGTGAATGGTTCAGAAATTGTTGAAGTATCCGAATTTAGCATTTTGGTGGAAAATTCTAGAATTGAGTGGGCCCCACTTGTGGTTGGTGAAGAAATATGCTGAATTTATTTCAAATGTGGTGGGTGGGAATAGTAGCAGGTAAAGCCATCAGGTTGCAGGTCAAGTCTGCTAAAATTTTCCTATAAATAGAGGGCTAAGTTAGAATTGAAAATCACACCAGAAACATAAGCTTTCTCTCTTTCTCTCTCTAGATTATTGAGTGTATTTTGTGAGTATTTAGATACTTTGAGAGTTGCTATTTAGTTGAAGTTTCCTTCAATTTTTCATCCGATATTCCAGTCAGAAGTAGTGCTCTTTTGAGGTAAGTGATTTTGAGGGTTATTATGTTTTTCAGTTCGTACTTCTTCTAACCTTCAGAAAATTCTGGAAAAATTTGAAATGATATGTTGATGAGTTTTTTTGATTGTGTCTAAAAATGGTGATTTTTGGATGTATAGATTAAGAGTTATGAATTTTATGAGAAAAGACTATTTTAAAAGTAACCGCTTATAACTCCTTATGGTTAACTCCAAAATTGATGAAATTTTTATTGGGAGTACATCTATATAATATCAGTGTACTCTGTGAATTTCGGAATTTTTGGATAAAAGTACCATTTATGATAAATGTCTAAATATTCGGCGGTTTTGGCCATATGAAAAATAGTAAATAAATTTTAAAAATTCTAAGAAAAATATATGTTCAATATTGGACTATATTCTGCTAAATCCGAGAAAAGAAATATTTTTGGAGCTGATTTGGTATTTTTCATGAAAATAGACTAGTTATGAATAAATGAGTTAAATATGTTATGTGAATGAAGAAAATTGGAAAATATGATTTTATGGCTTGAGAATCATATATATGGGTATATGCAGATTTTTATGAGGGTTTTGGTTATTGGTGATGAAATCTTATAAGTTTGGCATTTTATGATGATTAAATGCATTATTTAGTAAAGTGTAAATAATTAAAATAAATTGTTTATAAGTTTAAGAAATGTTATTCTTTCAATATCATTATACCGAAATATTGGTAAAGATTTTATTGTGGAATTTCTACCTTTTTGTATCAGGGTTAATATTCATGAATTACTATTCACGAGTTACTATTCACGGGTACTATCCACTACAAAATTGGTTTCTTTTTCTAACCAAATTATAGTTGATTTATGAATATCACTCTGGAGATTAAAATTATATATTGATTGTATTGATTTCATTATCATATATAATATTTTTATAACCCTGATGTTGAAATTCTCTGTCACTAGAGTGTAAAGATGAGTAGATTATTGGGATGATCATGACTAAGATTCTCTTTGGCTAGTAGTGAAAAGTTGAATTGTGACTGGTATGATCATGACCATTGAATTTATAATTGAATATCTTTAGCCTAAGTGCAAAGGTGAATTGATCAACATGGTTATAATTATTGTTTATATAAATTCTAAAATGATTATATATTTCTTTGAGATATTAATATATTTGGCTTGTAGTGCAAATATGAACTGTTGAGGAATATCTTTGGCCTTTAGTGCAAAGATGAACTGTTGATGAATATCTTTGGCCCGTAGTGCAAAGATGACCTGTTGTTGAATATCTTTGGCCGATTAGTGCGAAGATGAATGTGGATGAATATCTTTGGCCGTAGTGCGAAGATGAATTTATTAGATATGATTATGAGCAGAGGCGTGATTTGGTATAACCATGATCTTTGATGTTTCGGTAAAGACATGTGATGAAAATTATATTCGATCCAGGTGCGAAAAGGAATTTAGAATCATAATTATGATTATGAGATATTCATATAATTGTGGAAAGGAACGCTGATTGATGTTACGAGGATAAAACATTGTTGGTGGACTTTTAACATGAGAAGATAATAGGCTGTATTGTCTATTTGACTCTTCTAATGGATTGCTTCGTTCATTTGCAACTATGGTTGAAATTTTTATCATCTACTATATGTTCTAAATCTACGATTTGTTATTGATGAAGGCTATTAATAATTTAATTATCTTTAGTCATGATATTCTTTCTTGAGCTAGTTGTGCTCACCCTTTTGCTTCACAATTCCTTTCGTGTAATAAAAGTGTATTTGGGTCGAAGCGGGTAATATGAGGAATGTAAGCGGTGGTCTCTAGTGTGGAGTTCTCCTAAGCAGTATAAACAAGTGTGTTGTATACATCTTTTAGTAGTTATATTTGGTGAATCATATAGGAGAAAGTAACCCAACGTTGGAAGGGTGTTTTGCCACTATCATACAAGATGTTTAATGACATACAACCTCGTGTCATTATAAGGCGAAGGTTGTGCTCATCCACTTCTTCGAGTATATTTACTGAGCACTACCTATATAATCTTGGTGTTTGTTTGAAGTATAATTCTCAATTTGAGGCAGTGGAGATAATGATAAGTCAAGAGAAGACTCACCATTGGGAAGAATATGATAGTAATCTTCTCATTTTTCTTTGGGGTCTATTAGGTCAACCAAGGATAATTACGTGGCCATATGATATCTATCATAACCTAGAAGCGTGGCCTCCCATGTATACGAAGGGTTTCTTGAGCACTTCCCAAAGATTCTAATTTCTAAAACAGGTTTTTGACTATACATTTATGTAAGGTGTCATTGTGACGTCTTTATCCAAGGTTGGGATGGGAGTCGGTTGGTTAGTATATATTTGTATCCAAACTCACAAGATATGTGTTGTTGTATTTTGCATGACAATTGTTGTAATAGAGTTGTAGTTATTTTCTGTACCATGTATTTGGCGACTCAGAATGGGTTGGATGGAATGGACCTATTTTGGGGTTGTCACAGTTGGTATCAGAGCTTAGGGATATGGTCTCTAGCGGAGATCGGGAAATATAACTAGGAGGGGAGAGATGAGTAAATCCTTTGCTAGTGTGTCCTACCTAAGCTTATTTGTTGGTTAGTCATAATATCGGGATATTATGTGATATGTTAATTTGTTTAAATTAACCCTTGTTTTATGGCGAGATTTGAGAATGGCTGCTTTGAGAATGTTAACAATGGAGTGAATGAGACCGTGGGGATACCTCTAATCACCAACCGGGATAATGTGATCGGTGAAGAAGGAATTAGAGAAATCCGTGTGGTGAGTGAAGAATTGATAGTTGCACTTTTAGAGATAGTCGTGAGAGGTAACGGTGAGAGTGAGGAAGAAGAGGAAGAAGAGGTACACGAGGAGAATTTATTAGAGGTATTATATGATCAAAATGTAGAATTAGAAAATCGTGTTCATGAGTTAGAAGAGAAATTTGAAGAACGACGGTGGTCGTGGAACAAAAGGATGCAAAAATTCAAGCTTGTGTTACCCGATATGTGATGCTTGAATGAAGCATTCTTTTGAGAGTATAAGATGATAAAGATGGAATCGAGTGAAAGAAGAAAAAAAGCGAGCAGTAAGAATGAGTGATGCATGGGTAAAAGCCACACGACACGTGGATATTGTGGAAAGAGATGTTCGATCTAAGAAGGCTAAAATAGATGACATGAATTTCTCTTTTGGAAAGCAATTGGGAGAACCCAACATCGAGTTTTGAATTACCTCATGCAGAAGCGGTCAACTGAATTTGATATGGATCGAAGATTGATGATTCAAATAATGAATCGAGAGTCTGACGAGACGCGTTGAGGGAGAAATATTCCCTATGAAAAGTATATTCCAACCAGAGTGATGGCGCCAAATCTTTGCCCCAGACAAGTCAAAGCCGGGTAGTTTGAGGGATGGCGGTTGTCGTGACTTCCCAACAAATGAGGAACCCAAATGAAGTTATCACGGAGATGAGCAATGGAGAAATCATGATGACCAGGGAGATAGAATGAAATGGAAGCAAGGTATTCTCAACTTTTGAAATACCGGTACATAAATTCTGGGGACGAAATTTCATAAGGAGGGAGATTGTAAGACCCGAATTTTATGAAATAAAAGTATTCAATTTTTCTTATAATTACTATTAAGTAAATGGTTAAATTGATAAAAGTTAAAGTTAAGGGTGATATATGAATTTTTTTCAAAATACGTGAGTGGTTATAAAATATTCATTGTTGTTCTGGGAATATTCGTTTGGTCGTGGAATATTCTTTTTCCATGCAGGAATATTAAATGCGACGGTATGACCATTTGTGGGCCCCATAACGAGAATAACTGTCGGATGAAAAAATGACAAAATTAAGTTTTTATAAATAACGACGTTATCGTTCTGAATTAACACTTGTTGGAATACCCGGTTGGTAAAATAAAGTGTCTGGCGTTGTTGCACGATAGCTTTGCGGTATTACGGTATTTTGAATTATTGATTCTTACGTAAGAAGGCACTACTCAATAATTGTTACGATAATTCTTATTCAATATTTTATTTTATTGATTCAATAATTGCTACGTTGAAATTTTATATTATTGTTGTTCAATAATTGTCATCGCAATACAGTATTTTCCATTATCGGATCAATAATTCATATTATTGAATAATATTATTAGATAGCATTATTGACAATGTCTAGAAAGTTACATCAAGGAGAGGTTTGGTCACCTAATTCGCGCTTAGTAAGGAGAAATCCTTATCGGAAAGCCCCTCTTTCACGGAACCGCTCGGTTGTCATTATTATTGTGATTACGTAATATTATTTGTGAATAATTAATTATTGATTTATATGATAAGGAAATATTTATTTGATGTGGATATAAATGATGAATTTATTTATGTGGTTGTAAATGAAGGAATTAATGTTGAGGTATTTTATCAGTATTTTTGTCGGAATGAAGGTATTAAAAATTAAACTAGTGCTTTTGAGATATATTGCGTGAGTTATAATTTTTAACCCGACCGTTGGATCGTTGTAATTGTTGGATATGTTATACATATATAAGTTGAGTATATGTCCACAAATTTTGAACCGTTAAAAATGAACGTATGATTTGTTATGAATTTTAAGAGGTGAATGGTTCAGAAATTGTTGAAGTATCCGAATTTAGCATTTTGGTAGAAAATTCTAGAATTGAGTGGGCCCCACTTGTGGTTGGTAAAGAAATGTGCTGAATTTATTTTAAATGTGGTGGGTGGGAATAGTAGGAGGTAAAGCCATCAGGTTGCAGGTCAAGTCTGCTAAAATTTTCCTATAAATAGAGGGCTAAGTTAGAATTGAAAATCACACCAGAAACATAAGCTTTCTCTCTTTCTCTCTCTAGATTATTGAGTGTATTTTGTGAGTATTTAGATACTTTGAGAGTTTCTATTTAGTAGAAGTTTCCTTCAATTTTTCATCCGATATTCCAGTCAGAAGTACTGCTCTTTTGAGGTAAGGGATTTTAAGGGTTATTATGTTTTTCAGTTCGTACTTCTTCTGACCTTCAGAAAATTCTCGAAAAATTTGAAATGATATGTTAATGAGTTTTATTGATTGTGTCTAAAAATGGTGATTTTTGGATGTATAGATTAAGAGTTATGAATTTTATGAGAAAAGACTATTTTAAAAGTAACCGCTTATAACTCCTTATGGTTAACTCCAAAATTGATGAAATTTTTATTGGGAGTACATCTATATAATATCAGTGTACTCTGTGAATTTTGGAATTTTTGGATAAAAGTACCATTTATGATAAATGTCTAAATATTAAACGGTTTTGGTATATGAAAAATAGTAAATGAATTTTAAAAATTCTAAGAAAAATATATGTTTAATATGGGACTATATTCTGCTAAATTTAGAAAAAAAAATATTTTGGAACTAATTTGGTATTTTTCATGAAAATAGACTAGTTATGAATAAATGAGTTAAATATGTTATGTGAAGGAAGAAAATTGAAAAATATGATTTTATGGCTTGAGAATCATATATGTGGTATATGCAGATTTTGATGAGGGTTTTGGTTATTGGTGATGAAATCTTATAAGTTTGGCATTTTATGATGATTAAATACATTATTTAGTAAAGTGTAAATAATTAAAATAAATTGTTTAGAAGTTTAAGAAATGTTATTCTTTTAATATCATTATACCGAAATATTGGTATAGATTTTATTGTGAAATTTCTACCGAAGTTACTATTCATGAGTTATTATTCAGTTACTATTCACGAGTTACTATTCATGGATACTATTCACTACAAAATTGGTTTTTCTAACCAAATTATAGTTGATTTATGAATATCACTCTGGAGATTAAAACTATATATTGATTATATTGATTTCATTATCATATATAATATTTTTATAACTCGATGTTGAAATTTCTCATCATTTGGAGTGTAAAGATGAGTAGATTATTGGTATGATCAGCGACTAGGATTCTCTTTGGCGATGGTAGTGAAAAGTTGAATTGTGGTGGTATGATCATGACCATTGAATTTATAATTGAATATCTTTAGCTTAAGTGCAAAGGTGAATTGATCAACATGGTTATAATTATTGTTTATATAAATTTAAAATGATTATATATTTCTTTGAAATATTAATATATTTGGCTTGTAGTGTAAATATGAATTGCTGATTGAGGAATATCTTTGGCACGTAGTGCAAAGATGAATCTATTGATGAATATCTTTGGCCCGTAGTGCAAAGATGACCTGTTGTTGAATATCTTTGGCCAGTGGTGCGAAGATGAACTGTGGATGAATATCTTTGGCCCGTAGTGCAAAGATGAATTTATTAGTATGATTATGAACAGAAACTGTGATTTGGTATAACCATGATCTTTGATGTTTCAGGTAAAGACATGTGATGAAAATTATATTAAATCCAGATGCGAAGAGGAATTTAGAATCACAATTATGATTATGAGATATTCATATAATTGTGGAAAAGAACAGTTGATTGATGTTACAGGGATAAAATATTGTTGGTGGACTTTTAACATGGAGAAGATAATAGACTGTATTGTCTATTTAACTCTTCTAATGGATTGCTCGTTCAGCTGCAACTATGGTTGAAATTTTTATTATCTACCATATGTTCTAAATCTCTGATTTGTTATTGATGAAGGCTATTGATAATTTAATTATCTTTAGTCATGATATTCTTTACTGAGCTAGTTGTGCTCACCCTTTTGCTTCACAATTCCTTTTAGGTAATAAAAGTGTATTTGGGTGGAGAATATGAGGGAATAGAGCGGTGGTGGTCTCTAGCAGGAGTTCTCCCTAAATAGTATGAACAAGTGTGTTGTATACATCTTTTAGTAGTTATATTTGGTGAATCATATAGGGAGAGGCGAACCCAATGTTGGAAGGGTGTTTTGCCACTATCATACAAGATGTCTAATGACATACAACCTCGTGTCATCATAAGATAGGGTTGTGCTCATTCACTTGTTGAGTATATTTACGAGCACTACCTATATAATCTTGGTGTTTGTTTGAAGTATAATTCTCAATTTGAGACAGTAGAGATAATGATAAGTCAAGAGAAGACTCACCATTGGGAAGAATATGATAGTAATCTTCGTTTTTTTTTTGGGGTCTATTGGATCAACCAAGAATAATTTCGTGGCCATATGATATCTATCATAACCTAGAAGCATGGCCTCCCATGTACGAAGGTTTCTTGAGCACTTCCTAAAGATTCTAATTTCTAAAATAGTTTTTGACTATACATTTATGTAAGGTGTCATTGTGACGTCTTATCCAAATTTGGGATGAGAGTCGTGATTGGTATATATATTTGTATCCAAACTCACAGTATATGTGTTGTTGTATTTTGCACGATAATTGTTGTAATAAAGTTGTAGTTGTTTTCTGTACCATGTATTTGGCGACTCAGAATGGGTTGGATGGAATGGACCTATTTTGGGGTTGTCACACGTACGACGGTACAATCATTGGTGGACCCCACAACAGAATTATTATCGGATTGAGAAAACGACTAAAATATTTTTTATGAAAATAACGGCGGAAGTTTTACCGTTAAAACTGTTGAACTACTCGGTAGTAAAGTACAAGAATACGATGTCTGGCGTGCATGTAGTAGTACCACGGTATTGATTATTGATGCTTACGTGAGAAGTCACTCAGTTTTGTTCAATTATTGCTATAATAATTATTGCATAGTATCTCACATTACTTGATTCATTTATTGTCGATATTTTATATATTATTAAATCAATAATTGAGATGACAGAGTTATTAATATTATTATTTGCAATATTGACAATGTCTAGAAGTTCTGTCAAGGAGAGTTTGGTCACCTAATTACGCGCCAATAGGGAGAAATCCTTATTGGAAAGCCCCCTCTTTCCTGGGAATGAGCTGGTTGTTAATATTTTGAGTTATAATAATATTAATAAATGTTGTTAAACATATTGAGGTGATTTTTATGAGGTATTTGTTGTATTTTTGGACCTCCCATTTATCCATTTTAAAATAATCGATAGAAAATTTTTCAGTATTTTAGTGGGGCCCACATATGGGGCCCACGTGTGACTTTGGAAATCTAATCATTTGGGGGGAGTCACGGGAAAGTTTATATATATATATAAATTTTATTTTATTATTATTATAAATGTAATAAAACAGAAAACTTTTTATAAAGTTTTGTTTTATTTGATTATAGATAGAAAATATTATATTTTATTATGCATAGTATTTGCATAGTGCTGCATAATAAAATCTTTTTATATAAAACAAAATAATTTTTATAAAGTTTTGTTTTATTTGGTTATAAATAGAATATATTATATTTTATTATGCATAGTGTTTTGATAAAGGTTGCGTGATAGTATTTGTATAGTAAAATCTTTTTATATAAAATAGAATACTTTTATAAAGTTAGTTGTTTTATTAGATTTTAAATAATATATATATATATATATTATAAATAGAATATATTATATTTTATTACATAGTATCCTTTTCATTCTCCTATAAATAGGATGCTTAGTTAGAATTAAAAATCACACCAGAAGTTCAGAGAATTCTTCTTCTATAATCTTAAACGCATTTCTTTAGAGTTTAAGAAAGCTTTGAGCATAGAAAATAGTGCAATTTTTCTTCAAGTATATCCTCGCCCTACCCGTCACAATACTCTTCTTTTTAAGGTAAGGGGTATTATTCTTTCGTATTCATGAAGAGAGTTATTTTCTTTTAATACTCGTAAGGGTCGTTATTCCATTCTTTATTATTATGTTAGAATAACCTGTCTATGCGAAGTACCACATACATGGTGAAATTCTTCTGTTATTCCATTCTTTATTATTCATTGGAATAACTTTATGCATGTCTTATCGCACGCGTACTAGTGAATTTTGTTGTTATTCCATTCTTAATTATTACATTTGGAATATCCCGCCTATCGCGGATTACGCATTTGACCGGGTTCCGCACAGTTGTTAATATTGTGAGTTATAATAATATTTGTGAGACCCCAGATTTTATCAATAAAGATTTAAATTTTGTCAAAATAATTTTTAATATTATGGTGTGAATTTGAGATAATATTATAGTTGTGGGTAGTATTTATAAATTTTGCAAAGTATGCAAGTGGTTATATTATATTCGATTAATTGGGGAATATTAGGTTTAGCGGGGAATATTTGTACAACTACTCAATCATTAGTGGACCCTATTAATGTAATTATTGTCGGATTGAGAAAAGCGACAAAAATATTTTATTGAAATAACGGCGGAAGTTTTACCGTGGTTCTTGTTGAACTACTTTCGGTAGTAAAAATACGATAATAAGTGTGGTTGCATAGAAAGACTGCGGTATTGATTATTGATGCTTATGTGAGAAGTCACTCGGTTTGATTCCATTATTGTCGATTAATAATATGAATTATTATAGCGATAATGACGTTTTGTTTTATTCAGTATTATTAACGTAATAAAATGCGAAACATCTTTTATATAAAATAGAATACTTTATTAAAGTTATTCTATAAATAGAATATATTATATTTTATTATGCATAGTGTTGCATAGTGTTTTGCATAGTATTGCATAGTGTTTGCATAGTAAAATGTTTTTATATAAATAGAATATATTATATTTTATTTAAAAGATTTTCTTTAAATATGGACCGTCGATTAAAGTAAATCAACTGGACCGTTTCATGGATTAATTCTTATGCATTCCATTTTCCTATAAATAAGCTCATTCCTTCATTATTTTCTTATAATTCATTGAAACTCTGAGAGAGAAATTATAGAGAGAAGCTATAGAGAAAATTATAGAAAGAAGAAGAGTATTCTCGCTACTTCACTACTTCTATATTAGGTTCTTTTTACTGTAGGGGTGTTATTCTTTCTTCTTGAAGAGAACTTACATTATTCCATTCACTATTATTCATTGGAATAACTGTAAAAGTGGCATACCCTATACATAACTCGTATCGTGGCATACCCTATACTTGGTGAAATCCTTATGTTATTCCATTGCTAATTATTACATTGGAATAACTTTATGTCTGTGGTTTACCCTATACTTGGTGACATTCTTCTATTATTACATTGGAACATCTTATTCGTGTGTTTTACAGGACCTGGTTAGATTTTATTATTCTGTTGGAACATCCATGCATGTGTTTTACAGGACTGGTTAAAATCTTTATCATTTCATTGGAATATCCTATTCGTGTGTTTTTACAGGATCCGGTTCCATCTTTATTATTCATTGGAACATCCTGTCGGTGTGAATTTTACACGACTGGTTCCGTTATTATTATTCTGTTGGAATAACTTTGTCTATCAAATACCGCATGCATGGTGATTTCTTTTGTTATTCCATTCTTTATTATACCCGGTTAGTTAAAACTTTGACTTTATACTCCATGAAATTAGTAGAATATCCTTGATATTTGCGTTTCATCCGATATCTTTTCATGGAAATATTCTTACGATCATTATTGAATTTTACTCTCTAAACGATATCATGTTGACAATTTTGGACGTTAATAATTCATGGATTAAATAATTCTTGAACTTGTTTTATTGAATTACTATGTCATTGTCATCATCCTCATGTTATATTATGTTATCTTTGGCTTACGTGCATAGATGAACTTAGTATGATTATGACCGAGGATCATTCGGTATAATCATGACTTGATATAAATGATGTGACAAAAGTCCTCGATGGGCTGTAATGCGTTGATGGATAGTTTTTGGTATGATTATGACCGAGGGGTGATTCGGTATAGTCATGACCATTGATAATTTGATGAAAATCCTTGACCGTAGTACGGGGATGATTAGATGTGGTGGTTTATTATTGTCGAGTCTCGTGATAAAAATTGATGAAAACCTTTTAAAACCTAAAAGATAGTAGACTTTATTCTCTACTTGACTCTTTTAATGGATTGCTTATTCAGCTGCAGATTAAACCGGGTTGTCTATTGTATTTTATCGCTTTTAACCTTTGTTGAAGGCTAATGATAATTTATTACGCATTATCTTAGTCATAATATTTCTTCTTTGGGCTAGTTGAGCTCACCCTTTTCTTTCTTTGTTCTCTTCGTGAAATGAGAACATATTTGGAGACGAAGTCTGGGAGCGTAAGTAATGGTCCGGATGATAGCATTAGTAGTCCTCACTATACGTGAAATAGTGTGATAATAGTTGTAATGAGGACTCCTTTTGAGTTTGTATAATATCTAGTAGACAATATTTGTATTCAAACTCACGATTTATGTCGTATTGTACACGACGAGTTAGGTTAGTAAGTTGTATTTGAATTTATGTACCATGTAAGTGGCGACCCAAGATGGGTGGCGTATCACATAATTTTGGGGAGTCACGGTTGGTATCGAGCTTAGGATATGATCCACAGCTAAGATGTGAGAATAGTACTAGGAGGGAGAGACGGGAATTCCTTCGCTAGTATGACCTACCTAAGTTTATTTGGTATTTGATTGGTCGGTCGGAGTATAGTGATAATATGTTGCATGTTAATTAACCCTTGTTTTGTGACAGTGTTTGTATTTAGATGTTGTGAATAGGGCTCGGTTATTGGAGCGCGATAATGAGTCAGCTCAACCAAAAGGTAACGACCAACAACACGATAATAATCATCATCCGTGAATGCGACCATCGAAACAATGATGACCATCGTGGGAGAAATTATCATGCCAAGAATGGTAACCACTTGATTGGTAATCATAGCCAAGATAATAGAAGTGGAAATTGCAAGAAGAGAAGGTAATTTAGCTCAATTTTATTTGTGCACCAAAGTCAAGTCTATTTGGGACGGTGGCACCAAAGGTGGATATGGACAAAACAAAGTCGTTGGTTTTAGGAAGTGCATTTTTCATGACTTCTCAAAAAGCGAGTAAACCGAACGAAGTTAGCACGGGTTAGTTAATTATAAATTCTTGCGAAGTCTATACCTTATTAGATCTAGGGTTCTACCCATTCTTTTATCTCTCTTGCTTTGCGTTCAACGCGTTTAAATTTGACTCAGGAGAAATTAGAATTTGATTTATCTATTGAAACTTCGTTGGGAGAAACCTTCATTACCTCCAATTGTTTATTAATCTTGTTGTTTCAAATAAACACTTTCACGTTACTGTCGATCTTATCTCTTTGAAAATACTTGCCTTTGAGGTAATTTTTGAAAGCGATTGATTAACTACTCATTATTCTTTTTGTAAGGTTGTTAGCTTTCATATTCTAACCAACTGTTATACAATTCAAAGTAACCAAATCCTAAAGTTAATCCTTTGTTATATCAAGCCATAAGTAAAGAGCCCGATCCTTTCATTGTTGACTTCCTTGTGTGGAATGCTTGCAAAGCCGGACTTTCTGTAGGCGACGTCGTGGATGAAGATGGCAAGTTGATAGGTATCATTGTGAGGGCTATCTAGGTTAAGGGATAGAAGTCACGGTTGGTATCAATGTAACGTCTTATCCAAGTCTTGGATGAAAGTAATAGATTTTGAATGATATTTCTATCATTAATAAATTTCTTGGACGTATTCTTGAAGATTTCCTAGCCTACCCTAGAGCGTGAAATCGAATTTTGTATTGACCCCAGTACAAAACCCATTTCTTAAACCCTCAAATATTTCTTCAACTAAAATGAACAGTTTACGTGGATTATGATGAAAGTCATAATAAAAGTATAGAACTAATAAAAATCATGGGTATATGAAGTATTAGTAAGTTTTATGATGAGTTATGTTGGTTAGTATGTGAAAACATGAAAGTTTCTTAAAAATCACAAAGAGTTGAAAATCAGATTTTAGTGAAAAACGTAACATGAAATTCAATTGACCATATCTCCTATTATATTTTGGAATTTTTGAATGTGGTCAAGTCCTAGAGTTAGATCTATGAGTTACCTAACTAATCCAAGTGGAATTACTGGAAAAGGTGTTGTAGATTTTTGTGTGGACTGATTTTAGCAAAGGAGTGCAAAGCTGCAAAAACCGAAAAAGCTTCTGCCATAATTTTAGAGGGGCTGTTTCGGCCACTTAAATTATGAGAAAAATTTTGGCCTTTTGGGACATGAAGGTATATGGTATAAAGTACCTCCTGTCCAAAAATGAGCTCATTTCGACTTAAAATGAGCAAGTTATGACTATTTCAATATTTAGGGTTTTTTCGATGAAAAGCGGTATAACCGGAGTTCTATAACTCCGATGACCATGAAATTTAAACTAGAAGCTCACGTTAACATGTGTAAGGTCCTGCCAAGATTTGGGAATTTTGGAGTTAAACTTGAGGTAGCTAATTTCTTAAGGAATTAATTAGAAATTGATCTTTAAAAAATAGTAAATGAATTTTAAAAAATTCGAGAAAAATATATTTTCATTATGGGACTATATTATGCTAAATCCCAGAAAAGAAATATATTTTGGGACTGATTTGGTATTTTTCATGAAAATAGTTTAATTCTGAACATATGAGTTAAATATGTTATGTGAAGTAACAAAGTTGAAAATAGGATATTATGGCTAGAGAATCTATATAGAGTATATGCATATTTTTTGAGAGATTTGATAATTGGTGATGATATCTTATGAGTATGGCATTTTGAATGATTAAATGCATTATATGGTAAAGCGTAAACAATTAAGATAAATTGTTTATAAATTTAAGAAGTGATTAAAATATTGTTATAATATTAATGATATTAGATTATAAGATTATTAAATGATTGATAACATGGGGATATTCTTGAATCCTGGATAAATTATATAATAAATATTTAATATTTATCCTTTATCTCATTTGATTGATTCTTTATATCATTATCCTCATGTTTATATTATGTTGTTGAAGTCATCTGGCTGTAGTGCATAGATGAACTTGGTATGATTATGACCGAGGATTGTTTCGGTATAATCATAATGTAGTAATGAATACACAATTATCTTTGGCCGTAGTGCTTGGATAATTTGTGGTCGTGATCTTAATGAATACACAATTATCTTTGGTAGTAGTGCTTGGATAATTTGTGGTCGTGATATCTTAATGAATACACAATATCTTTGGTAGTAGTGCATGGATAATTTGTGGTCGTGATACTAATGAATACACAATTATCTTTGGTAGTAGTGCATGGATAATTTGTGGTCGTGATACTAATGAATACACAATTATCTTTGGTAGAAGTGCATGGATAATTTTGTGGTCGTGATCTTAATGAATACACAATTATCTTTGGTAGTAGTGCATGGATAATTTGTGGTCGTGATACTTAATGAATACACAATTATCTTTGGCGTAGTGCTTGGATAATTTGTGGTCGTGATCTTAATGAATACACAATTATCTTTGGTAGTAGTGCTTGGATAATTTGTGGTCGTGATCTTAATGAATACACAATTATCTTTTGGTAGTAGTGCTTGGATAATTTGTGGTCGTGATCTTAATGAATACACAATTATCTTTGGTCGTAGTGCTTGGATAATTTGTGGTCGTGATACTAATGAATACACAATTATCTTTGGCCGTAGTGCTTGGATAATTTGTGGTCGTGATACTAATGAATACACAATTATCTTTGGCCGTAGTGCATGGATAATTTGTGGTCGTGATCTTAATGAATACACAATTATCTTTGGCGTAGTGCTTGGATAATTTGTGGTCGTGATACTAATGAATACACAATTATCTTTGGTAGTAGTGCATGGATAATTTGTGGTCGTGATCTTAATGAATATCCTTGGCACTTGTGAATGCGGGGATGATTCGATGATATGGATTAATTATTGAAATTTGAGTCTCGAATGAAATATTAATTCATGGATGTGGTAAAAGTCATCTTCAGTAGTAGTGCATTGATAGACTTGGTATGATTATGACCACAGTTATTCGGTATAATCATGGTAGTAATTGAAAACACGAATATCCTTAGCCAGTAGTGCATGGATAATTCATGGTTGTGATACTATTAAGCTGAGTCTCAGTATTATTGGTTTTACAGTTGTATATCTTTAGCCTGTAGTGCAAAGATGAATTGTTAATGAATATCTTTGGCCGGATTGCAAAAATGAATTTAATGTTTTCAACGATAAAGGTATTCAAGGTATCCTCACCTCTTTATCATATCAGGTACGTACCCTAATTTCGAGGGCGAAATTCCATAAGGAGGGGAGATTGTGAGACCCCATATTTTATCAATAAAGATTTAAATTTTGTCAAAATAATTTTTTAATATTATGGTGTGAATTTGAGATAATATTATAGTTGTGGGTAGTATTTATAAATTTTGCAAAGTATGCAAGTGGTTATATTATATTCGATTGGTGGGGAATATTGGTTTAGCGGGGAATATTTGTACAACGGCTCAATCATTGGTGGACCCATTAATGTAATTATTGTCGGATTAAGAAAACGACAAAATATTTTATTGAAATAACGGCGGGAAGTTTTACCGTGGTTCTTTGTTGAACTACTTTCGGTAGTAAAAATACGATAATAAGTGTGGTTGCATAGTAGCACGGTATTGATTATTGATGCTTATGTGAGAAGTCACTCGGTTTGATTCCATTATTGTCGATTAATAATATGAATTATTATAGCGATAATGACGTTTTGTTTTATTCGTATTATTAGCGTAATAAAAGCGAAACATCTTTTATATAAAATAGAATACTTTATTAAAGTTATTCTATAAATAGAATATATTATATTTTATTATGCATAGTGTTGCATAGTGTTTTGCATAGTGTTTTATAGTATTGCATAGTGTTTGCATAGTAAAATGTTTTTATATAAATAGAATATATTATATTTTATTTAAAAGATTTTTCTTTAAATATGGACCGTCGATTAAAGTAAATCAACTGGACCGTTCATGGATTAATTCTTATGCATTCCATTTTCCTATAAATGAAGCTCATTCCTTCATTATTTTCTTACGAATTCATTGAAACTACAGAGAGAAATTATAGAGAGAAGCTTATAGAGAGAAAATTATAGAAAGAAGAAGAGTATTCGCTATTTACTTCACTACTTACTATATTAGGTTCTTTTTACGGTGAGGTGGGTGTTATTCTTTCTTGAAGAGAAACACATTATTCCATTCACTATTATTACATTGGAATAACTTTGTAAAAGTGGCATACCCTATACATAACTTTTGTATCGTGGCATACCCTATACTTGGTGAAATCCTTATGTTATTCCATTGCTTATTATTACATTGGAATAACTTTGATGTATCATGATTTACCTATACTTGGTGACATTCTTCTATTATACTCGTTGGAACATCTCTGTGCATGTGTTTTACAGGACACGGTTCCGCTTTTTATTATTACATTGGAACATCACATGCATGTGTTTTACCTGGGACTGGTTAAAATCTTTATCATTCATTGGAATATCCTATTTGTGTGTTTTACAGGATGCAGTTCCATCTTTATTATTCTGTTGGAACATCCCATGATTGTGAATTTTGACTTTGGTTCCGTTATTATTATTACATTGGAATAACTTTGTACATGCAATCACGCATGCATGGTGATTTCTTTTGTTATTCCATTCTTTATTATACCCGGTTGGTTAAAACTTTGACTTCTATACTCCATGAAATTAGTAGAATATCCTTGATATTTGCGTTTCATCCGATATCTTTTCATGGAAATATTCTTACGATCATTATTGAATTTTACTCTACGTAAACAAAGATTATTGACGAAATTGGGACGTTAATAATTCATGGATTAAATAATTCTTGAACTTGTTTTATTGAATTACTATGTCATTGTCATCATCCTCATGTTATATTATGTTATCTTTGGCTTACGTGCATAGATGAACTTAGTATGATTATGACCGAGGATCATTCGGTATAATCATGACTTGATATAAATGATGTGACAAAAGTCCTCGATTGGCATTGTAATGCGATGATGGATAGTTTTTGGTATGATTATGACCGGGGTGATTCGGTATAGTCGTGACCATTGATAATTTGATGAAAATCCTTGACCGTAGTAGTGCGAGGGATGATTAGATGTGGTGGTTTATTATTAAAATTTGAGTCTCAAATGATAAAAATTGATGAAAACCTTTTAAAACCTAAAAGATAGTAGACTTTATTCTCTACTTGACTCTTTTAATGGATTGCTTATTCATTGCAGATTAAAGCTGGTTGTCTATTGTATTTTATCGGTTTAACCTTTGTTGAAGGCTAATGATAATTTATTACGCATTATCTTAGTCATAATATTTCTTCTTGGGCTAGTTGAGCTCACCCTTTCTTTCACTTTATTCTCTTGAGAAATGAGAACATATATTTGGGGACAGTCGGGGAACGAAGTAATGGTCGAGAGGATAGCATTAGTAGTCCTCACTATTACGTGAAATAGTGTGATAATAGTTGTAATGAGGACTCCTTTTGAGTTTGTATAATATCTAGTAGACAATATTTGTATTCAAACTCACAGTTTATGTCGTATTGTACACGACAGTTAGGTTAGTAAGTTGTATTTGAATTTATGTACCATGTAAGTGGCGACCCAAGATGGGTGACGTATACCTAATTTTGGGGGCGTTACAATATTAATAAATGTTGTTAAACATATTGAGGTGATATTTATGAGGTATTTGTTGTATTTTTGGACCTCCCATTTATCCATTTTCAAAATAATCAGTAGAAATTTTTTTAGTATTTTAGTGGGGCCCACATGTGGGGGCCACATGTGGGGCCCACCCGTGACTTTGGAAATCTAATCATTTGGGGGGAGTCACGGGAGAGTTTATATATATATATATATATTATATTTTGTTTTATTATTATTATAAATGTAATAAAACAAAAAACTTTTTATATAAAACATAATACTTTTTATAAAGTTTTGTTTTATTTGATTATAAATAGAATATATTATATTTTATTATGTATAGTATTTGCATAGTGCACGCATAGTATTTATAATAATAAAATCTTTTTATATAAAATAGAATATTTTTATAAAGTTTTGTTTTATTTGATTATAAATAGAATATATTATATTTTATTATGCGTAGTGTTTGTATAAGTGTCTGCATAGTGTTTGCATAGTAAAATCTTTTTATATAAAATAGAATACTTTTATAAAGTTATTTGTTTAATTAGATTTTAAATAATATATATATATATATATTATAAATAGAATATATTATATTTTATTGCATAGTATCCTTTCCATTCTCCTATAAATAGGATGCTTAGTTAAAATTGAAAAACACACCAGAAGTTCAGAGAATTCTTCTTCTATAATCTTGAGCGTATTTCTTTAGGGTTTAAGAAAGCTTTGAGCATAGAAAATAGTGCAATTTTTCTTCAAGTATATCTCCACCCTACCCGTCAGAATACTCTTCTTTTTAAGGTAAGGGGTATTATTCTTTCGTATTCATGAAGAATGTTATTTTCTTTCAATACTCATAAGGGTTGTTATTCCATTCTTTATTATTATGTTGGAATAACATGTCTATGTGAAGTACCATATACATGGTGAAATTCTTCTGTTATTCCATTCTTTATTATTTTGTTGGAATAACCTGTCTGTGCGGTCTATCGTGTGCTGGTGAATTATTTTGTTATTCAATTCTTTATTATCTGTTGGAATATCACATGCATGCGGATTTCGCATGACACAGTTTCATTCTTTATTATTACATTGAATATCACATGCATGCGGGTTACGCATGACCTGGTTCCATTCTTTATTATTCTGTTGGAATAACCTGTCTGTGCGGATTACGGACGCTTAGTGAATTCTTCTGTTATTCCATTCTTTATTATTCCATTGGAATAATCTGTCTACGTGGATTACCGCATGACAGAAAAAATCCATTTGCGGTTTCATATATTCTATTATACTCAGTTAGTTAAAGTTTTGGCTTCTATACTCCATGAAATTAGTGGAATATCCTTGATATTTGCGCTTCATCCAGTATCTTTTCATGGAAATATTCTTCTGAGCGTTCTTGAATTTTACTCCATAAAACAGTATCATGTTGACAATTTGGACGTTATTGATTTCCGGATAAATTAACTTATAAATCTTTAAAAAATTATTCTTGAACTTGTTTTATTGAATTGTCATAATCGTCATGCTTATATTATGTTGAAAGTCATCTGTGGCCTGTAGTGCATAGATGGACTTGGTATAATTATGACCAGAGATTATTCGGTATAATCATGACCGTAATGTTACCAATGATGTGGAAAAAGTCCTAATTGGCCCGTAGTGCATTGATGGATAATTTTTGGTATTATTATGGCTATGGATTCTCTTCGGCCAAGGGTGCAAAGATGAATTGTTTTATGGCATGATCAGTTACGTTGATGAAAATACGATTATCTTTGGCCCGTAGTGCATGGATAATTCGTGGTTGTGATACTAAAGAATATCCTTGGCCTGTAGTGCAGGGATGATTTAATGATGTGGATTATTTATTAAGCTGAGTCTCAGAGATAAAATTTATGATAATTTTTTTTAAATCATAGAAGATAGTAGATTTTATGCTCTACTTGACTCTTCTAATGGATTGCTTATTCATTGTAGATTGTTGATCTAAAACTTGTTGTCTATTATATTCTATCGGTTGTTATCTTGTTGAAGGCTAAGGATAATTTATTACGCATTATCTTAGTCATAATATTTCTTACTGGGCTAGTTGAGCTCACCCTTTCTTTCAATGTTCTCTTCAGGAAATGAGAATATAGTTAGGACTAGTCGGGGAATGGATTGACGGTCCAGATGGTTGCATTAGTAGTCCTCACTATTCTGTGAAATAATGTGATAATAAATGTATTGAAGACTTATTTTGAGTTTGAATGCTGTCTAGAAGACAATATTTGTATTAAAACTCACAGCTCATGTTGTATAATTAAGTTGTATTTAAATTTTGTATCATGTATCTGGCGACTCAAGATGGGTGATGTATACCTGTTTTGGGTAGGGGTGATAACCGAGCCAAGTAGTTCGGTACTCGACTCGAGATCGGCTCGAAAATATGATCCAAAGCTCGAATTTGAAGTTGATCCGAGTCGAATCTGATCCATACTCGTTTTTTGTTTAACGATACACGAGTCGAACTCGAGCAGACCAGTGTTCGCTCGTATTAAGGTTCGAGTATTTCATGAAAGTAGTATGAACACAAGCCAATCATGTTTGATGATAAAGCATATACTTTGTAACAATCTTATTCATTTATTAATAAAAAGTATTAATTTATTAAAGGCTTTTAATTATCTACGTGATCTTTGTTTTATAATATGTGATAAACCCGTAGTTTTAAGCAATGCTTTTAGAATAATGATGATGATCATTCTAATGAGATCTAAATTCTTAGAAAGCTTAAAACTAAAATAGTTTCAATCGTTGGATTACTAAATTGGGGATTAGTGAATCCAGGATAGATTGGTACATCGTTGCTTGCTTTCGTTGGATGAGGATGATTGATCTCATGATCATTTGTGTGTGAAGACACTAAAGCAAGTATGTAGGTGCTTATTAGAGAATAAGTTCCTTTGAGCGTGGCTCGCTAAGGAATACCTAATGGAGTTTTACTTGCTGTCGATAGGAATTCTGTAGTGATAGTAGTCAAGTGATCCTTGGACTTGAGATCATCATAGTATCTTGTGTATGATGAGTTATACTTTGACTTATTCCTTAAGACCCTTAGGGTATATCAAAGGGTATGCTTGGGTATAATAAGTTGTACATGGAGATAATGTATGATCGATAAAGAATCTACCACTTCTATTAAAAGAAGAGAAATGTCTATGTGATTCGATAAATGACAACCCGGTAGTCCTTGGCAAAGCGAGAATGAAATTAGAAAGGAGTTTCTAATTTGCATTATTTGGAGTTGTGCATTTAAGGATCGAAATACATATAATTAAATAAAATAAGAATTGTGATAATTCCATGTCTTATATTTAATTGGGATATTGTATGGTGGAAGAATTGAATTATGCGGTAACTATTTACTCGAAAGGTTCTTTTATGATTAATGTTGAAATCTATATTATCTAGAAAAGTCGTTGATCTTGGGAGGCTTATCCTATTCTAGAATAAATATTATTTATTTAAATAAATTAATTGTTTAATTTATTTATTTAAATAAGATTAGAATATTCTAATTGATTTATTCACAATAGGTTTAATATGGAGAACCTAAAAGAATCACACCATAAAAGGAAGAATAATTATTTAAGAAGTTAATGGCATAATAATAATAATATGTTATGTATATTTAATTTAATCTATGGTGATAGAATAAATTAAATAGCTTAATATTATTATTTAATATTTTAGAAATATTAAATATAAATTAATAAGAGAGTCTTATTAATATTATTACAATTATTATTATTTTAATTTCTAAAAGAGTTTAGGAATTAATTTAATATAAGTACTCTCATTTATTCCTAATTGGATTAGGAAGGAAAATTAGTTAAAGGAGTTTAATTAATTATCCTAATAAGATTAGGGAGCTTAATTAATTAAAAGAATTTAATTAATTAAATAAATCCCAATTCTTAATTGTTAAGGTGGGTTGCCCACATCTATAAATAAGAGGAGTCTTATTATGGGTGATGTGGTTGTTGACTTTTTACAACACATCGTAATTGATAGTTGGGAGAATGCGCCTTTTTCTATACAGATAGGAAAAACTAGGGTTTGAGCCAATACCCATTCTTTTTGAAAATTCTTTTTCCTTGGTGGATCACCTCTAGAGGCCAAACATATGGGTGGCTAACGGTTATCAAAGGAAGGAACCAAAACCGGTGGATTCAAGTTGAGCGAAAAGGATTTAGAGGTGAACTTGTACACGAGGAAGCTCGATCTTGAGGGTATGATTTTATTCTTTATCTTTTTCGTTTAATTAATAATTGTGCATAAAGGGTGATCGGGTATATGGTTTGTAAAATTTTAAACTACGATTTTACACGTTTCGCACTTTTATGCAATTTGATTGCGTTCTTGAATTATACAAACCTAACAGTGGCATCGAGCCAAAACCTTTATGCGAATTATTAATTGTTTTAATTTGATATGTATATTGATATGTGTTTAGAACAATTTAATTGGGCATAATTTTGTTATATAAAATTTATTTAAAAAAAAAAAAAGAGGCGTGATCTTGATTTCTTATTTGGTGGCGTACTGGCGTGATTCGCATGGCTGATCTTGTTGCACTAATTTTTTTTTAAAAAGGACGGTTTATATATATATTATTATAATTTCTTGTAGGAATCCGTGTGGCTCTTCTTTGTAATATGATTACATGAGAATCTTTTTTTTCATATAGCTACTTAGTATACGATGGGAGTCCAACATAATTGCTTTTACGTAATCTATGGCTTCCATTACATGTATGTTGGAGATGAATATGGATTTTTGTTATGCATGCTTAAGTATGATGCTAAAAGGGACCCACGTGGTACTATATATATATATATATATATATATATATATATATAAGATAATATTTATATATTATATATAAAACATTAGGATATATATATATATATATATATATAATATTCGGTTATTATTATTATATATATATATATATATTTTCATTTATTTTAATATTAAAATAAAAGAGTTTATTTTAATTTTAAAATTAAATTTCATGTTAACTAATTAGAGTTGGAATTGGATTCCATGATAACTAATTGGAGTTGAAATTGGATTCTATTTTTCTTTAAATAAAGGAGTTTATTTTGATATGAAATTAGATTTCATATTATTCAAAAAATAAAAGGTTTATTTGTGAATAGGAAAAAGAATCAGTCTTTCCTTAAATAAAGGAGTTTATTTAGATATGAAATACGATTTTATATTATTCAAAATAAAGGAGTTTATTTGTGAATAGGAAAGATAATTAAGTGTTTCCTTTAATAATTTTTTTTTTATTATATGGAATTGGATTCCATAATTAATTAAAATAAAGGAGTTTATTTTGATTAAAGATTTTGATTAAAATAAAATAGTTTATTTTATTCAAAATTGGATAAATTAAAATAAAATAGTTTTATTTTGATTTAAATTTGGATTAAAATAAAGGAGTTTATTTTGATTCAAAATTAGATTTTATACTAACTAAATTTGCCCATTAAATGATATCAATATATATATTGAATGTTTATTATTCATGATATGAATGTTATTTATTGATGCGTATGGTGATGTGTATGATAATAAATGGGATTGATTATGGACTATTGACCGATATGATTGGATTTTATTTTAGTTAGATGCGTGAATGTATGAGTTTTATTAAATGGGGTCTGCGTACCTCGTCTTCTCTAATTTTTCTTAATGTAAATTCTATCTCCTCTATGTACTTCCCTTGATGGCTACGATCAAGGTTTCTATTTATTTTAATAGTTTTGTAATAGGAATAGTTAGAATTAATTTTGAAAAATTGGAGATTAAGGCGAAGAGCGCTTGAAGACCCGTTTGTAATGGAGCAGGGTTTAAATGTAATAGTTATATTTAAATATTATTTCTTGCACCCCTAGGGTTTGACCTTTTGGTTCACTTGGTGGCTCTAGTGAACCAAACTAGAATAAAAGTCCATAATCAATCCGGGTAGAATATAGTATTCTATGTGTGCATGCTTTTACTATATATATATATATATATATATATATATTATATTATGCAAACATGCTTCGCATGTTCATTAATATAATGGCGTATTTTATATATATATATAAATATGCTAAACAAGATGAGACAAATTAATAACAAACCCCTCGATTTTTATATTAAGTCTAAGCGTTCAAAGATATTTGGAATATCGAGCGTCAGCCTTCTAACATGATAAAATTAATAGAGTATTAAATATTTAATATGAGTTTGTTGTGTCACCACAAGGCAAGTATTAAGTATTTAAGATGTTAATTTATCACATTTGATCTTATAAAAAAAATTGAACAATATTGTTTTGTTTGTGTCACCACAAGGATGATATTTTCTTTTTGAATATATGGAGTGCTAGGTTGGACTTAACTTGGATAATTTTGATTCGGATGTGCCACCACTTGATCAAAATAATCTAAGAGGCAAAAGAAAAGGAGTTGCATAGTTGATGTAATTGACAAAAGTTGTCTACCTATTTATTTATATATAGTTTGTTGTGTCACCACAAGGCTATATACATTTGAAATGAGATCCTTATTCTCATTAGCAAATCTTTAATTAGATTTTGCCGAACTATATAAGTGAGGGTAATATAGTTTGAAGAAAATAGTGGGAGATACCAATTTAAAACAAGACCTAATTTATTTTGGTAATTAATAAAAGAATGTATGTTAAAATGTTGTTAATTACATATTCATTTCTGATTTTACAATGTCTAAATTACTATCAACTGCGAAACATATTAGATGTTATTTAACCGGGATAGTATTAAGCGGATTGGTTAAGGAATTGAGAATAGTTCTCATGGTGAAAAGCTATCTTATGTCATGTCGCCTATATCCTATGATAGTTGCGAATGATGCCTACGAGGAAGAGATTGTTACTTTTAGAAAGTGGCGAGATGATGCTTGAGTTGGCTCGATGCATCATGCTCGCATCCGTGAGTAACGAGCTTCGGACGTAAGCATGAAACTATGGATACTCCTACTATATTCCCCGCACATCAAGTAGTTGATGGTGAGGAAAGTGGGACCGATAGATATCGAGATATCTAAGGAGCTCTTCCGATCTAGAATGGCCGATGACACTATAATGCAGATAAAAAGTTCTTAACATTATCAATTTGATTGATCGATTAGGACAATTGGTTTTGTCATGGATGGAGAGTTGAGCGAGATTTGATCTTGCACTCACTCCGGACTCCTTTCACAATTGTTGTGAATTTTTCATATAAACAAGCTAGATATCGACCTCATTTGATTTGCTTAACATATTGAAAAATGTTGAGAGTCACTTTCAACCAAGAAAGATCAAGTCTTCTTGGTAGGGGCCAAGGATCTTACGAAAGAAGAGCGATTCAAAGAAGGTATATAGAAAGGCAAAAACAAAGGATAATAAGAACAAAAGCGTCACGGATAGCAAAGGGTTTGCTTCCCTTTCGCAATAAGCTGGACCTTTGGAAAGAAAGCTGCGAAAAGCATCTTGCGAGAGGCTAACCAAAAGAAGCTTAGTGAAGTTTGATTTACAATCTACGATTTTGTTCATGATTGAAATAAATTTTTCTTTAAGTCGAGGTTCTACTTGGGTATTGGATACTGACTTTGGTTATCATAAATATAGATTTATGAAGGGACCAAGCAGTAGAAAGTTAAACAAAGATAAGTAATCTATGTGTGGAAAATGAAGCAAAGGTTCTTTGCATTAATATAAAAACTTATAGTTTAGCAATCCCTACGGGCAAATCTATTAAGTCGATAAGTTGTTATTGTATTCCGATTACTTGTTAGAAACATTATTTCCATTTTATTGTTGGATGATGAAATCTTTGGTATTATATTTAAGAACAATTGTTGTTCTATTTATAATAATAATAATATTTTGTATAGAAGCTGGAATATTACTTAATGGATTTTATATACTTGACTTACGTGAAAATAATTTTGCAAATTGAACAAACTAGTATAAGAAAAGGAGATGGTCATTCAAAGAGTTAAATGTGTGTATTTCTTTGAAATACAAGTGTGAATTATTTGAAAGGTTCAAAGAATTCAAAAGTGAAACAAATTGACAAAGTATTAAGATTCTTTGATTAGATCGAGGAATAAATACTTGAGCAATAAGTTTCTAGATCATCTCAAATGGTTTTCTCATAATGGACACATCGTCTGTGATAATTGATTGATGTATCACGAATGGAAAATTCGTACCTTATTGGACATAGATGCGGTCCAAAATGATTTTACCGACATTCCGGTATCCTTACAGGATCATGTCACAGAAATGGCTGCATATCTACGAAAAGGTAACCTCAAAATCCACCCCGAAGACTCCATAAAAGTTATGGACGGTGAGGATTCCTAATCTTAAGTATGTTAAGATAAGGGTTGTCGACTTATGTGAAAAGGTTTGAAGGATAAGCTTGGGAAAAGATTTGACATGTACTGATTTGTGGGACATCCTAAAGTAAGTTTAGGGTATATGTTCTATAATTCTACTTAGCAAAAGGTGTTTGTTACGAACACACTTGCGCCTTATAAAGATAAAGGTGTTTATCATTGAAGGGGCTAGTGGGAGGATAATAGATCTTGAAGAGTTCAAGAACCACAAAATACTATAAATCAAATAAGAGGAACACTTGTAGATAGACCTATTATACCTGGCCCGAATCGTAATTACGGAATAGTCTAGAAGATACAGGAGGTATGGATTCATCATAGATGATGATGATGAGGTACACATCATAGAAGATGATGATCCCGATTACATCTGATGAGGTAAGTATTATGAACACTCGAGAGAAATGGATTGAAGCAAGTTTCTCAAATATGGAACATTCGTTTTGATGAGAAGCAATCAAAAGAGTTTGATTTTATCAAAATAAGAATGAACCTAGTGTGTACAAAAGGGTCGGTGGGAGCATCGTGACATTCCTAGTACTATATGTTGATATACTATGGATAAAGAATGACATACCAATGCTCTGATCGGTAAAGATAAAGTTGTCTAAACATTCCTCCACGAATGATTTGGGAAGAGTATCTTAATTGGGGATAAAATCTATATAGATAGATTCAAGAGGATGCTCAACTTAACCCAAGAAACGTATATTCATTTGATGCTAAAGTTGTTTAGCATGGCAAACTCCATGGGATGTCTCATCTTGATGAGCCCTTGGAGTGTATCTCTCTTTATAGTCCCCACAGATTCCTGAAAAGAGAGATTGCATGAGTGACAATCATGTATGCAATGAAATATACAAGATCTAATGTTGATCGGTCATATTCTGGAGAAGATCACTATGAGTCAGTGAAAAACATCTTAAAGTGCTTAACCGACACTAAGGATGTGATCATATTCATGGTGGGTCTAAATTAAAACTAGAGGGCTTATGAGACTCGAGTTTTTTTTTAGACGGAGACGAGGCGACGAGAAAAATTCACTTTAAGGTAAAGTGTTACCATGATCAGTGGTGCAGTGAATTGGAAAGGTTCCAAACAACAAAGAGTTGATGGTTTAGTGAAAAAGACAAAGTATATAGCTATAAATGAAGGCTGCAAGTTGATTGTTTGGATTAAAGTTCATTCTGAACTAGGAATAGTTCTAAGTCTCATCTTGGATCTAAACATGTGTTGTGGCACTTTCATTTGATTATTAGAATCATTGAAAGATGGGAAATCACTATAGAGATAGTGGACTCTCATGAACAACATTACATATCCATTAACTAAAGCTTATCCAACAACGGGATAATCGTCACTTAGAGAAGAAGAGTATGAGATACCATGGCGATTGGCTTTAGTGCAGTGGGAGATTGAAAGTAGTATGCACACAAGCCAATCATGTTTGATGATAAAACATATACTTTGTAACAATCTTATTCATTTATTAATAAAAGTATTAATTTATTAAAGGCTTTTAATTATCTACATGATCTTTGTTTTATAATATGTGATAAACCCATAGTTTTAAGCAATGCTTTTAGAATAATGATGATGATCATTCTAATGAGATCTAAATTCTTAGAAAGCTTAAAACTAAAATAGTTCCCAATCATTGGATTACTAAATTGGGGATTAGTGAATCCGGATAGATTAGTACATCGTTAACTTGCTCATTGGATGAGGATGATTGATCTCATGATCATTTGTGTGAAGACACTAAAGCAAGTATGTAGGTGCTTATTAGAGAATAAGTTCTTTGAGCATTGACTCGCTAAGGAATACCTAATGGAGTTTTACTTGCTGTCGATAGGAATTCTGTGGTGATAGTAGTCAAGTGATCCTTGGACTTGAGATCATCATAGTATCTTGTGTATGATGAGTTATACTTTGACTTATTCCTTAAGACCCTTAGGGTATATCAAAGGGTATGCTTGGGTATAATAAGTTATACGTGGAGATAATGTATGATCGATAAAGAATCTACCACTTCTATTAAAGAAGAGAAATGTCCTATGTGATTCGATAAATGACAACCCGAGTAGTCCTTGGCGGCGAGAATGAAATTAGAAAGGAGTTTCTAATTTGCATTATTTGAGTTGTGCATTTAAGGATCGAAATACATATAATTAAATAAAATAAGACTTTGATGGTAATTCCATGTCTTATATTTAATTGGGACATTGTATGGTGGAAGGATTGAATTATGCGGTAACTATTTACTCAAAGGTTCTTTTATGATTAATGTTGAAATCTATATTATCGGAAAGTCGTTGATATTTAGGGAGGCTTATCCCTATTGTAGAATAAATATTATTTATTTAAATAAATTAATTATTTAATTTATTTATTTAAATAAGATTAGAATTGTTCTAATTGATTTATTCACTGACGGTTTAATATGGAGAACCTAAAGGTCACACCATAAAAGGAAGAATAATTATTTAAGAAGTTAATGGCATAATCGTAATAATATGTTATGTATATTTAATTTAATCTATGGTGATAGAATAAATTAAATAGCTTAATATTATTATTTAATATTTTAGAAATATTAAATATAAATTAATAAGAGAGTCTTATTAATATTATTACAATTATTATTATTTTAATTTCTAAAAGAGTTTAGGAATTAATTTAATATAAGTACTCTCATTTATTCCTAATTGGATTAGGAAGGAAAATTAGTTAAAGGAGTTTAATTAATTATCCTAATACACTACTAACAAAAGGCTTATCGTGTAGCATCGTGATAGCATACGATCATGAGATGGCTATCTATGACCGTGTCGTCGATTGATGATATAGTCATGAGATAATCCGTCATTGGAAGGACATCAATGACAAATAATATGACGAAGAATTATTAGCGACCGCAATTAGCTTAATCGATACCGTCGCTATTATGACTTATCTTTGAGTCATTTGTCATGCGTGACGTGTCTGCGTGTCGGCGACCAATAATAGCGGCCGATCATGATGGCCGCTAGATTCAAAGAAAATTTGAAGCGGTCACGATCTAGCTTTTAATGACCGTATCACGATTCATTGATGTTTTTTTTTTTTTAAATTTTTGCCTATTTTATTGATTTTTCAAAATAACCTACTTTGTACCTCGCTTTCAATCCCAACACAATATATATATATATATATATATATATATATATATATATATATATATATACAAGCATCCATATTAACATCCATCCAATACAATACAAAACATTCATCCATGAATAAACATTCATCCAATACAATACAAAACATTCATCCAACCACAATATAATCGATATCGTAAACATCCGTATAAACTAATACAATTGTCGAAGAATGAATCTAAAAGAGTACAAGGCTTTAAAAATCTAAAAAAAAAAATAAGTCAAAGGCGCTCTTCATGGATCATCAAATTAGGATCCTGTAATTATCAAAGTAATAAAACATATATGTTACATATAAGTAAGACATTGACTCGAGACTATAAACATATAAGATGATGTAGCTAAACAATAATCGATATATATATATACCTGCTCCATTGTTGTTGTCTTTGCTGCTCTGCTCCTGCCCTGCTTGCCTTTGCCTTCGCCTGCCTCACATGACTCATCGGGACTCGAGAGGCTGCAGATGCCCGCTTGAGATATCTGAAGAAGATCACGATCTGACAGATCGCTCTCACACAGTCGGCGAGGAGTATGATAAATTTGGATAACTTGATGATTTGTGTGTAGATGGGTGGTGCGAGTACTGTTCCATTGATGGTCGGCGTCGTCTTTGTCCTTGGCCTTTGACATAATTTTTTCTTCACGATGGGCGCCTCTCCCATAATTCTTGATCAATCGGCCAGACGCGGGTGCCTTGAGGATAGCGCTTCGTTCATTAAGCCCTTATAAGTGTCTGTCGGAAGATGAACAATTAAATAGTTAAAATAAATAAAAAAAATACTAAAGAAGGTCGTTACAATTTATAAACAACATATTAGGATAAAGTGAACTTATTTACATTATCTGAGCGACTTGGGTAGACCATCGCGGGTTGCCACATACACATCAACCAATTGATAGGTTGACCTTGAGACTTAGACTCCTATAGTTCATTTTTTCATATTATTATGTAAACATATGATATTTTAGCTACAAAAGATGGTTGTAAACATAACATCACGTACCTGGCAAGACAATGTCTTTCTTGATTTGTGATATAACTTGCCCCGCCGTCGTGCCTTTTGCCTTCTCGCCGTCATCGATACACACGAGGATCACATTCGAGGCGGCGATCTTTCACGCCTTCGCCGACTCTCGACTCTCCCTTTGGTCACACATCTACACCCATATGGAACATGCGCACCACCGGGGCTATGCTTCGTCATATCTTTGCTCACCACATCTGGATGGTCGATCTCGGTATTATGCAGGCTTTTTTTCGTTCTTGTTCAAATTATCTTTAGTTAAATCTTTACGCATACGCGCGAATAGTGTGCGAATAAGCGATGCATATGCGTCGTCCCATCTATATCGTTTACGCAAATAAAACAACAATAATAATATTAAAAGCTGTTATATTACTAAACAATATTATTTGATTAACTATGTATTATCTATCGAGTGATAAAAAAATATACGAAATTCATTAAGCGCATCCTTATGGGAGAGGTGTGCTCGCCCATGTAATCCTTGGCGTGAAGCCGATTAGAAGCTTATAATTGTGAAATGCACTTCACAATTTTACTATCTTGAAAATCACTACAATATCTGATAATTTATATTAAAACCCTTACATTTAAATCACTACTATATTTATAAAAATGAAAATATTAAACCCCTTATATATATACACGATGTTTAACTTACGTCTTTATCGGAGGAGGGCGGATACGTATAAGAATGCGATTATCCCGGATTAGCGGGGCCTTGACACATGATTAGGGCCCAGAACCAACCCGCGCTTTTCGTCTTGCTTGAGGTTCGGAAGACATCTATAAATAAAAAATTTAGGATGTTAGTATAAGTTATAAATGAAAAGTACATAAACATATGGGGATATAGAGAACATCGGGATATGTAATTGTATGTAAACAAAAGGACAATAGGATAGGATAGTCTAGGCCACTAGGATAGTCTAGGCGTGTATATTTAAGTTACTTAAGGTTACTTTTAGCATCACCAAACTTTAGTTAATCATCTAACTCATTTTGACTTATCAAAGCTCACTTTAGGCTTGAAAAGAGAGCTTAAATTGGTTTTCTTGTTGGCTTTATTAATGACCATGTTTGGGAATCATTACTAGCATGTATGAGCAACTTTGTATCTTCTCATAATAGTCCTTTAAGGTCAGGTACTATGAATTGTCCAAAAGCAGTCCATTTTGGCTTTAAAATGTGATTTTAACAAGTCTCATACTCAAAATGGCTTGGGCTTGGTTCCTTTAGTTTGTGTAGCTTTCTTATGTCCTATTATGACTATTGAAACTTGTGTATGGGGTCCAGGTATGGTGGTTCACTATTTTAGTGTTCATTGTTCTATAAAGCTTATTTTCATTGATTTTTAAGCAAGAATTTGCACAACACACCATGTAGACCTTAACTAACTTAGGGAACCATTTTTACATGTTATCTATAGGCAATGTATGTACTCCTCACTATCTAAGAGTATATGCAAAAATGAATGTGGCATAGGAATCGATTGTGACTCATTGCCATCACATATACACGAATGCATATATGGCCATTTGACTTATATATGAAGATTTAGACAAGTATGGATATTTTTGAAACAACTCATTAATAGTGTGATTGAAGTTATGGTGCTTGTGTTTGTGTTTGTACTTTTCATTTTCTTTCTATTCTAAGCTAAGTCATACTTATAGCATACATATTAATAGTGTGTCATTTTCTTTATCTTCTCGACTGTGAATTTTGGAAAAACTTCTTTGAACCTTCTTCTTGATTGAATTATGGATAAACTTCATTCCTAGTTATGTTTTATGTTATACTCATGTTCAAGTTATATGGCCATTTGACTTATATATGAAAAAAAAATTCTACAGAGAGTCTCCCATATAATATGGACTATCCCACATACGAGGGCATGCATACTTGACCAATTTCAAAGAAAATATAATCCCAAACACAAAAAATGAATGTGCACAACTATAATTCAAGGCACAATTTAGGAGAATCTAATATTAGTAAAAACAATAAGAAGCCCAAAATTGTCCCAATTTAAACAATATCAACAACAATTTATTTAAATTTCGGCAAAAATATATTCAAGAAGAATGTTATATTCAAAAATTTTCCAAATTTCAAAGAATCGTTATTCAGTAATAACAAATTATCCAACTTTAGATAATCTCATATTAAAACATGAAACCTAATCATGCATGTTCCCAAATTATTCTTGTGGTGTAAAGTGTGTGTATATATTCTTATAAAATTATACATATATATGATGTATGTGTATGTATATATATACATATAGGTATCAATCAACTCATAAAAGAATCTCTCTTTCTTAAATTCATTGATTATCCCAAAAGTTTTATACCCTTTTGGGTTATACCCATTTTGAATCTCTCTTTCTTAAATTCATTGATTGGCCCGTAAAGGCTTGGCTAAGCTTGGCATGGCCTCGTATGGCCTCATGACCCAAGGCCAACCCATCACTCAATAGTCCCTTAAAGGCTCTAGTGGATCACTTAGTTTAAAATCCCTACATCATTTAACATCACCAATTGGATATTAGACTCCAATGTTGGTGGTTTGACATTTATTAATGTAAGTGCAACTAATTCAATTTGATATCATCTCCTCTTATTTAAAAGTATATAGCATTGGTCCTTGCGCTCACAATTATATAGACCAACTCACCCCTAGCGTGTGACCTAGGAATAACCCAAATACAATTACATTAGAAATCAACAAGCCATTGGGTGGGAAATAAATGCTTAAGCCATTATACAAACCATTATACTAACATTAGAGACTAACCCATTATACTAACATTATACAAAAAAATATTAACATTAGAGACTAACATTATACAAAATAATTCCAAGTGCCAAACACAAATACCAACTCATAAACCACAAATACCAACATTATACAAAAAAATATTAACATTAGAAACTAACATTATACAAAATAATTCCAAGTGCCAAACACAAATACCAACATTATATAAAAAATATTAACATTAGAGACTAACCCATTATACTAACATTGGAGACTAATACATTCAATCAAACATTTGAACCACATAAATTAACAAAAAATCGCATTCAATCGAAACCCACAAGCTACAGTAGCCGAAAAGAAGAAGAAAAACCCAAATATTCAGACATAACATAACACACACACACACACACACACACACACACATATATATATATATATATATATATATCAAATATTTGTTATATAATTTGGTACCTAAAACCAATTGAAGGAGAAAGCCAACCCAATCACATGACAATGAACAGATTTCTCTTCCTTCTTTTCCCCTTCTTCCTCTTCTCCTATTCGGTCTCCCTCTTGTTTTTTCCTTTTCGATTCTGCATCGCTTAGAAGCGAAAAGACTAATAGATTAAAAAGGATCGTGATAGCATCATTGAATGATCGCGACGCGATCGTGATTATAAGTTGTAAAAAACTACGGCCAACATTTCTTGCCAAATTTTGGGTGGAAATTTGTTCTAGCGATGAAAGCAAATGATTATGATCGTCGTGATGTCACTTTAATGAATGGAATATAATATGGTCACGATATCGATTCATTATTAAGACTATCAATGATAGGATATGCGATCATTGATATATTGGTCGATTGATAGGCCTTTTCTCAGTAGTGAATAAGATTAGGAGCTTAATTAATTAAAAGAATTTAATTAATTAAATAAATCTCAATTCCTTAATTGTTAAGGTGGGTTGCCCACATCTATAAATAAGAGGAGTCTTAATATGGGTGATGTGGTTGTTGACTTTTTACAACATACGTAATTCCAATAGTTGGGAGAATCGCCTTTTTCTATCTGAGATAGGAAAAACTAGGGTTTTGAGCAATACCCTTCTTCTTGAAAATTCTTTTCCTTGGTGGATCACCTCAGAGGCCAAACATATGGGTGGCTAATGTTGATCAAAGGAAGGAACCAAACCGGTGGATTCAAGTTGAACGCGAAAGGATTTGGAGGTGAACTTGTACACGAGGAAGCTCGATCTTCAAGGTATGATTTTATTCTTTATCTTTTCGTTTAATTAATAATTGTGCATAAAGGGTGATCCGAGTATATGGTTTGTAAAATTTTAAACTCTGATTTTTTACACGTTTCTGCACTTTTATGCAATTTGATTGCGTTCTTGAATTATACAAACCTAACATTTCATTTTTCTCTCAAACCATACTCGATACCTGCTCGATGGATCATATTCGAATATTGGTCTGATCTATGCTAGTAAGCTAAATATGTGATATTTATATCAATCTTTATAATTTATAAAGTCTAGTATGAAATTGTGTAAACTTGTACTTGAATAAATCAATGAATTAAATGTCAATTTATATTACATTCTTTATAATTTTAATACATAAATAAAAGTGAAATTTTTTTATATATAAATATTAGTTAAGTAACCAATTTAGTATGTAGTGGTTCATTTTATGTGAAGTGGTTCATATTAAAAACTCAATTTGAAGGCTCATGAGTAACTCGCTTTGTAAGAAAGTGAGTACTTACGAGTAATGAGTAGAAGTCAAGTAATGATCAAAGTCGAATTTGGCGTAAAAATATAAATCCTTTATCGAATCCGAGTCGAATTCGAGCTCAATTTTTTCGAGTCGAGCCGAATCCGAGCATGAAGGTGTTCGCTCAGATTCGACTCGTTTGCACCTCTAGTTTTGGGGGCGTCACAATGTTCCCATAAGTGATATTATGTCTTTTAGTGGCTGTACAAAATAATGAGTTTTTACTGAAAAATCAACAATCTCTCTCGACCGATTCTATTATATTCCTGAAGTGAATAGAACCTCATTTTATAATCATAGAAGAAATTATGGTTGTGGTTGTGGTAGTGGACGTGAAAAGAACAATCAATATAGAAAAGGGAATGTACCCATCGTACTCCTAAGCATTTGGTAGATTTGTACCAAGACTCCATAAAAGAAAAGGAAATGGAATTGAAATAAACTTTATTGATCATAATGATCCTGAAGATCCCATGAATTATTTTGACTTTTCAAATGGAGTGGATATAACTAATTTTGATATCCATGGTTTCCTTGATGATATGTTGATAGAAATGTTGTACCAATTAATTATTTTTATTTCATTATATTATGACATTATAATAAGTATTTTTTATTATATGTTTTATTTATGTTTCAAGTAATAAAGTTAAATTTATGTTTTGCATATATGAAGTTGTATGGGGAAGAAGCTCATCAAACTTAATTAAAGGCTCTAGAAGAGCGATTATTCATCAAACATAATTGAAGACTCTTGAAGAGTGATTATTCATCAAACTTAATTAAAGTCCCTGGAAGAGCGATTATAATATTGTCAAAGGGCACAAAACTTTTTATTGATGATTCTTTATATTCTTCTGAGGCAAGTAGAAATTTTCTCAACTTTAAGGATGTACGTTATAATGGTTATTATATTGAAATCAATAACGAAGGCAATGCAGAATTTCTTTATATGACTTCAATAGTATCGGGCCAGAAATTCATATTAGAAAAATTGTATATTTTTTTTTCTGGGTTATATTATACTAAAATGAAAATAGTTGAAACAAATGTTGTAATACACTAGAACTGTTTGGATCCAAATATTTTTATGATTTGGCATGATCATCCAGGATCAATAATGATGCATTGAATTATAGAAAACTTCCATGAACATCCCTTAAAGAACCAGAAGATTCATTTACCTGTTGATTATATCAAAGTAAATTAATTACCAAATTATCACATTTAATTATTGTTATTTAGTGTTCATCTTTCTAAGAAAGAATTCAGAGTGATATATGTGGACCAATACACCCACATTGTGGTATATTCAAGTATTTTATGTTTTTACTTGATGCATTAACCAGATGGTTATATTTATGTTAAACATCCTGTTGCACATACAAATACTTAAAATGGTATAGTTGAATCACTTATCAAGAGACTTCAATATATTGCTTGGCCTTTGATTATGAAATCAAAATTACCTGTTTATGCTTGGGTTCATGCTATTTTAAATGCTGCATCATAACCTTAACATGTGATTTTTTTTTAAAAGCACGTTTCGAGGATTGTCTTTGTTAATGAAACAGTCTTCCTACCATTAGGGGGAGAAAAGTTGTTGCCTGAAGCACGACGTGAGATTGTTTCCTGAAGCACGACAAGAGATTGTTTCCTGAAGCACGACGGGAGATTAATTGGAATATTTCAACGTTATTTAATATTAATCCTCATACAAATCAATATGAACTATAAGTTTAAAGGATTATTCATTTGCAATGAATTGCAAATCAATTACCAGAATTATTCACCGATAATAAGAAAATAGTGATATCTCACATTCTAGCTGCTAATACTCTAGCAGGGATTGAAGTCCTTGTAGGACAATCGGTTAATATAGCAGCAAAGTGGATCAAAGTCACACCTGAAACGTGGTAGAATGATCGGTGTTAAAGATAAAATTCTCCAGAAGAAGAAAGTACAAGAAAAACAAGTTGCAGCCTATAAAGAGGTTATACCCATGAAACATGCTACAAAAAAGTATTGATCTATCCAAAACTTATAAACAAAAATCTCCTGTATATAAAACTCTTGAATAGTTATTCCCTGAAGAAGATGAGTTATCTCCTGAAGAGGATCAGGTACTTGAAAATAACGAGATCTCGATACATTATATATATACAGGAGACGAATATATTGGATAAAAATAAAATTGTTGTCGACAACATATTTTCATATAAAGTTGATCTTGATATTACCAGAAGTAATGATCATGAATATGAACCACAAATCGTTGATGAATGTAAAAATATTTGGCCAATGTTGAAAGAGGCGATTTAAGCATAATTAAATTCACTAAGTAAATGTGAAGTTTTTGAACCTGTAGTCCGAACACGTAAATGTGTAATGCATGTTGGATATAAATGGGTATTTGTACATAAACAAAATGAGAAAAATAAAATTATAAGGTACAAAGCGCGACTTATAGCACAAGGTTTCTCACAGAGACCTGATATTAATTATGAAGAAACATATGCTCATGTAATGGACGGAATTACATTCAAATTTTTAATTAGCTTGGTAGCAAAAGAAATTTGATATGTGATTAATGGATGTTGTTACAACATACATGTATGGATCATTAGATAATGATATATACATGAAAATCCCTGAAGGATATTAAATGCCTGAAGCATATACACTACAAGAAAAATCTATAACAGCGGCCGAAAGTATCTGCGACCGCATATTTTGGTCACTAATAGCATTAACAACGACTGACATTAGCGACTGCATATAATCGGTCGCTGAAGATTTTTTCCTCCTAAAAATTTGGCGCAAGATTAGTCCGGCAAGCCGAATAGCGACTGGATTGTAACAACGATCGCTAATAAGGCCACGTGTTTAAAATTCAATGATGCGTCATGCGGTCATGAAGCGATCATTGATTCTATTTAATCTCAAACCAAACCGAGCGATCGGATAGAAATTAAACGGAGGAGAACGAAAGAGGGGAACGAAGGAGAAGAGTGAGAAGAAGGCAAGGGGAATAATATGTGATGCCCCCAAAATAGGTCCACACGACCCATTCTGAGTCGCCAGATATCACACTACTGAAATCAAATACAAACTTCATTTATACAACTGTTGAACTGTCGTGCAGAGTACAACAACACATAAGCTGTGAGTTTTAATAAAAAAATATGTAACTCTCATGGTGCCTCGACCACAACACCTTACAATGGTAGTTTACATAAAAGTACAATCAATAATTGTTTTAGAAACTAAAATCTTTGGAAAATAATCAAGGAAACCTTCGTATATGGGAGGCCATGCATCTAAGTTATGATATATATCATATAACTCAAGAATTATCCTTGGTTGACCCAATAGACCCCAAATAAAAATGATAAGATTACTATCATGTTCTTTCCAATGGTGAGTCTTATCTTGATATATAATTATCTCCATTGTCTCCAATTAAGAATTATAATTCAACCAAACTCCAAGATTATATAGGTAGTGCTCATAGATATAATCAGCAAGTGCATGTGTACAACCCTGTCTTATGATAACACGAAGTCGTCTGTCATTAGACATCTTGTATGATAGTGGCAAAACACCCTTCTAAAGTTGGGTTCACCTCTCCCTATTCGGTTCACCAAAATCAACGGTTAAAATGACGTATAAAATAAGACACACTTATCTGAAATTCTCAATAAAATTATTTCTATACTATTTTAGGGGAAACCTCAACTGCTCTAGATCACCGTTCTAATCCCCTGTTACCCGCGCTCGACCCATCTACACTCTTATTACCTGAAAGGAATTGTGAAGCAAAAAGAGTGAGCACAACTAGCCCAGTAAAGAATATCATGACTAAAGATAATTAAATTATCAATAGCCTTCATCAGCAATAAATCAGAGATCTAGAACATATGGTAGATAATAAAACTTTTCAACCATAGTTGCAGCGGAACGAACAATCCATTAGAAGAGTCAAATAGACCACAAGGTCTATTATCATCTCCATGTTAAAATTCCACCAACAATGTTTTATCCCTGTAACATCAATCAACGGTTCATGTCCACAATCATGTGAATAACTCATAATCATAATTGTGGTTCTAAATTCCTCTTCGCACCCAGGACGAAGATAATTTTCATCACCTGTCTTTACCTGAAACATCAAAGATCATGGTTATACCAAATCACAGTTCCTGTTCATAATCATACTAATAAATTCATCTTTGCACTACGGGCCAAAGATATTCATCAATCGTTCATCTTTGCACTACATGCCAAAGATATTCAACAATATGTCATCTTTGCACTACAGGCCAAAGATATTAATATCTCAAAGAAATATATAATCATTTTAGAATCTATATAAACAATAATTATAACCATGTTGATCAATTCACCTTTGCACTTAAGCTAAAGATATTCAATTATAAATTCAATGGTCATGATCATACCAGTCAACAATTCAACTTTGCACTACTGGCCAAAGAGAACCCATAGTCACGATCATACCAATAATCTACCCATCTTTACACTCAAGTCAAAAAGAAATATCATCATTAGGATTATAAAAATGTTTTATATGATAATAAAATTAATATTATCAACATCTGCATTTAATTTCAAGAGTAAGATTCATAAATCAACGATAATTTGGTCAAAAAAAGAAACCAACTTTGTCGTGAATAGTACACCGTGAATAGTAACTCGTGAATAGTAACTCATGAATAGTAACTCGTGAATAGTACTCCATATTCGTACATAGTACCGTATACGTAAATAATGTTATATACGTAAATAGTACCATATACATGAATACTGCTGTATACGTGAATAGTGTCGTATACGTGAATAGTAACCCCGACACAAAAAGGTAAAAATTGCACAATAATACTCATATCAATATTTTTGGCATAATGATATTGAAATAAATAATATCATTTACAAAGAAAATAACATCCATTACCAACCCTTACTATAATAATGACAATATCCCTTACCTCAAAAGAGTAGTATTTCTGACTGGAATATCGGATATAACGCTGAAGGAACTTGCACCGTATAGCAACACTCAAGATATCTAAATACTAACAAAAATACGCTCGATAATATAGAGAGAGAAAATTTCAGTTTCTGGTGTGATTTTTAATTCTAACCTAAGCACCCTATTTATAGGAAAATGCTTAGAACACCAAAGCAGAAAATTTAATAAAATATTAATATATTTATAAAATTTTCATGCCCACCTTAGAAATCTGATTTCAGCTCATTTACCACACATGTGGGGCCCACCAATAATGAAATAAACGTTTTTCTTTCAAAAAATATTTAAAACTTCAAAAATCAATTATTCCGGAACTTCAATAATTCATAATAAATAGCTCTTTTATCAGAAAAATTCGAATATTATATCCTTCCATAAGAAATTCAATTCTCTACAACTTTGCAGAAGAAAGATTTTCCAAATTCCAAACAGAAATTGACCGAAATCCACATACGGACGATTTAACAGGCTATAATCAAATTTCAGTCAAGAAATGGGGTCCACCGACACACAAAACATGTGTTAAACAATTTTTTAAATATTTTTAGTAACAAAAATACTCTTCCTCCTCATTTACTCATATATCTCACATTCATTGTAAAAATATCACCATTATTATATTATTATAATATAATAATATATTTAAATGAATTATTTTATCAGAAAAGATAAAATATCAATTTTTAACAATTGTCACATTAAAAATTTTCTCCATCTATATTCACATAAAATGAATATTTTTCTTATCATATAAATCAATAATTAATTATTCACAAATAATATTACATAATCACAATACTAACAACTGGTAGTTCAAGGAGAAGAAGGGCTTCAGATAAGGAATTTCTCCTTCTTCTTGCAAGCCTATGATTAGGTGACCAAACCTCTCCTCAGAGCAGAACTTTCTAAACATTGGTTAATAATGTTATCTAGTAATATTATTAAAATAATATGAATCATTGATCCGATAATGAAAAATGTATATAGTGACAATTATTAAAACAACAATAATATAAAACATCAACGTAGCAATTATTGAATCAATAAAATAAAATATTGAGCGGTAATTACAAAGAACAATTATTGAGTAGTGCCTTCTTACGTAAGAATAAATAATTGGTGCAATCTGGTATCTTCTTGTCTATGCAACAACGCCAGACATCGTGTGTTTTTAACCACCGGGTATTCCAACAAAGTGTTAATCTGTGAATAACTACACCGTTATTTATAAAAACTCATACTTGTCGTTTTCTTCATCCAATCGCTTTCCGTTATGGGGCCCACAAAAGGCTGCGCCGTCGTACGAATATTCCCCGACAGGAAGAATATTCCACGACCAAACGAATATTTCCCGTCAACAATGAATATTTTATAACCACTTGCTTATTTAAAATATTTACATATATCACCCTTAACTTTAACCTTTTATCAATTTAACAATTTACTAAATAGTAATTATAAGAAAAAATGAATACTTTTATTTCATAAAATTTGGGGTCTTACAATTACAGTATAGTACATTCATCTATACCTCCATTTTTAATTTAGTCATGCAAGTATTATCAATCTTGCACCACCTCCCCTAATAGTAATGCATGTGAATCAATAGTTCCATTCATGTGAGCAAATAGTTATATGCATATGAACTAATAGCAATTAATTACTCATTTATCCGATTAATTACTCGATTGGTCAATATAACCTCCAAACATCAATTATTATCGAAATAGATGTCGATTTCCACTAACACTAATAATCCCAAAACAATGGAAATATCAATTTCATCTTTAATCAACACGAACTTATTCATCATTAATATTATAACTCACAATATTTAACAACCAGGCCGTTCTCAGGAAAGATGGGACTTTTCGATAAGGATTTCTCCTTATTAACGCGCAATTATGTGACCAAACCTCTCATTGGCAAAACTTCTAGATATTGTCAATATTGCAAATAATAATATAAATAACTTTGTCGTCTCAATTATTGATTTAATAATATAAAATATTATCGCAGATGATCATTGTGACAATAATTGAATCAATAATATGAGAGATATGATGCAAGTGAATTCTTGTAGTAATAATTGAGTATAATCTGAGTGACTTCTTACATAAGCATCAATAATCGATCTGGTGCTACTACGCATGCAACGCCAGACGTATTCTTGTACTTTTAAGTAGGGTAGTTCAACAGGTTTTAACGGTAATACTTTTTGTAGTTATTTTTATAAAAGATAATTACATGCTTTTTAACTACGACAATACTTCCGATTATGGGTCCATTAATGATTGTCTTGGTCGCGAATATTCCCTCGTTAAAGCGAATATTCCCGACCAATCGAATATTATATAACCATTTACTTACTTTTGCAAAATTTGTAAATATTACCCACAACTATATCATTATATCAAATCCACACCATAATATCTAAAAAAATATTTGAAAAAAATTATTCTTTATTCATAAAAGTTGGAGATCTTTGTAGCATATCATCCTTAACTTTAACTTTTTATCAATTTAACACCTTAGTATTTTAGAAACACATAAAAAATTAAGTTCTATTAATTAAAAATTAGGGTCTTATAACCTCTCATCCTTATAAAATTTTGTCTCATCCTTATAAAATTTTGTCTCCAAAATTTGACGTATCTGCCATTTCAAAGAAGTAAGAATACTCCTATATTCTTATGTATACTATTGTATTACATCAAGTTTCTATTCCGCGAACCAAACCTCACCAAAGTGATTTCAATAATTACCTTGCGCAAGTGTTGAGTTATTTGAAATAACTTAATTCCCTCCGTCTCCTGTTTGAAATAATTCACTTTCATATTAATTAAGTTGACAGGCTCAATGAGTTTGTTAATTAACTTTAATTTGTAATTAAAGTGTATTTTAGAGTTGCTATGTACCGCCTCCGTTCCTTAATACAGACGTTTTAGAGTTTCTCAATTATCTCTAATTATTTGACGTTTGTTAAAATTTAGGAGAATTGGTTACAATTTTACCAAAATTACCCCTCATCACTCTACTTAATTTTTTGATAAACTATAGAATTGGATTAGTTATTTTATTAAGATGGAGAGAGAGACCAATGAATAAACGAGACTAATGAGTTTTTTTAGGAGAAAATTATAGAAAAATGTGTGAGAGAGTATGAGATAACTATGATAAGATAATATTTAAGGGTATTATATCATTATCTTAGTCACCATTCCAATTCTTCCAATACTACCAATTTAATAAGAGGGTTTGAGATTTCTAACAAAAACATAGTGGTAGCGCCTATTAATTTCTGATCATCCTTTTTATTTAACTGTCAAATTTGTGTTGAAATACTTGGACTCCAAATAAAATGGCCGGAGAAGGTGGACATGCCATCGGAATTGATCTCGGCACCACGTACTCGTGTGTCGGAGTATGGCAACACGAACGCGTCGAAATAATAGCAAACGATCAGGGTAACCGAACGACGCCATCTTACGTTGCTTTCACTGATGAGGAGCGTCTCATTGGGGATGCAGCCAAGAACCAGGTCGCTTTAAACCCTGTCAACACCGTCTTTGGTAAGTAGTAATCCTTGCCATCTCTTTAGGTTCGTTTATTATCTTAAATGCGAACTGCATTTCAAGTAAATCAATTATTTACTTGAAAATTTGCATACTTATATTTTGCTAATTTTGTTTTGTATACTTTATTTTCTATGCACATTTTAATAATGTGTTTATTTATCTCAGGTGTCATGTACTATCTACTATGTAGAGAAACCTTATTACCAAGTTAATGAATTATTTAATTAAAAATTGTACGAAAATTATGTTGTTAAGTTGGTTTTTGCTACAGATGCTAAACGATTGATTGGAAGGAGATTCAATGATTCGTCAGTACAGAGTGACATCAAGCTTTGGCCGTTTAAGCTCATTCTTGGTCGTGATGAGAAACCTATGATTGTCGTCCATTACAAAGGTGAGGAGAAACAATTTGCAGCTGAGGAGATTTCATCAATGGTTCTCATAAAGATGAAGCAGATTGCAGAGGATTATCTTGGATCAATAATAAAGAATGCTGTTGTTACTGTCCCCGCACACTTTAACGACTCTCAGCGCCAGGCTACAAAGGATGCTGGTGCCATTGCTGGACTCAATGTCATGCGCATCCTTGTTGAGCCGACTGCTGCTGCCATCGCTTACGGTCTTGACAAGAAGCTAGCAAGTGGAAGCTCAGCAGTGGAGAAAAATGTCCTAGTTTTTGACCTTGGTGGTGGTACTTTTGATGTTTCTCTTCTCACTATCAGAAAGGATATTTTTAAAGTGAAGGCTACAGCCGGTGACAGTCACCTCGGAGGAGAGGATTTCGACAATCGTTTGCTAAACCATTTTGTTTGTGAGTTCAAGAGGAAGCACAAAAAAGACCTCGCTTGCAACGCTAAATCTCTACGGAGATTGAGTACTGCTTGCGAAAGGGCAAAGAGGATTCTCTCTTCAAATGCAGTGACCACAATTGATGTAGATTCTTTGTTTGAGGGAATCGATTTCAGTGGGAAAATCACTCGTGCCAGATTCGAGGAGTTAAACATGGATCTCTTTAGAGATTGTATGGAGCCTGTGGAGAAGTGCTTGAGGGATGCCAATATGGACAAGAGCAGCATTCATGATGTTGTTTTAGTCGGTGGATCTACTAGAATTCCAAAAGTGCAGCAGCTATTGCAAGAGTTTTTCAATGGGAAGGAGCTGTGCAAGAGCATTAATCCTGATGAGGCTGTTGCCCATGGTGCAGCCGTGCAAGCTGCTATATTGAACGGTGAAGGCAATGAAAAGATTCAGGACTTGGTGTTGCTGGATGTTACTCCTCTGTCCCTTGGAGTTCAAACCGGTAGTGAAGTAATGAGTGTTGTTATTCCAAGGAACACAACTATTCCCACAACAAAGGAACACATATTTGTAACCGGAAATGATAATCAAACAGTCGCGGCAATCCGAGTTTATGAGGGTGAGAGATCGAGAACAGTGGATAACAATTTTTTGGGAAAATTTGAACTCTCCGGCATCCCCCCAGCCCCAAGAGGTGTGTCTGAGGTGATTGTCTGCTTGGACATTGATGCAGATGGGGTGCTGAATGTTTCCGCAGAGTGTATGACTACTGGGCTGAAGAACAAGATAACAATCACCAACGATGGTGGAAGACTGTCCAGAAGAGAGATTGAGAAGATGATACTCGATGCTGAGAAGTACAAGGCTGAAGATGAGGAGCACAAGAAGAAGAATAAGGCCATGAATGCTTTCGAGGATTGTGCGTATACCTTGAGGGATTACATCAGAGGAGACAAGACGAGGTCCAGGCTTCGGGCTGCTGACAAGAAGAAGATGGAGAAAGCTATCAAGCAAGCAATGGTATGGCTGGATGGGAACCGGCTAGCCGAGGCGGAAGAATTTGAGAACAAGATGGAGGAGCTTAAGGGCATTTGCTACCCCATCATCGCCAAAATATATGGATGGTGCTGGTAGAGTCTCTTAGAATTCAAACCCTTCTACAAAAGAAGCTTTAAAATTAAAAATTAATTTGTCTACTTACTTGTGGTGGTACCCATGAAATTAAGGAAGTAACGGACAACTTGCAATCTAGCTACTCCTATTTGAAAAAAAGAAGAAGAAAGAATAACTCGTTTAACAATTATGTTTACTTTCTAATTTTTGATTTGTCTACTATATTGTTGTTTCATGGACTATGGAGCATGCGTTTTGGGTAAAAGATTGGCTTTGTGTTTATTTTTTTCGCCTTTTAGTGTGTTTTTGATATTGGAATGCAATAACTTTTCTTCATATATTAGTGAGATGCCATACAAGTAGGTGCAATTAAATTAATATACGTATTTAACTTCTTCTTTTTGCCAACTCGTCATTGTCTTAAATCTAGACATTCACAAAATGTTCACTGGGGTAGCCATAATTTTTGTCAAAAATGGGGTCGATGTTGGCCAAAATTGCTAAGGTATTTCCTGGAATCCTGCACCTTCGACCACACTTTACCAAAACATTGATCCATTATCCTCCAAAGCACGCCTGTTAATGTGTCCCCGTTGCACCAACTGAATATGATGATGTAACACCATAAAATTAAATTATGAAACAATAAAATCAAAATAAATTATTAGTAAGTTATTTTGTGACTTATTAATTATTAAAAACAATTAATAGTCACTGTTGTAGAACCAAATTCTTTTTTATGATCTTGGAAACTTTAATGTTAACTTAATATTTCATAAAAAAAAATTACTCTATAAAAGAGTCCTTAAGTAGTCATACAATAAATTTTTATATTAAAAACATGTCTAAAATTGTACTTTATTCAATGGACTCTAAATAACTAAATATTAAAAATATAGGAAAATATTATGATTACATAATACTCCATCCGTCCCATGATAAAAGTCCTTATTATTATTTTAGAAGTCACCCTAACTTGTAGCCGTATATAGAAGTCACCTCCACCTGCATCCAACTAGGAGAAGGACTCCTTATCCCTCCAAATAAAAAAACACAATCCTATTTTAATAAGAACTCTTCCACTGTCACAATAAATACATATATATGGGCCATCATTAGATCCGGACCATTAAATAGACTGGGTTGCACCATGGCTAGACCCAAATAATCACATCCCAACATTGCCCCTCAGTCTCTTATTTATAAGGAACTTATAAATAAGAGAGTATTCAAAAAGTTTCCGTGGGATTTTTATCCTCGGGATTTATATTCTCGGAATTTATATCCTCGGGATTTTAATCCTCGAGATTTTTATCCTCGGGATTTATATCCTCCGAATTTCCTTCAGTCTGTGGTTGATGATGAAATCGAAGCCGCCTTTAAAGCACTTCAATGATATAAAAGCTTAAACTTCTATCTCTATGCTGGCTGAATTCGTTACTGGTGCGGTGACTCAGCACCAATTTATCATTACCTGGACCAATGTGTTAATGTATAGATTTTACATGCATCATGTGAATACTACCACTACATGCATAATATAAGTGAGAGAATATGTAAAATTGTATCAATAATCAATTACGATCATGCTTCAATTGATATTGACATAATACATATATACACACGTACAAGTATATATTTAATCTAATAAAAAAGAATCATTTATCTCCTTTGGTGAATCGGTGATTTTAAATCGACACTAGAACAAGTGTCTTGTTTCCCATAGACGGCGCCAATGTTAACGCCAGATTTTGTACGCCTGGCGAAATCACCAAAAACAGCAGGCCAAAATAGCGCCAACGGTTGATGGAGTAATTGTTGTGAAATCAAACTCACGAAATACACTCGCATAAACGTAAATAAAGAAATAAAAGTATGAACACAAGAATTTACGTGGAAACCCAATTGGAGAAAAACCACGGAGAGAGAGAGTAATCCACTATAATAATATTGGGAGTACAAGTTATGTATTTGTGTTGTAACTCTTGTGCCCTTGTCATATAGTCTTTCTCCCCCTTTCAACCCTAGCTTATAGCCGTATATATAGAAGTCACCTCCACCCGCATCCAACTAGGAGAATGACTCCTTCTCCCTCCAAATAAGGAAACACAATCATATTTTAATAAGGACTCTACCACTGTCATAATAAATACTACCTTTGTCCCACAATAAGTACTTTTTTAAGCTTAATATTTTTTCTCAAAATAAGTGATGTGTTAGAACTCCAATACAATTTTTATAATATTTTCTCATATATGTCCTTATGCATTCAATGGTATTTATTGCATCTTGCAATCACTACAATTAAATGACACTCATTAACTCTTCAACTTCAAAGAAAATATATTAATGGTATTTTTGCCATTTTAGCTTGTGTATTGGTATGTGTGATTTAAGTTAAAAAAACACTTATTATGGGACGGAGGTAGTACATATAGGCCATCACTAGATCCGGACCATTAAATAAATTGGGATGCACCATGGCTAGACCCAAATAATCACATCCCAACAATGGTTAATACAAACAACAAAGAATAAACAGAAATTGTAGAATAATAAAACAATGAATGAATATTAAAGATCTGCAATTTATTTATGTTTAAGGAATAAATTAATTTGTTCATAGTTCAATAATGTCCAAATTGTAAGACCTCAACTTTTATGAATAAATATTAATTTTCTCTAAATATCATTTTGAATATTATGGTGTGGGTTTGATATAATGTTATAGTTGTGGGTATTATTTATAAAGTTTGCAAAGTAAGCAAGTTGTTATAAAATATTCGTTTTATCGTCCCAAAATAGGTATACATCACCCATTCCGAGTCACAATACATGGTATGTAAACAACTACAACTTTATTATTACAACAAAGAAACTGTGAGTTTAAATACAAATATTATCTTCTGATAATATTTATACTCAAATAAATCCTCATCACATTTATCGATACATTATTTTACAAAATGGTGAGGACTACTAAACAATCCTTTTCTAAAACCTTCATTCCATACCCGACTCTGCACTCGCTATATTCTCGCCTCCCGAGAAGAATGGAACAAAAGGAAAAGGGTGAGCTCAACTAGCTCAAGAAGAATATTATGACTAAGATAATATACAACAAATTATCGTTAGTCTTCAACAGGAAAAATTTAATAATACAATAGTACAACAAGTTTCAGATCAATATTCGCAATGAAATAATAATTCATGTAAGAGTTACGTAGAGAATGAAATCTACTATAATCTATGAATTTAATACCCATCATCAATATTTTATCCTCAGTAACATCAATCAATATTCATCTCAAATCAAATATTCATCTTTGCACTACAGCCAAAGATATTCATCAATCTGGCCATGTTCATCTCAACACTGCTCATCTTTGCACTAAAGGCCAAAGATATTCATCACTGGTCATGTTCATTTAAACACTGCTCATCTTTGCACTACATGTGCCAAAGATATTCTTCAGAAATCATTCATCTTTGCACTATGTGCCAAAGATATTCAATAATATCATCATTTAAGACCGAGGATGATGAAAATATTTTTAAAGAACTAATCCAAAGGAAACAAAATGACAAGGATTAAGGATTAATGATTCAGATTTTGTTTTATCCATGTCCAACAATACCTCAAAAATAATCATAGTGGTGTAAAATTCAAGAATGATCAAAACATGGATACAATCAAAGCTAGTATCCGTAATAGATATTTTGGACTAAAAGAAGAAATTTTATTTTTATGAATAAAGGTCGATACGTGAATAAAGGTCAGATACGTGAATAAAGGCCGATAACGTGAATAAGAATCTCCGACACCAAAAGATAGAAATTCCCAAAAAAAACATTTTCACGCTTCACTTAATAGTACTCGTGAATAAGAATCGTGAATAAGAACTCATGAATAAGAACTCGTGAATAAGAACTCATGAATAGTAACCCGACATGAAAAAGTTCCAAATTTGATAAAAACTTCAGATCAATATTTCAAAGATAATGATATCAAGAAATAATATCATTAAAAAAAATAATATCCCTTACCTCAAAGAATCAAGATTTCTAAGGAAAGGCTCAAGTGATGTCGAATGAAACTTCAGATCGAACAAAGAACTCTCAAAGTATCTAAATACTCACAAAATACGCCAATAATATAGAGAGAAAGAGAGAAAACTTTGTTTTTCGTGTGATTTTCAATTCTAACTTAGCCTCTATTTATAGAAAATGTTAGCCTACCAAGCAGCATTTCGACTGCACCGATGGCTTTTTACTCGCTACTATTGCCACCCACCACATTTGAAATAAAATTCAGCACATTTCTTCACCAACCACAAGTGGGGCCCACTCAATTCTAGAATTTTCCACCAAAATCAATTATAAACCTAATTTCTAATCGACACCTCTTAAAATTCATAACAAATCATTCGTGAATTTTTAACTGCTCAAAATTTGTGGACATATACTCAACTTATGTATGTATAACATACCCAAAATTACTACAATCCAACTATTTGATTAAAAATTATAACCCCGCAATATATCAAAAACCCCGATTTAATTTTTAATACCTCCAATCCGATAAAATACCGATAAAACACCTCAACATAATTTCTTCATTTATAACCACATAAATAAATCCATCATTTATATCCACATAAAATAAATATTTTTTATCATATGAATCAATAATTAATTATTCACAAATAATATTATGTAATCACAATTATGACAACCAAAGCCGCTCCTGTGAAGAGGGCTTTCCGATAAGGATTTTCTCATCGGGCGCCGCAATTAGTGACCAAACCTCTCCTCGATGTAACTTTCTAGACATCGCCAATAATGCTATCTAATAATATTATTCAAATAATATGAATTATCGATCCGATAATGGAGATAATGTGCAAATGACAATTATCGAAATGTTAATAATATAAAATATCAACGCAAAGAATTATCGAATCAATAAAATAAAATATCGAACAAGAATTCATCGTGGAAAATTATCGAGTAAAGGCCTTTCACGTAAGGATCAATAATTCAACAATTCTCAGGTAATACGCAGGTGCTATCGCGGCAACCACGCCAGACATCGATTTTAACCACGGGTATTCCAACAGCCTTAATCTAGAATAACTACGCCGTTATTTTTAACCAACTTATATTTGTCGCTTTCTTCATCCAATCGCTTCACATGGGCCCACACACGGTCGCTACTGCCGTCGCATTTAATATTTCCCGACAAAGCATTTAATATTCCACCACCAAACTAATATTCCCCGACAAAAATGAATATTTTATAACCACTGCTTATTTTGAAATATTCATGATTTAACCCTTAACTATCCACATTAATCAAATCAACCCTTACTATTTCAAAATAATAAATAAAGGAAAATTTTTTATTTAAAAAATTTTTGGTCTTACAACCTCCCTCCTTATGAAATTTCGCCTCTAAATCGACGACGACTGTGTTTCAAAAGGTGAGGATACCTCGCTTTCATTTCCGCTTCCAATTCCTGTGTCATTTCTCTAAAGATGATTCCTCCACAAAACTTTAACTTGTGGTATGACCTTTCATACAGTAGGACATGCTCCTTCCTATCCAAGATTCTTGACAGTACCTCCTCACACGCTAAGTCTTCGCATATATCTCGTCTGGTTCTAACTCAATAACGTGGTTCGGTCTTTCACATATTTATTTAAGTATGATATGTGAAACACATTATGAACACGAGACATACTTGAGGTAACGCAAGTCTATAGGCTACATTTCCTACTCCCTGTCAAGAATTTGAAATGGACCAATAAATCGTGGATCGAGCTTTCTCTCTTCCCAAATCTTGTAACTCCCTTCCATGGAGCAACTCGCAACAATACATGATCCCCTACATTAAATTCCACGCCCTTTCGATGAAGATCCGCATAACTCTTTTTTGTCGATCTTGTGCCGCTTTGTATACGCTTGTCAATCATTTGGATCTTTTCAGAGTCATACGCATTTAACTCCTGTCCCAACAATGTTGCTTCACCCACCTCATCCCAACATATCGAGAACGACATTTTCGGCCCATATAATGCTTCAATGGAGCCACACCTATACTTGCTCGATAACTCCTTGTTGTAGGAGAATTCCACCAATGGTAAATACTTATCCCAACTACCCTTGAAGTCTCAGGACACGTAGTCTTAATAAATCTTCAAGAGTTTGAATAGTCCTCTCGATCGTTCGTCTGCTTGGGGATGGTATGTTTAACTAAATCGCAAACTGCGTCCATAGCTTTTTTTTGCAAGCTAACCCAAAATCTTGAAGTGAATCTTGGGTCACGATCCAAACTATGGATACAGCATGCCATGCAACCTCACAATCTCATTTACGTATATACTAGCAAGACGCTCAAGTGAATAAGTCTCCCAGATTCAAGCAAGAAATGAGCAGATTTGGTTAATCTATCAACAATAACCCAAATAAAGATTGATGCCTTGAGAAACCGTAGAGAAGACCCGTGAAACTAAATCCATGGTAATGTGTTCCCACTTCCATTCCTAATCTCAAGTGGTTGCAACGGACCCTTAGGTACTAGATGCTCCGCCTTTACACGCGGGCAAGTTAAACACATCGAGATAAACTTTGCAATCTCTCTCTTCATATTATTCCACCAAAATGTATGTCAAGATCACGATACATTTTAGTACTTCCGTGATGGATTGCAAATGGTGTATTGTGTGCTCCATCATAATCTCAGACTTCAAATCGTAGTCGTTAGAACACAAAGTTCAGAGTGGACTCAAGTATTCCTTCTTCATCAATTCTCGCCCTAATAGCTCCTTCTTGACTTTCTTTCTTCTTCATACGACGCTCCGGCCCTGCGGGCTCGAGCAACCTTAACTTTTCTATTAAAGTCGGGCTCTACGCAGATACTTGACATCATCGCACTCGCTCCTCAAGATACGATCTTCTACTCAACGCGCCACCTACCACGCTCGCTTTTACCAGATGGTATCAATAGTGTGGTCGTAGTCTTCAATAGCTCGAGCCAACGTCGCCGCCGCATGTCGAGTTCTTTTTGAGTGAAGAAATATTTAAGGCTTTTTATGGTCTCAATATATCTCCACTTTCTCCCATATAGATAGTGCTCCATATCTTTTTAGCGAAAACGATCGGGCCGCTAACTCTAGATCATGAGTAGGATAATTCCTCTCATACTCTTTAAGTTGTCGCGAGGCATAAAGCTATGACTTTCCCACGCTGCATGAGAACACATCCTAACCCTTTGCTCAAGCATCATCAGAGATAACAAATCCATCCCAACCAGATGGTATTGTTGTAACAAAGCCAAATAAGTCTCCTCTTAAGCTCTTGGAAACTTTTCTCATTCTTCATTCCAAACGAATTTTTGTATCCTTCCGAAAGTTAGCCGAGTTAATGGAGTAGCGATTCGAGAAAACCTTCCACTAATCTCCGATAATAACCAAATTTAAGCCCAAAAGCTACGATTTCACCACCGATTTTATTGTTCCCAACTTTCAGATTGCTTCAATCTTCACGGATCAACAGATACTCCATGTTTTGACACCACATGCCCAAGAAAGGCTACTTCCTCGCCGTAACTCGTGATTTCTTCAATTTTGGCATATAGTTGGTTTTCACGAAGCCTTTCGAGTACCAAATTTCAAATGGTGCTCATGATCTTCACGACTTTTGAATATATAAGGATGTCATCAATAAAGACAACAACGAATCGATCCAAATATTCCTTGAATACTTTGGCTCATCATATCCATGAAAGTCGCAGTAGAGCATTAGTTAGTCCGAAAGACATGACTAAGAATTCATAATGCCCATACCGAAGTTCTCAAGGCGCCTTTGAATATCCTCGCCTAATTTTCACCGATGATATCCGTAATCTAAGATCGATTTTTGAAAAGAATTGTGCCCCTCAGAATCGGGTCAAACAAGTCATCAATACGAGGTAGAGGATACCTATTCTCGATGGTGACATGGTTCAATTCCCGATAGTCAATACAAAGTCGATACTCCCCGCCTTTTTTTTTTACAAATAAAACAGAGAGCACCCAAGGAGATGTACTAGATTTAATGAAACCGATGTCCAACAATTCTCGTCAGATTGGACCTTTAACTCCTCAAGTTCAATAGAGCCATTCGATATGGGGTTTTAGAAATGGGCTTTACTCAGTTCAAGATCAATAAAGAATTCAACTTCACGCTCGGGGGGTAGATCGGAAGTTCTTCAGAAATACGCCAGAAAGTCAATAACAACAGAATATTATTCAAATTTGACGTGTCTTTATTCAAATCCATAACATGGGCTAAGAAAGCTCGACATCCGCTTTTCAATAAACTAATAGCTTTATGATTAGATATGATGTTGATTGATTTTAATGGTTTAGTTGCTTGAATTGCATAACAAAGTTGGTTAGAATATGAAAACTAACAACCTTATTTAAAACAATCAATTTTGGCAATGATGAGTAGTTAACCAATCAATCCCTAAAATCACATCAAAAGCAAGTATCTTTAAAGAGATAAGGTCAATGTGTAAGGTGATGGTGCCAACTTGAATCAAACAAGATTTATAAACAAATGGATGTGATGAAAGTTTTCTAAACTGAGTTTCCACAGATAGTCAAAGTCTAATTTCTCCTGAGTCAAGTTTAAACGCTGAGCACACGCAGAGAGATAAATGAATGGGTAGCACCAAAGATCAAGTAAGGTATAAACTTCGCAAGAATTTATAAATATTTTACCCGTGATCACCTCGCTTGGGTTCTCTCGATTATGACCAACCACAACAAACGCTTCTTCCTAATCGCTGACTTTTGACTTTTTCGGGATGATTTTTGAGTCACCGCCCCTCGCCGAACTAGGTTTCGCCACTGCATAATTCGAAAGCGATATGTCCTTCCTTTCCACAACTATAGCATACCTTGAATCTGCTCAGGGCGCTTGACCGATATGTCCTCTTTTCCGTGATTTGTAAGATACGACCGGTGGTCGTTTCTCCTCCCTTAGAACCGGGGCTGTCACGCAAGACCGCTGCCTCTTCACATAGTCGTTGTTAAATCTCTCTTTAAAATCTCCTCCCGACTCGCTTTCTCGCTTTTCACGACTATGATTACCACCAGAGTGGTTACCATTTCGTCTCATTCGCTTTTTCTCCGCAGTTATCATTATTCGCTGATCGCTATCTCCGTACGATCCTCGTTATGGTCCTCAATGACTGCATTTCAAGTATCTCGCCTAATAATTGAGCCCTCGCTTACAACATCCTCAATAAAGAGAAAGTTTACGAGAAATGAGATATCGACGACGCCGGTTTCAAACCTCTAAGAAACATCCGCCATACGCTCCTCATTCTCCACCAAATGAGGTGCAAACTCGATAACTCGCAAACTTTGCCTCGCATCGAGACACCGCCATGTTGTTTTTGTTCCAATCTGATGAACTCCACTTCCTTCATACGATTTAACACTTTCGTGAAAGTATTTGTCATTAAATAGTCTCTCAAACGCCTCCCAAGACATACGCCGAAAAGTACCGGATGGGTACGCTTCACGCACTCCCACCAAGAGTCCGCTTCGCCATTTTAACATAAAGGTGGCGAATGGAACCTTCGTCGTTTTCTCCGCATCCCAAGACATCGAATATCTTGTAATTTGTTTGACCCATGTTTCCGCCATGATCGGATCCGCTTTCCTTTAAATTCGTGGTCCCAACTTTGAATCGCTTGGTCGTGATAACCCGTGAATTGCTATCATTTCTCCTCAGATTTTGAACACGAAGTCTCCTCGTTCGATTTTGCATGAATCGCAAAAGCTTCTAAACATCCCTCGCTCATCATCTCGCCATGGTGTTGTTTCACAGAGGAACATTGCCAATTGCTGCAGACGCTCTCCTCGCTGGTAAAAGACATGCATCTCCACGGCCTCATTTACTCCAATCGTTAATATTCTCAACGACATTCTCAAACATCATAAAACAAGGGTTAATTAAGGAAATCAATATATCACATAATATCCCTATATAATCGACCAACTAACAAATAAGTTTTAGGTAGACACACTAACAAGGATTTACTCGCCTCCCTCCTAGTTCTATTCCCCGATCTCCGCCAGAGATCATATCCCTAAGCTCGATACCAACCGCGACGCCCAAAAATAGTATACATCACCCATTCCGAGTCCCCGTATACATCAATTCAGTTGTCAATACATGGTACGTAAACAACTACAACTTTATTATTACAACAAGAAGAAATGTGAGTTTAAATACAAATATTATCTTCTGCATAATATTTATACTCAAATAAATCCTCATCACATTTATCGATACATTATTTTACAAAAATGGTGAGGACTACTAAACAATCCTTTCTAAAACCTTCATTCCATACCCCGACTGCACTCGCTTATATTCTCGCCTCCCCGAGAAGAATGGAACAAAAAGGAAAAGGGTGAGCTCAACTAGCTCAAGAAGAATATTACGACTAAGATAATATACAACAAATTATCTTAGTCTTCAACAGGAAAAATTTAATGTAATACAATGTACAACAAGTTTCAGATCAATATTCGCAATGAAATAATAATTCATGTAAGAGTTACGTAGAGAATGAAATCTACTATAATCTATGAATTTAACAAACCCATCATCAATATTTTATCCTCAGAACATCAATCAATATTCATCTCAAATCAAATATTCATCTTTGCACTACAGCCAAAGATATTCATCAATCTGGCATTATGTTCATCTCAACACTGCTCATCTTTGCACTAAAGGCCAAAGATATTCATCACTTGGTCATGTTCATTTAAACACTGCTCATCTTTGCACTACAGCCAAAAGATATTCTCAGAAATCATTCATCTTTGCACCAAAGCCAAAGATATTCAATAATATCATCATTTAAGACCGAGGATGATGAAAATATTTTTAAAGAACTAATCCAAAGGAAACAAAATGACAAGGATTAAGGATTAATGATTCGATTTTGTTTTATCCATGTCCAACAATACCTCAAAAATAATCATAGTGGTGTAAAATTCAAGAATGATCAAAACATGGATACAATCAAAGCTAGTATCCGTATAGATATTTTGGACTAAAAGAAGAAATTTTATTTTTCTATGAATAAGGTCAGATACGTGAATAGGTCAGATACGTGAACGTGAATAAAGGCCAGATACGTGAATAGTAACTCGACACCAAAAGATAGAAATTCCACAAAAAAACATTTTCACGCTTCGCTTAATAGTACTCGTGAATAAGAACTCGTGAATAAGAACTCATGAATAATAAGAACTCGTGAATAAGAACTCATGAATAGTAACCCGATATGAAAAAGTTCCAAATTTGATAAAAACTTCAGATCAACATTTCAAAGATAATGATATCAAGAAGAAATAATATCATTATTGAAAAAAAAATAATATCCCTTACCTCAAAGAATCAAGATTTCTAAGGAAAGGCTCAAGTGATGTCGAATGAAACTTCAGATCAACAAAGAACTCTCAAAGTATCTAAATACTCACAAAATACGCCAATAATATAGAGAGAAAGAGAGAAAACTTGTTTTTTCGTGTGATTTTCAATTCTAACTTAGCCTCTATTTATAGAAAATGTTAGCCTACCAAGCAGATTTCGACCGCCACCGATGGCTTTTACTCGCTACTATTGCCACCCACCACATTTGAAATAAAATTCAGCACATTTCTTCACCAACCACAAGTGGGGCCCACTCAATTCTAGAATTTTCCACCAAAATCAATTATAAACCTAATTTTCTAATCGACACCTCTTAAAATTCATAACAAATCATTCGTGAATTTTTAATCGGCTCAAAATTTCAGGACATATACTCAACTTATGTATGTATAACATACCCAAAAATTACCACAATCCAACTATTTGATTAAAAATTATACCCCCGCAATATATCTCAAAAACCCCCGATTTAATTTTTAATACCTCCAATCCGATAAAATACCGATAAAACACCTCAACATTAATTTCTTCATTTATAACCACATAAATAAATCCATCATTTATATCCACATAAAATAAATATTTCTTTATCATATGAATCAATAATTAATTATTCACAAATAATATTACGTAATCACAATTATGACAACCAGCCGCTCCTCAGAAAGAGGGGCTTCCGATAAGGATTTCTCTCATCATGCGCGCAATTAGTGACCAAACTCTCCTCGATGTAACTTTCTAGACATCGCCAATAATGCTATCTAATAATATTATTCAAATAATATGAATTATTGATCCGATAATGGAGATAATGTGCAAAGGACAATTATCGAACAAAGAATAATATAAAATATCAACGCAAAGAATTATCAATCAATAAAATAAAATATCGAACAAGAATTCATCGTGGAAAATTATCGAGTAAAGGCTTCTTCACGTAAGGATCAATAATTCAACAACATCGTGTAATACCGTGTGCCATCAGGTAAAACCACGCCAGACATCAGATTTTAACCACCCGGTATTCCAACAAGATTAATCTGTGAATAACTACGCCCGTTATTTTTAACCAACTTATATTTGTCGCTTTCTTCATCCAATCGCTTTCTCACATGGGCCCACATACGGTCGCTACCGTCGCATTTAATATTATTCGACAAAGATTTAATATTCCACCACCAAACTAATATTCCCGACAAAAAATGAATATTTTATAACCACTGCTTATTTTGAAATATTTATGATTTAACCCTTAACTATCCACATTAATCAAATCAACCCTTACTATTTCAAAATAATAAATAAAGGAAATTCCTTTTATTTAAAAAATTTTGGTCTTACAACAAGTTGGGAGAATGCATATTATGATTTGATGTTTTAAATGTATATGTTCATGATTATTTGTAAGGTCCTTAAATGAATATATGTACAAGGATTTAGTGATAGATCAAAATTGTTAGTTGATCTAAGCTTTCAACGCGTACCATTCTCGATAAAGAATGTATAGATAGAAAGATCAAAACCGTTAGGTTGATCTTAAGATGTAATAGATTAGTCTTGAAGAAATCAGAAAGTGCATCCATCCGATCAACATTGCGTAAGTCAAGGCGTAAAACGAGAGCCTAAAGATCGTAGTGTGCCTGCCTTGAAGGGGACTCTTCGGAAATCGTAGAGTGGTCCCAACGTTTGTCGAGCCAACTCTACGATCGCAGTATGCTGAAGGAAACATGAAGTTTTACAAGTCAACGATCGTAGTGTGCTCTCGGGAACGTAGAGTCAACAACACGAGCAAGAGAAGATCGTAGTGTGCTCTCGGGATCGTAGAGTCAACAACACGAGCAAGAGAAGATCGTAGTGTTCGAAGGATGAAGGGAAATCGTAGTGCTCTCGAACTAATAGCTTCGTAGTATGCAAAAATGTCAAAGACACTACGATCTAAATCGTAGAACACCACGATCCAAATCGTAGAGCATCATCTGTCTCATGTCAGAAAACGTCGAGCCTCATGATCTGTGTTTTCAACAAGTGAGGAATGGATCCCGATGCCGCAAAGGCTCATCGGGCCCCAGAATATATGAAATATCCTTAAGATGCAACAAAGAAGCGTAGTGAAGAAGCTAAGGATAGTACCATGGGTAAGAGGGACAAAATACCTTTTCAGGTGGTAGGTGAGAAAGCGTACCGCAGTGTCGGTGGGTCGTAATGCAAAATTCGTAAGAAGAGTGCGTAAATGTCTCCATCACAAAGACAAAAAGTTCGGGATGCATTTAATGCCACAACGGATGGATCCAACGGATAGTTTTCAACATCACATATATACAGATCGCATGTATGAGAGAGAGAAATAAGCAAGCATTAATCAAACAACGTGAACATCTCTCTCAAGCTCAACTCTACGATCCGAGATATTGCAAAGCTTGCTCAACTACTCGGCCTAACGAACCAAAGGTTTACACAAAGAATCGAGTAAGCAAACATCAAGAACTCAACAACTATCAATCAATCGAAGAAGAGTACCAAGTCTCATTTGGACTTGAAGAGTTCAAGAGTGAATCAGTAAGAAAGCCAAGTCTCATTGGACTTGAAGAGTTCAAGAGTGAACTAGAAGTTCTAGATCACCGGGTTCAGAAAGGAATCGTGTGATTCGTAAGATTGTAAAAGACATCCTTAGTGGATATCCTACTCGCTGAGTAGTAAGAGTGGACTAGAGCTTTGAGTGCTCAACCACTTAAAACAATCGTGTCGTTTACATTCATGCTATAATCGCTATAATCGCTATATCTCGCTATAATCGCCTTTACTCGCTCATAACTCCATTGCTTGGTAAAGAAGATTAAAACAAATACTAATTCCGCAAAGTTTTAATCATTATCTAAGAACAAGTTAAAACGAAAAGATTTTCAAATATCTATTCAACCCCCCCTTCTAGATAACTTGTGCCTACTAGGAACTAACAATTGGTATCAAAGCAGGTTCTATTTTACAGCTTACACGCTTTAGTAGATCCAAATGGCACTGCATCAAGCTTAATCCAGACCGGGAGGCAAAGAAGCCACCAATGTGCAACAAGGATAAATTTGCTAAGCGGAAAGTCGGGATGCAAGCTTACATGGACTCAATAGATGAAGATCTATTTGAGATCGTTTTAATGGGCCCTATATATCAACAAAGCTTGCACCAACCATCGACGATCCAAACAGAAAGTACAAATCAAAGTGAAAGAAGAATGGATGTATACGAGAAGAGAAATGTCCAACTTGATAAAAGGCAAAGAACATCCTGCTCAAAAAATGTTGAGGATGATCTGCTTGAAAATGTTGTAAAAAAGAAAATGTTTGTAAACAACAAAACAACTAAGGAAGTTTGGGAAGCATCATTGATTATGCACGAAGGAATCAAGAAGTAAGAGAGAACAAGCGCCTCTCTCGACACAAAGTAGTATGAAATGTTCGCCACGTGTGCGAGGAGAAAACGTGATCGCAACCTATGAAAGATTCAACGTTTCGCTTCAACTCTCTACGAAGCGTATGGGAAGATTTATCCTAACAAGGATCTAACCATAAAGTTCATGAGAGCCCTACCGAAAGGTGTGGGATGCAAAGACCACAAAGAATAAGAGAATCAAAGAATCTTAATGAGACGACAGCTCAACAAATCGTATGGAAATCTCTCGACGCATTTAACCGGAGTCGACCCAACGCTACCAAACCTTATCGGAAGGAAGAAGAAAGGATAAGTGGTGTCGCTTCTCAAGGCAAATGAAGGTGTATCAAAAGTCATAACCGAGATCGACTCTGATGATGATGAAGACGATGACGATGACTTTGCTATGCTGGTAAAGAGACTAAGAAGGTTCACGCGACAAAGCGTAATCCCTAAGCCAAAGAAAGTCAAGAATCACGCCACCAGAACAAATGAATGATTTATGCTACAACTGCAAGAAACCTGGTCATTTCATTGCTAACCGCAACAAGCCTATCAAAGAAGAACTAAAGAAGAAATCTCATGCAAAGAAAGAATACAAAGGAACCAAGAGGCCTCAGAAAAGAGACAAAGGCCTGGTTGCCGGAGGATCGTGGAGTGATTTAGATAATGACTCAAATGCAGACTCCGGAGATGAGGAAGAACCACATATGGCCAATCTGTGTTTAATGGTCAAACATGCAAAGGAAAAACAAAGCTTAAACATATATGATGTAAGTATCGATGAGGTATTTGATTTTAATTCTCCTGATGTAGATATAAGTGACTTAAGAACTGCTTTGCATGGCATAACCACTGACCTACATCAATACATGAAGTGGTTCAGAGTCTTGTCTAAAGATCATTCACTTCTTCAAGAGGAGAAGAAGAAAGTTCAAGAAGAGCTTGAAACAGCCCTTCTAAGTACTAATCTTCTCTCCAAGCTTGAAGCTGAGAATGAAACTTTAAAACAGACAAACACACATCACGCACAAAGAGAGTCTAAGCTAACCTCTAAAATCGAGGATCTAGAGAAGACTATCTCTCGCATGGAACAAATCCTCATCATCCATGGACCGCCTCGCTTCTCTAGTCAGGAGAAGCACATTCGATGTAATGTGCTTAAGCTTTGGGGAATCCATCTCGTAGCTAAGTGTGGAAAAGACAATGGAAACTAGCACTAGTAATGTCTCAAGTTTTGGCAGAGGCATTGCTTTTGTGAAATCCTCACACTGGAAGAACCAGTTCAACTCGTTTCTACTGTCTCTAGTTATACTCAGAGAAATAAAGGATCTCACGCTGGTCCGGGTTTCATCAAGGAAAAGAGAACTCCAACCTCTACTTACTAACCTCAAGAATCGTAGAGTTAAACAAAATCAACTCTACGGAATCACCTGGGAAGGTACAGTAGAGGTAAGGCACACTCATCACTATTTATGAAACCTAAGGACACGTGGAAGAAAGAGAATCAGTTTAACAGAAGGTTAACTAAGGAACCACACAAGTCCAAGTGGAAGATGAATCACCACACACACACAGGCACGCATTATAATAGATGTTTCATATGCAATAAATATGGTCATAGGGCTACAAAGTGTTATTATAATTTCGTGCATGTGAGACCCGAGATTAGACAAATTTGGGTCCCCAAAGGCACTAAAAAAGAAGGACCCATGCAAATATGGGTACCAAAATAAAGTTTCAAATGTTTTGACAGAAAAAGAGCTCCACGACCTCAACATGGTATCTGGACAGTGGTTGCTCGAGGCATATGACAGGGAACAAAGCTCTACTATCCAACTATGTAGAAAAAGAGGGTCCCTTAGTCATCTTTGGAGATAACTACCGCAAGACAAGAGGATACGGCTCACCGGCAATGGTGCAAGATCTTTCAACAAAGTAGCTTATGTGGAAGGACTTCAACACAACCTTCTAAGCATCACCAACTCGACAAGGGTCACCAAGTAACATTCTCAATAATCAATGTCAAGTAAGAGATTTGAAGACATCCGCCATAAAGTCAATTTTAACAAGAGAAGGAAATGTCTACATAGTAGATCTTGGTCAACTAAGCTCTGATGAAACAATATGTTTTCTCGCAAAAGCATCCGAGGAAATAAGCTGGCTATGGCATAGAAGGTTGTCTCACTTAAACTTCAAAAACATGTCCAAACTGGCATCAAAAGATCTCATAGCTGGCCTACCCAAGTTCAACTTTGTGAAGGAAAGGCCATGCAACGCTTGCCACTGAAAGCAAACCGTAAGCTCATTCAAGAACAAGACCGCTAACTCCATCGACAAGCCCTCGCAGGTTGCTCCACATGGATCTCTTTGGGCCAATCCCAACAACCGGTCCTGGAGAGGAAAAGATACTTTCGGTTGTAGTCGACGACTACACCGCATTCACGGGTATTCTTCCTAACTTCAAAGGATGAAACGAGCTCAATTAATCAAGATGTTCAGACCGGTGATGAATGAGAAAGGAGAGAAAATCAAGGCAATAAGGAGTGATCATGGAAGAGAATTTGATTTTCGTAAATAGACAATTTCGCTTCGCATAATGGCATCACCATAACTTCTCACCCACGAACTCCTCAACAAAATGGAGTTCTTTGAAAGAAAGAATGTAACTCGATAGAGGTGGAAGGACCTACTACTAGAAGCAATCGTCTCGCTCAATACTTCGGGGCGTAAGTCGCCAACACCGCATGATGCTACACACGTAGCATATCATTAATTCACTCTACGATCAAGAGGACACCCTATTTAACCGTGGAAAGGAAGGAAGCCAAGTGTCGCCTATTTCCATGTCTTTCGTTGTGCATGCTATATTCTCAACAATGGAAAGCAAGATTCGACAAAATTCCAAAGCCCAAGTCGACGAAGGGATCTTTCTTCGATATGCCATGACAAAGAAAGCTTATGTGGTGTTCAACAAGAAGACACCGAATGTCGAAGTCTCAATACACATCATCTTTGATGAAACCGACTCAGATAAAGCAAAGGCCTCAAGACACTACGATCGATAAGGCGTATACACTACGAAAGTGCAATCGTCGAGCTCAACACTACGATCGTAGTACCGCATGAGTGAAATCGTAGAGCATGATAATGAAATCGAGAGAGGTCCATCCAAGACAACGAGCCTCCACTCCAAGAAGAAGAGATAGACCTTCAAGACCTAAGACAGAAGGCATCGTGACGTATGTTCCAACAGGAACAGATGGGCAAAGGATCATACTCAGGATCTAATCATTGGAGATCCAAGTGCAAGAGTTAAAACAAGAGCTGCTACTCAGAATGAATGCTTCTATCTAAGCTTCATGTCACAGATAGAGCCAAAGAAGATAGAGGATGCTATGGAAGACTCCAGTTGGATAGAAGCCACGCAGAAGAACTCAACCAATTTGAACGAAGCAAAGTGTGGAGATTGGTACCAAGACCAAAGAGTCATCCCGCCATAGGAACCAAGTGGGTCTTCGTGAACAAAATGGATGAAGATGGGGTCATCACCGTAAACAAGGCAAGATTAGTGGCAAAGGGCTATTCTCAAGAAGAAGGTATCGACTATGATGAGACATTTGCACCTGCTGCTGCATCAGAAGCCATCGTAATCTTTTTGCCTTCACGCCCCACATGAAGTTCAAAGTTTTCCAGATGGATGTCAAGAGTGCATTTCTAAATGGAGAGCTTCAAGAAGAAGTCTACGTAGAACAACCTCCAAGTTTCATCAATCCATCTCTTTCCAATTATGTCTATAGATTAGATAAAGCTTTATATGGTCTTAAACAAGCACCTAGAGCATGGTATGAAACACTGACTAACTTCTTAATAGAAAATGGGTTCACTAGAGGTAGAGTAGATACCACACTATTTCTTAGAAAGCATAAAGACAAAGTCTTACTAGTTCAAATATATGTTGATGATATCATTTTTGGTTCATCGACTAAAAGTTATGTAAGAGATTCTCTAAGCTAATGCAGAGCAAGTTTGAAATGAGCATGATGGGTGAGTCAATTTCTTCCCTCGATCGCAAGTGAAGCAGCATCGATGAAGGAATATTCATCAACCAAGCCAAATACATCAAAGACTTACTAAAGAAGTATGGTATGGAATCAGCCTCTCCCATGAAAAAACACCAATTGCTCCCCGCAACCAAGCTCGACAAGGATGAGAAAGGTAAAAGTATTGATATCACTCACACAGAGGTATGATCGGTCTCTTTTATACCTAATCGCCAAGAGACCAGATATAATGTTTGCAACATGCATATGTGCTAGATTTTAAGCTAACCCTAAAGAGTCACATTTGTCCGTCAGAAAGAGGATCTTCGTGTATCTCAAGGGTACCCCCTACTGGGGTGTGGTATCCCAAGGAATCCTCATTTGAACCGATAGATACACAGATGCCGATTTTCCAAGATGCAAAATAGATAGAAAAAAAGTACCAACTGGCACTGCCAACTTCGAAACAGACTTGTGTCCCGGTTTAGCAAAAAGCAAAACTCAAAGGTTCACTTCAACCAGAAGGTTTAATATATTGTCACCGGGGCATTGTTGTACTCGAGATCCTATGGATGAGAAATCACTAATGACTATGGGTTCGATTTCAAATCTATTCCCATACATCGTGATAACACAAGTGCCATAACAATAACTCATAATCCTATCATGCATTCTAGACCAAGCATATAGAAATAAGGTATCACTTCATTAGGGATCATGCAAAATGGAACTATATCTTTACAATATATCCCTACCGAAAATCAACTTGTCGATGTTTTTACAAAACCACTAGATGAATCCAGATTTAACAAGTTAATAAGTGAGCTAGGCATGCTAAATCTTCAACCATGAAATGTATGCTCTAGATTATGCTAACCACTATGTATATAAAGGATGTACTCAAAATCGTAGACATGATCAAGGAAAGTTCACGAGAGAAAATGACCACCTCAACGATCAAAGACTCAACTATCATGCGATCGACGATCGAGAAAGATTCAACGACAAGAAAGTGAATGATGACGACAACTTCATAACAAATGATCGATAGGACGACTCTACGAATGGTGAGAGGTTGGCCCTTCACGAGACTTAAAAGAATGCTTTCAAAACTCATCCGAGACTAGACCTACGATCGTAGAGACGACAAGGACATCGAATCGATCAGAGACCTCAAAGGAAAATCGAGTCATCCTAAGACTATTCACCGTAAGACTACCTCTACGATCAAATCCCAAGGACAATCAAATCAAGACATTCATGCAAAGTCAAAATCGTAGAGCCAAGCAAAAGGCTTACACCTATCCCACTTAGTCAAAAAAAGAGAGGAAGCTACAAGTACAAATTGGAACCGTATTTTTGAAATCAAGTTCAAAAGATTATCTCTCTCTCTCTCAAAGCAAAACCCTAAATCAAAAGAAAGCTCAACAGATCCCACTTCTCAACTACGTAATCAATGGTCGCTTCTAAATGTAATTTCGTGCTGCTGACACTGCTTCGATGAGTTCAAGGATGCTCCACCAAAATTTCACAAGACCTTAGCGCCATCAAGAAGAAGTGTGTCTCAAGAGGCGCTGAGCAATCGACACCCTCATCTATCCCAAGCTAGTGAAGGAGTTCTACAAGAATGGAGTGTATTTAACACAACACCATCACTACACGAGTAAGAGGAGTTGAGATGAGGCTAAAGGAAGAAAACTTCAATTTGGCCCTAGGTTTCAAGAACGTGGGGCACCCATTTCTAGACAAAGATAAGCTTCCAAGAGGGCTTCAAGAAAATGCACCACAAGAAGAATCCCTCCGTGAAAGGCTACAAAAGAAGGAGTTCCCTCAAAGGTAATGAATTTTTGGTCGACATTATTCTGGAAATGCATCACGCAGAAGAGCTCAGTCATGACTCAGAATGAGACTCGCCTTAAGCTCATGTCGACCATGGTTCATGGTACACAACTCAACTATGGGGTCAGATTGCTCGAGTGGATCGGCAAGTGGATCGTCAACTCAAGAAATCAAAGAGCACCCTCAAGATGTCAGATGGAGATTCATAAACATCATTCTCGCAATCAGACTGGGTGACAAAATAGGGGATGATGAAGGAGAAGCCATCAACCCAAATCAAGAATGACACAAGTTAGCTTGTTTAAGAACCGGAAAGGAACCTCATTGATTATGTTCGAATGATGACAGAGTCCAAAGTGGGAGAACTGGGGAACTAAAGGAGGCAAAGCTTTCAGGAGGCATATCTCGTTGTCGAGAAGTCAAGAAGAAGGAGAAGCAGATAAGGAGAACCCTCCGCTTCTTGCGAAAAAAAAAAGCAAGGGCAAGAGAAAGCTAAGGGCAAGACAAGTCGAAGAGCCTCAAGGATCTACAACTAACATTCCTGTAGAGTCCTCTGATATAGAGACTCTAAGAAGGCTAAGAAAGATGCAACAACAAGAAGAAGCTGAAGAGGATCAAGCCACCATTTCACAGATCCTAAAGAAGAACAAAACTGGTCATAAGTCCAAAAGACCAATAGTTTCTTCGATCGTAGAGACTCTGCTGTTCTCTGAAACGAGGCCAAGTGTGGCAGAAATGGAAGAAGCTGCCTCAAGAATAGTAGTTGTTCAACATGACAAAGCTAAGACTCAAGAGAGTCCAGAAGTTGTGGCTAAACCCAGCAAAGCAAAAAGAAAGCTGGTCAAGAAGTATATTCTTGAAAATGAAAAAGTGCTGAAGAAGGAAGCCAAGAGTATGGCTGCAAAAGTAGAATTGTCCCAAGCAAACTTAGAAGAAGATGCTCCAGCTGAGGGGGAGATCCCTGAAATTCTCATGATTGAGTATACACCAGCTGAGGGGGAGAAGTCTTCAGCTCAAGAAGATATACCAGCTGAGTGAGAGTTTCTAAACCTCCAAGAAGATGTTCATGCTGAGGGGGAGCCTCATGATATCCCAATGGCTGAAGAAGAGGTCCTTGCTCAAGATGAAATTGAGCCAATGCCAAACCCTCCAAAGACCATTGAGATAATGGAATCTTCGTAAGAAAAAACGAAGAAGAAAAGATGAAGATAATGATAATGATGAGCTTGAAATCACCGGTGTAGGGAAAGATGGATTTAGGAGCTATATGTACACTCAACTATTTTCCCTACCTACCCATGATGGCATACCATCAAGCTCAAATTTCGAACTCATGGGATCACATGTTCGAGCTTCAAGGAATATCCAACAATCTCGCTTCGCTAATGGATTTCGTGGAAAGTCATCTTTGCCAAAAAGTCGCTTACCAACCATTCCTCATCAAAAGATAAGCCTCGAGGTATTGTCTATCCCTACCAGCTTTTAGAGTTAATCACCATCATCATCTTCATTTAGCTATTTCTATGAATTTCCTAAATGGTCGGAAGTAACTCTCAATCCAAGAATCGGTTTCATTCACAGAATCCCAAAATTTTATAATCAAGAACCGTAAGAAGTCAACCTTACCCCGCTCCCTCAAATCACCAACTCTACGATTCCGCACTCAAGCCACAAGATAGAGTCCAATATTGAAATCGAGAGTCACCTATCCCAGATATCCAAACCCAAGCCCCCTCCAAATGATATATCATCCTCCTCATCACATGACTACTTGGGCCTTGATCTCTCTTTACAACTGCAAGATCAATCTCACCCAAAAACCCTCCAAAGAACAATCCTCAAGCAAATGATACTCTCCCAAGCTCGCTTACCAAGGATGACTTGAAAGACACCTCTAAAAATATGATCAAGTCTATAGAAGCAAGCCTGGAAACTCACTCTGATCTCATCAATATCTGACTAAACCAAATGATCACAGCTGCAAATAATCTCCCTGGCACTATGAATACTGAGCTTACCAAGAGGCTAAGGGAAATTATCAAAGAGATTCTGAAGAGTATATCAAACAGAGATGAGATCCACTTCCAGGTTGCTGCCAAGCAAAGAGAGGTTGTGCTTGAAATGCAGAAACACCAAGATCGTTAACATCAAATTATGCTGGACAATATTCTCAACCTGAAAGCTTCGCCTCACGACTTCCGTAAATCTTATGCCAATCAGAGAAGCATAATGATATGATTTTGATACCCTCCAAAATAAAGAAGCTAGAGAAGTGAAAAACAGATCAAGGAGAATAGAGAGGACATCGCTTCAAACCCAAAGCCAATCGAATGAGCTTGTTCAAGGAGTTAATAATCGATCGTCTCGCCGATATTTCAACCCTCGATGCGTCGATATAAAGGGGGAGAATAATAAAGGGAAAGGAGATCAAGGAGGCCAAGCGGCAGGAAGAGGTCATAAAACTCAAGAAAGGGAGAAGTCAATTTTATGCTCAGACATCACGAAGCCCTCCCCGCAAGACATCATCGACTCAACGATCCGGGTCACAGCAATTGTAATAACCTATTCCTCTAAGTCATAAGGAGCCAACTCCTAGCTCACAAGACGGTCTACAGACGCATAAGAATGTCAAATGGAGATCCCGCATTCATGCGCAGACACGAAGAGAATCCAGCTTCTAAGTCTAAGCGAAATGGAAGAGTTAGCAAGAAATGAGGAAGCTCAAAAGGAAGAGAAGGGTCGAGGAGTATGCCAACCCACCTCCAAATAAGAGGTCAAGGAAACAGAGATAAGTTAAAACTTAAATTTCCTATTAATGTAATGCTGAATTGTAATATCTTCTGATCATTAATAAATTCATACTTATTCTCTAAAAATTTCAATTGCTCACTGAAATACTAAGTTATGTTTAAATTTCCTGCAAATGCATCTAGTCACTAATAATCAAGACAACAAATCTCCTTGGTTATGTCAACATCAAATAGGGGGAGATTATTGGGAGAATGCATATTATGATTTGATGTTTTAAATGTATATGTTCATGATTATTTGTAAGGTCCTTAAATGAATATATGTACAAGGACTTAGTGATAGATCAAAATTGTTGGGTTGATCTAAGCTTTCAACGTGTACCATTCTGATAAAGAATGTATAGATAGAAAGATCAAACCGTTAGGTTGATCTTAAGATGTAATAGATTAGTCTTCAAGAAATCGTAGTGCATCCATCCGATCAATATTGCGTAAGTCAAGGCGTAAAACGTAGAGCCCAAAGATCGTGAGTGTGCTCGCCTTGAAAGGGACTCTTCGGAAATCGTAGAGTGGTCCCAACGTTTGTCGAGCCAACTCTACGATCGCAAAGATGTCAAGGAAACATGAAGTTTTACAAGTCAACGATCGTAGTGTGCTCTCGGAACGTAGAGTCAACAACACGAAAGCAAGAGAAGATCGTAGTGTGCTCTCTGAACGTAGAGTCAACAACAACGAGCAAGAGAAGATCAGAAAGTGTGCGAAGGATGAAGGAAATCGTAGTGCTCTCAAACTAATAGCTTCAGAGTATGCAAAAATGTCAAAGACACTACGATCTAAATCGTAGAACACCACGATCCAAATCGTAGAGCATCATCGCCCTCATGTCGTAAAACGCCGAGCCTCATGATCCGTGGTTTTCAACAAGTGAGGAATGGATCCCAGATGTCGTAGTGCTCATCGGCCCCGTAATATATGAAATATCCTTAGTATGCAACAAAGAAGCGTAGAAGAAGAAGCTAAGGATAAGTACCACGGGTAAGAGGGACAAAATACCTTTTTAGTGGTAGTGAGAAAGCACCGCAAAGTGTCAGTGGGCAATGTAATGCGTAATTCGTGAAGATGTGCATAAATGTCTCCATCACAGTACAGAAAGTTCAGATGCATTTAATGCCACAACGGATGGATCCAATGGATAGTTTTCAACATCACATATATACAGATCAGACAGATGAAAGAGAAATAAGCAAGCATTAATCAAACAACGTGAACATCTCTCTCAAGCTCAACTCTACGATCTGAGATATTGCAAAGCTTGCTTCGCCTACTCGCTTCTTAACGAACCAAAGGCTTACACAAAGAATCGAAAAGCAAACATCAAGAACTCAACAACTATCAATCAATGAAGAAGAGTACCAAGTCTCATTGGATCAAGAGTTCAGAGAATCAGAAGAAAGCCAAGTCTCTGGACTTCAAGAGTTCAAGAGTGAACTAGAGAAGTTCCTAGATCCGGGTCTAGAAGGAATCTGTGTGATTCGTAAGATTGTAAAAGACATCCTTAGTGGATATCCTACTCTGCTGAGTAGTAAGAGTGGACTAGAGCTTTGAAGCTGCTCAACCACTTAAAAACAACGTGTCATTTACATCATCATCGCTATAATCGCTATATATGCTATAACCGCCTTTACTCGGCCATAACTCCATTGCTTGGTAAAGAAGATTAAACAAATACTAATTTCGCAAAGTTTTAATCATTATCTAATCTAACAACCCCTTCTAATAAAGCCTAGAAAAGATTTTCAAATATCTATTCAACCCCCTTCAGGCGCCAATAAGAAGATAACTTCGAACGATCCGGTTGTTAATATTGTAAGTTATAATATTAATAATAAATAATTGTTGAAAAATTGTGGTGATTAAAGATAAGAATAATAATTGATGAGTGAAATATTTTTGTTCAATTATCTTGTTAAACTGGTATTTGTTCTATTTGATTTTAAGTATGCAGATTAATTTATGAAGGGAGTGGCCCTCAATTACTTTCAAAGAAGGTCATCTGCTTTATCTGACAGGTTAGGAAATGATTTTCAAAGCTTGGACCTTATTGGCCAGACTTTTTAAATTATGCATTTACTATTTGATAACTTGTGAATTAGGGTGTTTCCTAATTGGTCAAGGTCTCCAAATTGGTACTGATGGTCTTTCCTAATTGGCCAACACCAAATATTGATAAACCCGTGAACTTCGTTCAAATTTCTTTACTGTGCGTTCATGATTTTATTCAAATAGTATCTTGCCATTCTCCTATAAATAGGATGCTTAGTTTAGAATTGAAAATCACACCAGAATCAGAGAATTCTTCTTCTATAATATTGAGTGTATTTCTTTAGAATTTAAAGAAGCTTTGAGTGTGAAAAACAGTGCAAGTTTTCTTCAAGAATATCTCTGTCATACCATTCAGAAGTACTCTCCTTTTAAGGCAAGGGATATTATTTTTGTTCAGTACTCGTAAGAAATAATATTTTCTTCCATACTCTATAGTATAAAAATAATATTATTTCTTTTCAGATTTTGAATTCTACACTCATTTTGTTAAGTATTGCTTCTATACTCCTTGAAATTAGTAGAATATCTTTGAAATTTGCGCTTCATCAAGTATCTTTTTACGGGAATATTTTTCTGAACATTCTTGTTAAATTTTAATCTTTTCATGCCGGAATACTATTCATGAAGTACTATTCACGGGTACTATTCACCCGAAAAATTGATTTCTTTTCTGTCCAAATTATTTTTGATACATGAATATTATTCTTGAATTTTACTCCACAAAGCAGTTATCATGTTGACAATTTGAGCATTCTTAAACTCTAGATAAATTGAATTAAAAAACTTTAATATTTATCATTGATTTCATTTGTTTAATGTTTATATCATTGTCATCATTCTCATGCTTATATTGTGATGAAAGTCATCTTTGGCCCGTAGTGCATAGATGGACTGTTGATGTGAGACCCTGAATTTTATGAAATGAAAGTATTCAATTTTCTTATAATTATTCTATTTAGTAAATGGTTAAATTGATAAAAGGTTAAAGTTAAGGGTGATATGTGAAAATTTTTCAAACTAGACAAGTTGTCATAAAATACCCAGTTACCATTCACTTTAGTATTATTCACTCGGGTATTTGGGGCACTTTTTGTGTCGGAGTGTTATTCACGAGTTACTATTCATGAGTTACTATTCATGAGTTACTATTCACGAGTTACTATTCACGGAGTACTATTCTCGAAGTACTATTCACCAGAAAAATATATTTCTTTTCGGTCCAAATCATTTTTGGGTACAATATTATTCCATGAGGAGATGTGCTAATTTTTCAGACCGTTGGTTGAAATTATAATAGTAAATCAATATGGATAGTTGGTTTAAAATTTTAATAGTAAAAACTTTTTATATAAAACAGAATACTTTTATAAAGTTATTCTATAAATAGAATATATTATATTTTATTATGCATAGTATTTTGCATAGTAAATTTTTTTTATATAAAACAGAATACTTTTATAAAGTTATTCGTTTTATTAGATTATAAATAGAATATATTATATTTTATTTAAAAGATTTTGCTTTAAATATGGACCGTCCGTTTAAAAGTAAATCAATCTGGACCATTCATGAATTAGTTACTATTCAGTCCATTCTCCTATAAATAGAAGCTCATTCCTTCATTATTTCTTACGAATTCACTGAAACTCTAGAGAGAGAAACTATAGAGAGAGTTCTTCTTCAATAATCTTGAGCGTATTTCTTTAGAGTTTAAGAAAGCTTTGAGCGTAGTGCAAGTTTTCTTCAACTATATTCTCGCCCTACCAGTCGGAGTACTCTTCTTTCAAAGGTAAGGGATATTATTTGTTGTACCTGTAAGGGGTATTATTTATTTTTTATTCATGAAGAGAACTTCTGTTATTCCATTATTTATTATTATTTTGGAATAACCTGTTTATGCGAAGTACCGCATACATGGTGAAATTCTTCTGTTATTCCATTCTTTATTATTCTGTTGGAATATCCCGCTTCTTAATTTCGCTTTGACCGACCGTTCCGTTCTTTATTATTCTGTTAGAATAACCTGTCTGTGCGGTCTATCGCATGCATGGTGATTTCTGTTGTTATTTTATTCTTTATTATTCAGCCGGAATATCGTGTTTTTGTGCGTTCTTTTGGGACTAGTTCCATTATTTATTATTTTGTTGGGAATAACCTGTCTGTGCAGTCTATCGCACGCATGGTGAATCCTTCTGTTATTCCATTCCTTATTATTCTGTTGGAATAACATCTCTATGTGGATTACCACATGCATGGTGAATGATCCTTTGTATTTCATTCCTTATTAAATTGTGGAAATGATTTGTTTACGTGGATTATGATGAAAGTCAGAATAAAAGCATCGGACTGATGAAAATCATGGGTATATGTGGTATTAGTAAGTGTTATGATGAGTTATGTTGGTTATTATGTGAAAACATGAAAGTTTCTTAGAAATCACAAAGGGTTAAAAAGTTAGATTTTGGTGAAAATGGAACATAAAATTCAATTGACCATATCTCCAATTATATTTTTAATTTTTGAGTGTAGTCAAGTTCTAGAGTTAGATATATGACTTTCCTAACTTATCCAAGTGGAATCACTAGAAAAGATGTTGTAGATTTTCGTGTGGACTGATTTTAGCCAATGAGTCAAAAACTGAAATTTCCAAAAAGGCTACTGTCCAAAATTTTAAAAGGGCATTTTCGGCCACTTAAATTGTGAGAAAAATTTCAGCCTTTTGGGACATGGAAATATATGGTATGAAGTACCTCCTGTCCAAAAATGAGCTCATTCCGACTTAAAATTAGCAAGTTATGACCATTTCATTATTTAGGTTTTTCTGACGAAAAACGCTATAACCGGAGTTCTATATCTCCGATGACCATGAAATTTAAACTGGAAGCTCACGTTAACATGTACAAGATCCTGCCAAGATTTGGGAATTTCTGGAGTTAAACTTGAGGTAGCTAATTTCTTAAGGAATTAATTAAAAATTGATTTTTGAAAAATAGTAAATGAATTTTAAAAATTCTGAGAAAAATATATGTTCAATATGGGACTATATTCTACTAAATCCCAGAAAAGAAATATTTTTGGGACTGATTTAATATTTTTCATGAAAATAGTTTAGTTCGAACATATGAGTTAAATATGTTATGTGAAGTTGAAGAATTGGTAACTAATATTTTAGGGCTTGAAAATCCTATATAAGGTATATGCAGATTTTTGATGAGTGATTTGATCATTGGTGATGAAATCTTATGAGTATGGCATTTTTGAATGATTAAATGCATTATTTGGTAAAGTATAAACAATTAAATTAAATTATTTATAAGTTTTAGAAGTGATTAAAATATTGTTATAATGTTAACAATATTAGATTATGAGTTTATTAAGTGATTGATAATATTTGGATAAATTTAAAATCTTTAATATTTATCCTTGATTTCGTTTGATTAATGCTTATAATATTGTCATCATCCTCATGCTTATATTATGTTGAAAGTCATCTGTGGCCTGTAGTGCATAGATGGACTTGGTATGATTATGAATCGAGGATTATTCTAAGATAATCATGATCGTAATGTTACAAATGATGTGGAAAAAGTCCTCATTGGCCCGTAGTACATTGATGGATAGTTTTTTGTATGATTATGGCTATGGATTCTCTTCGGCCAAGGGTGAAAAGATGAATTGTTTTATGGCATGATAAAGACCGTTGATGAAAACACGATTATCTTTGGCCTGTAGTGTATAGATAATTCGTGGTCGTGATATTAACGAATATCCTTGGCCTATAGTGCGGGGATGATTCGATGATGTGGATTAATTATTGAGCTGAGTCTCAGCAATGAAATATTAATTCATAGATGTGATAATAATAAATATCGTTGGCCCGTAGTGCATGGATAATTCATGGATGTGATATTAACGAATATCCTTGGTGTAAGACCCCGAATTTTATGAAATAAAAGTATTCAATTTTTCTTATAATTACTATTCAGTAAATGGTTAAATTGATAACAGGTTAAAGTTAAGGGTGATATATAAATTTTTTTCAAAATACACAAGTGGTTATAAAATACTCATTTCTATCGGGGAATATTCGTTTGGTCGTGGAATATTCTTTCTGTCAAGGAATATTAAATGCGGACAGGTAGACCATTTGTGGGACCCATAACGGATAAGCGCTCGGATGAAGAAAATAAAAATTAAAGTTTTTATAAATAACGACGTAATCGTTTCAAGAATTAACATCTTGTTGGAATACGGTGGGTAAAGTAAAATAATACGCGCGTTGTCAGACAAGTATTATACCGCTTTTTACAAGATTGTTGAATTATTGATTCTTACGTAAGAAGACACTACTCAATAATTGTTACAGTAATTATCGCTCAATATTATATTTTATTGATTCAATAATTGTTGTGTTGATATTTTATATTATCGTTGTTTTTAATTGTCACTACATAGTATTTTTCATTATCGGCAATAATTCATATTATCTGAATAATATTATTAGAAAATATTATTGGCAATGTCTAGAAAGTCTCGTCTTAAGGAGAGGTTTGGTCACCTAATTCTGGCGCCAAGAAGGAGAAATTCTTATTCGAAAGCCCCCTTTTCCAGGAACCGTAAGTCATCATTATTGTGATTTCGTAATATTATTTGTGAATAATTAATTATTGATTTATATGATAAGGAAAATATTCATTTTATGTGGATATAGATGGAGAAAATTTTTAAAGTGACAATTGTTGAAAATCGATATTTTATCTTTTATGATAAAATAATATTTTATTATATTATTATAATATAATAATGATGATATTTTTACAATGAATGTGGAATATATGAGTATATGAAGAGGAAGAGTATTTTTGTTGCAAAAGTTGTTTAAAACATGTTAAACATGTCTATGGGCCCATTTCTTGACTGAAATTTGATTATAGCCTGTAAAATCGCCAGTTTATGGATTTCGGTCAATTTCTATTTGGAATTTAGAAAAAATTTCTTCTGCAAAGTTGTAGAGAATTGAATTTCCTATAAAAAATTGCGAGATTCGAATTTTCTGATAAAAGGGCTATTTATTATGAATTATTGAAGTTCTGGATTAATTAATTATTATTATTTAGAGTTTTAAATAAATTAATTGAGAAAAACGTTTTTTTGATGGTTTTGGTTGTTGGAATGTGTTGAAATCAGTTGACAAGAGGTTGGCGTGAAAATTTTATAATAATAATAATATTTTATTAAATTTTCTACTTTGGTGTTCTAAGCATTTTCCTATAAATAGGGTGCTTATGTTAGAATTGAAAATCACACCAGAAACTAAAGATTTCTCTCACTTTCTCTCTCTATTATATCGAGCGTATTTTGTGAGTATTTTAGTACTTTGAGTATTGCTATACGATTGCAAGTTCTTTCAAAGACTATATCCAAAGATTCCAATCGTAAATACTATTCTTTTCGAGGTAAGTGGATGTAAGGAAGATTATTTTCTTCATAAATGATATTATTTCTTCAATATCATTATCTTTGAAATATTGGTTTGAACTTTTAATCAAATTTGGAATTTTTTCATGTTGGGTTACTATTCACGAGTATATTCATGAGTTACTATTCATGAGTTACTATTCACGAGTTACTATTCACGGCTTGATGATGATGTTTTTTTATAAAATTTCTATCTTTTGGTGTCGAGTTACTATTCACGATACTCAAGACTATTCACTTAATCGATGATTCATAATTATTCATTTAGAAAAATAAAATTTCTTCTTTTGTCCAAAATATCTATTCGGATACTAGCTTTGATTCAGATCCATGTTTTGATTATTCTTGAATTTTACCCCACACGGTTATTTATGAAGTATTTTTGAATGGGAATTGTTTAAAGTACGAATCTTTAATATTTGTTCTTTCGCTTCAATTGGATTCGCTTTTTTTTTAAAATATTTTTCATCATCTTCATCCTAAATGATGATATAATGTAATATCTTTGGCCTGTAGTAAAAAGATGAATGATTTCGATGAATATCTTTGGCCTGTAGTGCAAAGCTGAATAGGTGTTTAAATGAACATGACCAACTGATGAATATCTTTGGCCTGTAGTGCAAAGATGACTTGTTGATGAATATCTTTGGCCTGTAGTGCAAAGATGACTTGTTGATGTATATCTTTGGCTCGTAGTGCAAAGATGAATTTATTAGTAGATTATGAACATGAACTGTGATTTGGTATAACCATAATCTTTGATGTTTCAGGTGATGAAAATTATCTTTGTCCTAGATGAGGAAAGGAATTTAGAACAACAATTACGATTATGAGTTATACATGTGATTGTGGACATGAATTTTTGATTGATGTTACAGGGATAAAACATTGTTGGTGGACTTTAAACATGGAGAAGATAATTGATTTTATGGTCTATTTGACTCTTCTAATGGATTGCTCGTTCCGCTGCAACTATGGTTGAAAAGTTTTATCATCTACCATATGTTCTAAATCTCTGATTTATTACCGTTGAAGGCTATTGATAATTTATTTATCTTTAGTCATGATATTCTTTACTGAGCTAGTTGTTCTCACTCTTTTGCTTCACAATTCTTTTCAGGTAATAAAAGTGTAGCTGGGTCGAGCGGGGGATAGCGAGGGAATAGAATGGTGGTCTATAGATGTTGAGGGTGAGGTGAATTTAACTTTGAAGGGTGTTTTGCCACTATCATACAAGATGTCTAATGACAAACAACCTCGTGTCATCATAAGACAGGGTTGTACTCATCCACTTGCTGAGTATATTACCAGCACTACCTATATAATCTTGGTGTTTATTTGGAGTATAATACCCAATTAGAGACAGTGGAGATAATGATATGTCAAGAGAAGACTTACCATTGGGAAGAATAGGATAGTAATCTTCTCATTTTTCTTTGGAGTCTATTGGGTCAACCAAGGATAATTCTGTGGCCATATGATCTCTACCATAACCTAGAAGCATGGCCTCCCATGTACGAAGGTTTCCTTGAGCACTTCCCAAAGATTCTAATTTCTAAAACAGTTTTTGACTATACCTTTATGTAAGGTGTCATTGTGACGTGCTATCCAAAGTTGGTGTCAAGAGTTACAGTTGGTATATATTTGTATCCAAACTCATAACATATTTGTTGTTGTATTTTGCACGACAATTGTTGTAATAAAGTTGTAGTTGTTTTCTGTACCATGTATTTGGCGACTCAGAATGGGTTGGATGGAATGGACCTATTTTGGGGTTGTCACAGTTGGTATCAGAGCTTAGGGATATGGTCTCTGGCGGAGATTGGGGAATATAATTAGGAGGGGAGAGATGAGTAAATCCTTCGCTAGTGTGTCTTACCTAAACTTATTTGTTGGTCACATAATATCAGGATATTATGTGATATGTTAATTTGTTAAATTAACCTTTGTTTCTGAAGCTGTATTCTAGAATGATATCTAAAATACAGGAGATGAGCAATGGAGAAATCATGATGATGGAAAGATGGAATCGAAATGAAAGCAATGTATTCTCAACTCTTTGAAATACTAGGTATGTAAATTTCGAGGGACGAAATTTCATAAGGAGGGAGATTGTAAGACCCCTAATTTTATGAAATAAAAGTATTCAATTTTTCTTATAATTACTATTCAAGAAATGGTTAAATTGATAAAAGGTTAAAGTTAAGGGTGATATATGAATTTTTTTCAAAATAGCAAGTGGTTATAAAATACTCATTTCTATCTGGGAATATTCGTTTGGTCATGGAATATTCTTTTTTGTCGAGGAATATTAAATGCGACGTACGCAAGACCATTTGTGGGCCCCATAACGGATAACCGCTTCGGATGAAGAAAACGACAAATTAAAGTTTTTATAAATAACGGCGTAATCGTTACCGTTAACACTGTTGGAATACCCGGTGGGTAAAGTAAAGTAATACGCGTTGTTGCACAGTAGCACACGGTTTTACACAGTATTGTTGAATTATTGATTCTTACGTAAGAAGGCACTACTCAATAATTGTTACAGTAATTACTGTTCAGTATTTTATTGATTCAATAATTGCTGCGTTGATATTTTATATTACTGTTGTTTTAATAATTGTCACTACACAGTATTTTCCATTATCGAAGCAATAATTCATATTATCTGAATAATATTATTAGAAAACATTATTGGCAATGTCTAGAAAGTTTCGCATCTAAGGAGAGGTTTGGTCACCTAATCGCGCGCCAATAGAGGAGAAATTCTTATTGAAGCCCCCCCTCTTTCCAGGAACCGCCTCGGTTGTCATTATTGTGATTTCGTAATATTATTTGTGAATAATTAATTATTGATTTATATGATAAGGAAAATATTCATTTTATGTGGATATAGATGGAGAAATTTTTTTAAAGTGACAATTGTTGAAAATTAATATTTTATCTTTTCTCGATAAAATAATATTTTATTATATTATTATAATATAATAATGATGATATTTTTACAATGAATGTGGGATATATGAGTATATGAAGAGGAAAAGTATTTTTGTTGCAAAGTTGTTTAAAACATGTTAAACATGTTTCAGTGGGCCCATTTCTTGATCGAAATTTGATTATAGCTTGTAAAATCGTCTGCGCTTATAGATTTCTTTTTAGAATTTGAAAAACTTTTTTTGGAATTTAGAAAAATTGAATTTCCTATAACAATCGCGAGATTTGAATTTTCTAATAATAGGGCTATTTATTATGAATTATTGAAGTTCTGAATTAATTAATTATTATTATTTTGAGTTTTAAGTAAATTAATTGAGAAAAACATTTTTTTGATGGTTTTGGTTGTTGGAATGTTGAAATCAATCAAGAGGTTGGCGTGAAAATTTTATAATAATAATAATATTTTATTAAATTTTTCGCTTTGGTGTTCTAAGCATTTTCCTATAAATAGGTGCTTAGGTTAGAATTGAAAATCACACCGTAAACTAAAGATTTTCTCTCTTTCTCTCTATTATATCGAGCGTATTTTGTGAGTATTTTAGTACTTTAAGTATTGCTATATCTATGCAAGTTCTTTCAAAGACTATATCCAAAGATTCCAATGTAAGTACTATCTTTCCGAGGTAAGGGTTTTGTAAGGAGATTATTTTCTTCATAAATGATATTATTTCTTCAATATCATTATCTTTGAAATATTGGTTTGAATTTTTTTATCAAATTTGGAACTTTTTCATGCTTGGGGTTACTATTCACGAGTTATTATTCATGAGTTACTATTCACGAGTTGAGATGAGTTATTATTCACGAGTTACTATTCACGAGTACTATTCACTTAAGCGTGATGATGTTTTTTTATGAAATTTCTATCTTTTTGGTGTCTGAGTTACTTATTCACGATATCAAGACTATTCACGATATCGACATTATTCACGAATACGACATTATTCATAGAAAAAAATAAAATTTCTTCTTTTTGTCCAAAATATCTATTCTGGATACTAGCTTTGATTGTATCCATGTTTTGATTATTCTTGAATTTTACCCCACTCTGGTTATTTATGAAGTATTTTTGAATGGGAATTGTTTAAAGTACGAATCTTTAATATTTGTTCTTTCGCTTCACTGGATTCGTTTTCTTTAAAATATTTTTCATCATCTTCAGTCCTAAATGATGATATAACGGAATATCTTTGGCCTGTAGTGCAAAGATGAATGATTTCTGATGAATATCTTTGGCCCGTAGTGCAAAGCTGAATAGGTGTTTAGATGAAAATGACCAACTGATGAATATCTTTGGCATGTAGTGCAAAGATGACTTGTTGATGAATATCTTTGGCCTGTAGTGCAAAGATGACTTGTTGATGTATATCTTTGGCTCGTAGTGCAAAGATGAATTTATTAGTAGGATTATGAATATGAACTGTGATTTGGTATAACCATAATCTTTGATGTTTCAGGTGATGAAAATTATCTTTGTCCTGGATGAGGAAAGGAATTTAGAACAACAATTACGATTACGAGTTATACATGTGATTGTGGACATGAATTTTTGATTGATGTTACTGTGGATAAAACATTGTTGGTGGACTTTTAACATGGAGAAGATAATAGATTTTATGGTCTATTCGACTCTTCTAATGGATCGCTTCGTTCACCGCAACTATGGTTGAAAAGTTTTATCATCTACCATATGTTCTAAATCTCGATTTATTATTGTTGAAGGCTATTGATAATTTATTTATCTTTAAGTCATGATATTCTTTATCGAGCTAGTTGTGCTCACCCTTTTGCTTCACAATTCCTTTCGTGTAATAAAAGTGTATTTGGGTCGAAGCGGGGATAATGAGGGAATAGAACGGTGGTCTATAGATGTTGAGGGTGAGGTGAATTTAACTTGGAAGGTGTTTTGCCACTATCATACAAGATGTCTAATGACATACAACCTCGTGTCATCATAAGACGCAGGGGTTGTACTCATCCACTTCTTTGAGTATATTTACCAAAGACTACCTATATAATCTTGGTGTTTATTTGGAGTATAATACCCAATTAGAGGCAAGTGGAGATAATGATATGTCAAGAGAAGACTCACCATTGGGAAGAATATGATAGTAATCTTCTCATTTTTCTTTGAGGTCTATTAGGTCAACCAAGGATAATTTCGTGGCCATATGATATCTACCATAACCTGAAGCATGGCCTCCCATATACGAATGTTTCTTGAGCACTTCCCAAAGATTTTAATTTCTAAAACAGTTTTTGACTATACCTTTATGTAAGGTGTCATTGTGACGTCTTTATCCAAAGTTGGTGTCAAGTTACTGGTTGGTATATATTTGTATCCAAACTCACAGCATATTTGTTGTTGTATTTTGCACGACAATTGTTGTAATAAAGTTGTAGTTGTTTTCTGTACCATGTATTTGGCGACTCAGAATGGGTTGGATGGAATGGACCTATTTTGGGGTTGTCACAGTTGGTATCAGAGCTTAGGGATATGGTCTCTGGCGGAGATTGGGGAATATAATTAGGAGGGGAGAGATGAGTAAATCCTTCGCTAGTGTGTCCTACATAAGCTTATTTGTTGGTCACATAAGATCGGGATATTATGTGATATGTTAATTTGTTAAATTAACCTTTGTTTCTGAAGCTGTATTTTAGAATGATATCTAAAATACAGGAGATGAGCAATGGAGAAATCATGATGACAGGAAAGATGGAATCTGAAATGAAAGCAATGTATTCTCAACTCTTTGAAATACTAGGTATGTAAATTTCGAGGACGAAATTTCATAAGGAGGGGAGATTGTAAGACCCCGAATTTTATGAAATAAAAGTATTCAATTTTTCTTATAATTACTATTCAGTAAATGGTTAAATTGATAAAAGGTTAAAGTTAAGGGTGATATATGAATTTTTTCAAAATACACAAGTGGTTATAAAATACTCATTTCTATCGGGGAATATTCGTTTGGTCATGGAATATTCTTTTTGTCGAGGAATATTCGTACGACGGCGCAGCCATTTGTGGGCCCCATAACGGATAACTGTCGGATGAAGAAAACGACAAATTTGAGTTTTTATAAATAACGGCGTAAGTCGTTCTCAGAATGCTAACATCTGTTGGAATACCCGGTGGGTAAAGTAAAAATACGCGTTGTTGCACGAGAAGATACGGTTTATTACACAAGTATTGTTGAATTATTGATTCTTTACGTGAAGGCACTACTCAATAATTGTTACAATAATTCTTTATTCAATATTTTATTGATTCAATAATTCTTTGCGTTGATATTTTATATTTCGTTGTTTTTTAATTGTCACTACACAAGATTTTCCATTATCGAGCAATAATTCATATTATCTGAATAATATTATTAGAAAACATTATTGGCAATGTCTAGAAAGTTACGCCTAAGGAGAGGTTTGGTCACCTAATTACGGCTGCCAAGAAGGAGAAATTCTTATTAGAAAGCCCCCTCTTCCGGGAACCGCGCTGGTTGTCATTATTGTGATTCACGTAATATTATTTGTGAATAATTAATTATTGATTTATATGATAAGAAAAATATTCATTTTATGTGGATATAGATGGAGAAAATTTTTAAAGTGACAATTGTTGAAAATCGATATTTTGTCTTTTATGATAAAATAATATTTTATTATATTATTATAATATAATAATGATGATATTTTTACAATGAATGTGGAATATATGAGTATATGAAGAGGAAGAGTATTTTTGTTGCAAAAGTTGTTTAAAAAATGTTAAACATGTCTGTGGGCCCATTTCTTGACTGAAATTTGATTATAGCTTGTAAAATTGCCCGTTTATGGATTTCGGTCAATTTCTGTTTGGAATTTGGAAATATTTTCTTCTGCAAAGTTGTAGAGAATTGAATTTCCTATAAAAAGGCGTGAGATTCGAATTTTCTAATAAAAAGACTATTTATTATGAATTATTGAAGTTTCGGATTAATTAATTATTATTATTTGGAGTTTTAAGTAAATTAATTGAGAAAAACGTTTTTTTGATGGTTTTGGTTGTTGGAATGTGCTGAAATCAGTTTTCAAGAGGTTGGCGTGAAAATTTTATAATAATAATAAAATTTTATTAAATTTTCTGCTTTGGTGTTCTAAGCATTTTCCTATAAATAGGGTGCTTAGGTTAGAATTGAAAATCACACCAGAAACTAAAGATTTCTCTCCCTTTCTCTCTCTATTATATCGAGCGTATTTTGTGAGTATTTTAGTACTTTGAGTATTTGCTATCTGGTGCAAGTTCTTTCAACACTATATCCAAAGATTCCAGTAGAAGTCTTATTCTTTACGAGGTAAGGGTTTGTAAGGAGATTATTTTCTCATAAATGATATTATTTCTTCAATATCATTATCTTTGAAATATTGGTTTGAACTTTTTATCAAATTTGGAACTTTTTCATGTATGGGTTACTATTCACGAGTTATTATTCATGAGTTACTATTCACGAGTTACTATTCATGAGTTACTTATTCATGAGTTACTATTCACGAGTACTATTCACGAAGCGTGATGATGTTTTTGTGAAATTTCTATCTTTTGGTGTCTGAATTACTATTCACGATACTAAGACTTTATTCACGATATCGACATTATTCACGAATACGACCTAATTATTCAATAGAAAAAATAAAATTTCTTCTTTTTGTCCAAAATATCTATTCGGATACTAGCTTTGATTGGATCCATGTTTTGATCATTCTTGAATTTTACCCCACTCTGGTTATTTATGAAGTATTTTTGAATGGGAATTGTTTAAAGTCACGAATCTTTAATATTTGTTCTTTCGCTTCCTTTGGATTTTTTTTCTTTAAAATAGTTTTCATCATCTTGGTCCTAAATGATGATATACTTGAATATCTTTGGCTCAGAAGTGCAAAGATGAATGATTTTCGATGAATATCTTTGGCCCGTAGTGCATAGCTGAATAGGTGTTTAGATGAACATGACCAACTGATGAATATCTTTGGCATGTAGTGCAAAGATGACTTGTTGATGAATATCTTTGGCCTGTAGTGCAAAGATGACTTGTTGATGTATATCTTTGGCTCGTAGTGCAAAGATGAATTTATTAGTAGATTATGAACATGAACTGTGATTTGGTATAACCATAATCTTTGATGTTTCAGGTGATGAAAATTATCTTTGTCCTAGATGAGGAAAGGAATTTAGAACAACAATTACGATTATGAGTTATACATGTGATTGTGGACATGAATTTTTGATTGATGTTACAAGGATAAAACATTGTTGGTGGACTTTTAACATGGAGAAGATAATAGATTTTATGGTCTATTTGACTCTTCTAATGGATTGCTCGTTCCGCTGCAACTATGGTTGAAAAGTTTTATCATCTACTCATCTACCATATGTTCTAAATCTCTGATTTATTACCGTTGAAGGCTATTGATAATTTATTTATCTTTAGTCATGATATTCTTTACTGAGCTAGTTGTGCTCACCCTTTTGCTTCACAATTCCTTTCACGTAATAAAAGTGTAGCTAGGTCGAGCGGGGGATAGCGAGGGAGTAGAATGGTGGTCTATAGATGTTGAGGGTGAGGTGAATTTAACTTGGAAGAGTGTTTTGCCACTATCATACAAGATGTCTAATGACATACAACCTCGTGTCATCATAAGACAGGGTTGTACTCATCCACTTGCTGAGTATATTTACCAACACTACCTATATAATCTTGGTGTTTATTTGGAGTATAATACCCAATTAGAGACAGTGGAGATAATGATATGTCAAGAGAAGACTCGCCATAGGGAAGAATATGATAGTAATCTTCTCGTTTTTCTTTGGGGACTATTGGGTCAACCAAGGATAATTCTGTGGCCATATGATATCTACCATAACCTAGAAGCATGGCCTCCCATGTACGAAGGTTTCCTTGAGCACTTCCCAAAGATTCTAATTTCTAAAACAGTTTTTAACTATACCTTTATGTAAGGTGTCATTGTGACGTGCTATCCAAAGTTGGTGTCAAGAGTTACTATTGGTATATATTTGTATCCAAACTCACAGCATATTTGTTGTTGTATTTTGCACGACAATTATTGTAATAAAGTTGTAGTTGTTTTCTGTACCATGTATTTGGCGACTCAGAATGGGTTGGATGGAATGGACCTATTTTGGGGTTGTCACAGTTGGTATCAGAGCTTAGGGATATGGTCTCTGGCAGAGATTGGGGAATATAATTAGGAGGGAAGAGATGAGTAAATCCTTCGCTAGTGTGTCCTACCTAAGCTTATTTGTTGGTCACATAATATCGGGATATTATGCGATATGTTAATTTGTTAAATTAACCTTTGTTTTTGAAGCTGTATTCTAGAATGATATCTAAAATACAGGAGATGAGCAATGTAGAAATCATGATGACAGGAAAAATGGAATCTGAAATGAAAGCAAGGTATTCTCAACTCTTTGAAATACCAGGTACATAAATTTCGAGGACGAAATTTCATAAGGAGGGGAGATTGTAAGACCCCGAATTTTATGAAATAAAAGTATTCAATTTTTCTTATAATTACTATTCAGTAAATGGTTAAATTGATAAAAGGTTAAAGTTAAAGGGTGATATATAATTTTTTTTTCAAAATACACAAGTGGTTATAAAATACTCATTTCTATCGGGAATATTCGTTTGGTCGTGGAATATTCTTTACGTGAGAGGAATATTCGTATGGCAGTTGCAAAGCCCATTTATGGGCTCCATGTGGATAAGCGCTTCGGATGAAGAAAGCGACAAATTTGAGTTTTTATAAATAACGGGCGTAATCGTTACAGATTAACATTTGTTGGAATACCCGATTGGGTAAAGTAAAGTGTCTGGCGTTGTCAGACAAAGATAGCACCTGCGGTTTTACAAGTATTGTTGAATTATTGATTCTTACGTGAAGACACTACTCAATAATTGTTATGATAATTATTATTCAATATTTTATTGATTCAATAATTCTTTGCGTTGATATTTTATATTATTGTTGTTTTAATAATTGTACACTACAAGTATTTTCCATTATCAAAGCAATAATTCATATTATCTGAATAATATTATTAGAAAACATTATTGGCAATGTACAGAAAGTTCTGTCTAAGGAGAGGTTTGGTCACCTAATTACGCGCCAGTAAGGAGAAATTCTTATTTGAAAGCCCCCTCTTTCCTGGAAACTGCCTGGTTGTCATTATTGTGATTCTGTAATATTATTTGTGAATAATTAATTATTAATTTATATGATAAGGAAAATATTCATTTTATGTGGATATAGATGGAGAAATTTTTTAAAGTGACAATTGTTGAAAATCGATATTTTATCTTTTCTGATAAAATAATATTTTATTATATTATTATAATATAATAATGATGATATTTTTATAATGAATGTGGAATATATGAGTATATGAAGAGGAAGAGTATTTTTGTTGCAAAAGTTGTTTAAAATATGTTAAACATGTCTGTGGGCCCATTTCTTGACTGAAATTTGATTATAGCTTGTAAAATCGCTTCTGGTTTATGGATTTGATTCAATTTCATTTGGAATTTGGAAAAACTTTCTTCTGCAAAGTTGTAGAGAATTGACTTTTCTACAAAAATTCACGAGATTCAAATTTTCTGATAAAAGGGATATTTATTATGAATTATTAAAGTTCCGGATTAATTAATTATTATTATTTGTAGTTTTAAATAAATTAATTGAGAAAAACATTTTTTTGATGGTTTTGGTTGTTGGAATGTGCTGAAATCAGTTGTCAAGAGGTTGGCGTGAAAATTTTATAATAATAATTATGTTTTATTAAATTTTCTGCTTTGGTGTTCTAAGCATTTTCTTATAAATAGGGTGCTTAGGTTAAAATTTAAAATCACACCAGAAACTAAAGATTTCTCTCTCTTTCTCTCTATTATATCGAGCATATTTTGTGAGTATTTTAGTACTTTGAGTATTGCTATCTGATTGCAAGTTCTTTCAAAGACTATATCCAAAGATTCTAGTCGTAAGTATTATTCTTTACGAGGTAAGGGATTGTAAGGAGATTATTTTCTTCATAAATGATATTATTTCTTCAATATCATTATGCTGAAATATTGGTTTGAACTTTTTATCAAATTTGGAACTTTTTCATGTCGGGGTTATTATTCACGAGTTATTATTCATGAGTTACTATTCACGAGTTACTATTCACGAGTACTATTCACGCAAGCGTGATGATGTTTTTTTGTGAAATTTCTATCTTTTGGTCTGAGTTACTATTTACGATATAAAGACTATTCACGATATCTGACCTTTATTCACGAATCGACACTATTCATAGAAAAATAAAATTTCTTCTTTTTGTCCAAAATATCTATTACGGATACTAGCTTTGATTGTATCCATGTTTTGATCATTCTTGAATTTTACCCCACTCTGGTTATTTATGAAGTATTTTTGAATGGGAATTGTTTAAAGTACGAATCTTTAAAATTTGTTCTTTTGCTTCACTTGATTCGTTTTCTTTAAAATATTTTTCATCATCCTCAGTCCTAAATGATGATATAACGGAATATCTTTGGCCTGTAGTGCAAAGATGAATGATTTCTGATGAATATCTTTGGCCCGTAGTGCAAAGATGAACAGGTGTTTAGATGAACATAACCAACTGATGAATATCTTTGGCTTGTAGTGCAAAGATGACTTGTTGATGAATATCTTTGGCCTGTAGTGCAAAGATGACTTGTTGATGTATATATTTTGCCTGTAGTGCAAAGATGAATTTATTAGTAGGATTATGAACATGAACTGTGATTTGGTATAACCATAATCTTTGATGTTTCGTGTGATGAAAATTATTTTGTCTGGATGATGAAAGGAATTTAGAACAACAATTACGATTATGAGTTATAGATGTGATTGTGGGACAGAATTTTTGATTGATGTTACTGAGGATAAAAAATTGTTGGTGGACTTTTAACATGGAGAAGATAATAGATTTTATGGTCTATTTGACTCTTCTAATGGATTCGCTTCGTTCATTGCAACTATGGTTGAAAAGTTTTATCATCTACCATATATTTCTAAATCTACGATTTATTACCGATTGAAGGCTATTGATAATTTATTTATCTTTAGTCATGATATTCTTTCTCGAGCTAGTTGTGCTCACCCTTTTGCTTCACAATTCCTTTCGGGTAATAAAAGTGTATTTGGGTCGGAATTGGAGGATAGCGAGGAATAGAATGGTGGTTTATAGATGTTGAGGTGAGGTGAATTTAACTTGGAAAGGTGTTTTGCCACTATCATACAAGATGTCTAATGACACATACAACCTCGTGTCATCATAAGGCGAGGTTGTACTCATCCACTCTTTGAGTATATTTACCAAGACTACCTATATAATCTTGGTGTTTATTTGGAGTATAATACCTAATTAGAGACAGTGGAGATAATGATATGTCAAGAGAAGACTCACCATTGGGAAGAATATGATAGTAATCTTCTTGTTTTTCTTTGGGGTCTATTAGATTGACGAGGATAATTCTGTGACCATATGATATCTACCATAACCTAGAAGCATGGCCTCCCATGTATGAAGGTTTCCTTGAGCACTTCCCAAAGATTCTAATTTCTAAAATAGTGTTTGTCTATACCTTTATGTAAGGTGTCATTGTGACGTGCTATCCAAAGTTGGTGTCCAGAGTTACAGTTGGTATATATTTGTATCTAAACTCACAGCATATGTGTTGTTGTATTTTGCACGATAATTGTTGTAATAAAGTTGTAGTTGTTTTCTGTACCATGTATTTGGCGACTCAGAATGGGTTGAATGGAATGGACCTATTTTGGGGTTGTTACACTTGGTCGTAGTGCAGGGGTGATTCGGTGATGTGGATTATTTATTGTCGAGTCTCAAATGATAAAAGTGATGAAAACCTTTTAAATCATAGAAGATAGTAGATTTTATTCTCTACTTGACTCTTCTAATGGATTGCTTGTTCATTGCAGATTAAACTTGATGTCTATTGTATTTTATCAGTTTAACATTGTTGAAGGCTAATGATAAATTATTCTGCATTATCTTAGTCATAATATTTCTTACTGGGCTAGTTGAGCTCACCCTTTTGCTTTCATTGTTCTCTTCAGGAAATGAGAACGTAACTGGGACTAGTCGGGGAACGGAGTGATGGTCCTAGATGGTGTATTAGTAGTCCTCACTATTTTGTGAAATAATGTAATAATAAATGTAATTTGGACTCCATTGAGTGTGGATATTGTCTAGATGACAATATTTGTATTAAAACTCACAGCATATGTTTAGTCGTATTTTACACTACTGTTGTATAATTAAGTTGTATTTGAATTTTGTACCATGTATCTGGCGACCCAAGATGGGTGATGTATACCTAATTTTGGGGGCGTCACAGTTGATTGGTACGATTATGACTATGTCGGTATAATAATGACCTGTAATGTTACAAATGATGTGGTAAAAGTCCTCATTGGCCCGTAGTGCATTGATGGACAGTTGTTGGCATGATCATGACCATTGGTGATAATAACGAATATCCTTGGCCCGTAGTGCATGGATGATTCGTGGATGTGATAATAATGAATATCTTTGGCCCGTAGTGCATGGATAATTCAGTGATATGGATTATTTATTGAGTTGAGTCACATCGATAAAATCGATGATAAACTTTTAAATCATAGAAGGCAGTAGATATCATGCTCTACTTGACTCTTCTAATGGATTGTTTGTTCCGCTGCAGTTAAACTTGTTGTCAATTGTATTCTATTAGTTTAACACTGTTGAAGGCTAACGATAATTTATTATGCATTATCTTAGTCATAATATTCTTTACTCGGCTAGTTGAGCTCACCCTTTGATTTCGTTGTTCTCTTCAGGAAATGAGAATATAGTTGGGACTAGTTGGGGAATGGAGTGATGGTCCAGATGGTTGCTTTAGTAGTTCTCACTATTCTGTGAAAGTGTAATAATAATTGTAATGAGTACTTTATTTGAGTTTGAATATTGTCTACGAGACAATATTCGTGTTAAAATCTCAGTTTATGTTTATCGTATTGTGTAAATTAAGTTTGTATTTGAATTCTGTACCATGTATTTGGCGACTCAGAATGGGTGATGTATACCTATTTTGGGGACGACACACAAATTCTCAACACGATGTTCAGAATATCAGAATGATTTCAAGCCGTAGAGTATTGTGCATGATTCATAGATAGCTTCAATGATAAGGTTCGCGGTACAAGGAATATTATTTAACATGCTAAAATGTTCACAGTTCAAATTGAAATTTGAAGTCAAAATGTTCATAGTCCACATGTAAAATTCGAAGTCCAAAATGTTCATAGTCAAAAAGTCCACAGTTCAATTAAAACAGTTAGAATTCAACAGAAAGGTTCAGGTCAGAAGATATTAGCACGTGACTAGATTTTGCTTCCTATGTAGGAGATCAACTTAAATGTATATTTATGATTTAATTAGTAATTACCTTATATAATTAAGTTCTATGGTGTACACTAACTTGTATCTTGTAAAATTGTCAAAAATTTATTGATAGTATTTGAAAAGTGTACAAAATGGTGTTGAATAAACTTTCAAAATAATTTTTTTAAATGAATAAAATAACATTTCAAAACAATCTTCTAGATTAAGCTTTTCAAAATAAATTTTCTAAAGGAAGAGTTATAAATAGTGTAATGTGTGGGTGTTTGTGTATCTATACTTTAGAGAATACCATTCGTGCCCATTATAGCAATCGACAGATGATCAGATTAAAATGAAAAAATCGCCACCCATTACTATTAGTAGTAGATGACTATTTTACTGAAATATCCCTAAAATTCAAAAACATTCAAAAACATTCCTTGTGCCTTTACAACATTCCTTGTAGCGGATGGAGTAAAAAAAATCTCTCTTTTCCGCCGATTACTTCAGTCCTCTCCCGCTGATAGCTTGTTCCATCTCCCTGCAAATCCATATATTGGCCCCAAAATCAAAAATTCTAAAGCTTGGGACGAAGATTGTTATTATCCATCCACTAAATTGGCACAAATTAATTCGTAAGTAATGTATATGTATCTCACTCTGCCTCCTTATGGATGGGTATTGACATGTACAAGAACCTTGAAAAATTATTATATATATCAGATGTCTTTTTGCATCCACTTCAATTCATTGTTACCGATTAATTGATTGCTTTGTATATCATGATTTTTTTTATTTAAGTGTTTAATTTTGTTATATAATGGCCCATTATATTTCTCCTTCTCCGAATCGGAATTGGTTGCGTTTGGGTTTTGATCTTCTTCCATGACTACTAGTTGCGGATTAAAGTTATTTTTTCGCTGGATAAACTACTAATCTCCATCCACTACTAATAGTAGCGGATAACGATTTTTTTCATTTTAATCTCATCCGTTGATTGGTACAATGGATGCGAATGGTGGTGCTTAGCCTATATATTATGGTTCATAGTAAGACTTATTATGTATCATTCTCCATATATATATATATATATATATATATACAGAGAGGTTTTCCAATGAACCGGCTATGACGACGATTTTCTGAGCTATAGCGACGGTATGAAACGTCGTCATAGCATGGATCGACTATGGCGACGGTATGAACCGTCGCTATTGTGACGCCCCCAAAATAGGTCCATTCCATCCAACCCATTCTGAGTCGCCAAATACATGGTACAGAAATAACTACAACTTTATTATTACAACACATAAACTGTGAGTTTAAATACGAGATATTGCCATCAGACAATATCCACATAAATAAATCCCCATCATAATTATTGATACATTATTTTACAAAAAAATAGTGAGGACTACTAAACAACTCTCTCTAGAACCTTCATTCCATACCCCGACTAGTACTCGCTACATTCTCGCCTCCTGAGAAGAAAAGTGGAACAAAAAGGAAAAGGGTGAGCTCAACTAGCCCAATAAAGAATATTATGACTAAGATAATATACAACAAATTATCGTTAGTCTTCAACAGGAAAAATCTAATAGAATACAATAGACAACAGCTTTTAAATCAACAATCGCAATGAAACAACAATTTATTAGAAGAGTTAAGTAGAGAATGCAAACTACTATCTTCTATATAAGAATTTAAAAGTTCATCGTCGATATTTTATCCCTGTAACATCAATCAATATATATCTGGAATCAAATATTCATCTTTGCACTACAGGCCAAAGATATTCATCAAGTGATCATGTTCTTCTAAACACCTGTTCATCTTTGCATTACGGGCCAAAGATATTAATCAGTCGGTCATATTCATCTCAACACCTGTTCATCTTTTGCACTACTGAGGCCAAAGATATTCGATAATAATATCATCATTTAGGACCGAGGATGATGAAAAATATTTTAAAGGAAAGCGAATCCGGTGAAACAAAAGAACAATTATTAAGGATTCATATTTTAAACAATTCAAGTTCAAAATACTTCATAAGTAATCGAGTGGAGTAAAATTCAAAATGATCAAAACATGGATACAATCAAAGCTAGTATCCATAATAGATATTTTGGACAAAAAGAAGAAATTTCATTTTCTATTGAATAATTGTCGATATCGTGAATAGTGTAAATACGTGATGAATAGTAACTCCAGACACCAAAAGATAGAAATTTCCCAAAACACATCATCACGCCGTGAATAAGTAACTTCGTGAATAGTAACTCGTGAATAATAACTCATGAATAGTAACTTATGTAGTAACTTAAGACATGAAAAAGTTCCAAATTTGATAAAATTTTCAACCAATATTTTAAGATAATGATATTGAAGAAATAATATCATTTTTGAATAAAATAACATCCATTACCTCGAAAGATCAATTTTTCTAATGAAACAATTTAATATATAGGCTATGACTTGAACTTGCACAGATATAGCAATACTCAAAATATACTCAAAATACTCACAAGAATGCGCTCGATAATATAGAGAGAGAAAACTTCAATTTCTGATGTAATTTTCAATTCTAACCTAAGCACCCTATTTATAGGAAAATGCTTAGAACACAAAAGTAGAAAATTTAATATAATATTAATATATATTTAATAAATTCTCTCACGCCCATCTAGACAATCGATCTAAACCATCAACACATGTTAAAGATGCCCCGAAATATTTAAAAATATTTTCTTATTTAAATTATTTTAAACTTCCAAAAATCAATTATTTTGAGCTTTGAACTCAATAATTCATAATAAATAGCCCTTTTATCAAAAAATTGAATCTCGCAACTTTTTATAGGAAATTCAATTCTCTACAACTTTGCGGAAGAAAGTTTTTCCCAAATTACAAACAAAAATTGACCAAAATCCACAAACAGACGATTTTCAAATTTATAATCAAATTTCGATCAAGAAATGGGGTCCACCGACACACAAAAACATGTGTTAATCATTTAATGCCACAAAAAATACTCTTCCTCCTCATATACTCACATATCGCACATTCATTATAAAAATATCACCGTTAATATATTATTAAAATATTATATTTGAATGAATTATTTTATCAGAAAAAGATAAAATATTAATTTTCAACAATTGTCACTTTAAAAATTTTCTCCATCTATATCCACATAAAATCAATATTTTCCTCATCATATAAATCAACAATTAATTATTCACAAATAATATTACAGAATCACGATCGCAACTGGTAGTGAGTTTGAATCAAATATTGTCTCTTAGAGATTATACAAACTCAAAAGGAGTCCTCATTACAATTTTTATCACACTATTTCGCAGAATAGTGAGGACTACTAATGCTATCATCTGGCCCGTCACTCCAGTTCCCGACTAGTCCTCGCTACGTTCTCATTTCTGAAGAGAACAATGAAAGTAAAGGTGAGCTCAACTAGCCTAAGTAGGAAATATTATGACTAAGATAATGCGAGAATATATTATCGTTAGCCTTCAACGATGTTAAAGCGATACAATATAACAACCATCAAGTTTAAGCTGCGGTGAATAAATAATCCATTAAAAGAGTCAAGTAGAGAATAAAATCTACTATCTTTTATGATTTAAAAGGTTTTCATGACTTTTATCATTTGGGACTCGACAATAAATAATCCACATCATCGAATCACCCCACGCTACTACGGCCGAGGATATTCTTTAGTATCACGACCACAAATTATCCATGCACTACGTGCGAGAATATTTGTGTATTCAATAATGGTCATGATCATACCAACAATCTGTCCATCGATGCACTCACGGGCCAATGAGGACTTTTACCATATCATTTGTAGCATTACGGTCATGATTACACCGAATAATCCACAGTCATAATCATACCAAGTCCATCTATGCACTATGAGCCACGAGATGACTTTCAAAAAAAATATAAACATGAGGATGATGACAATGATATAAGAATTGATAAAACAAGTTCAAGAATTAATTTATTCGAGGAACTAATAATGTCCAAATTGTCGACATGATACTACTTTGTAGAGTAAAATTCAAGAATGCTCGGAAGAATATTTCCATGAAAAGATCTTTGGATGAAAGCGCAAATATCAAAGATATTCCACAAATTTCATGGAGTATAGAAGTCAAAACTTTAACCAATTTGAGTATAACAAGGAATGGAATAACAAAAGAAATCACCGAGGCATGCGATAGGCCTTGCAGGCGAGTTATTCCAAGAATAATAAATAACGAGAATCGGTCCGGCGTAAAATGCATGAGCGAGGATATTCAACGAGAATAATAAAGATGGAATCGGTCCGCGTAAAAGCGCTTGCAGACGATATATTCAAGCGAAGAATAATAAAAAGGCGGAATCGGTCCGGCGTAAAAAACGCATGATGATGCGAGGATATTTCAAGCGAGAATAATAAAAAGCGAAATCGGTCGGCGTAAAGAAGCGCATGACGAGGATGTTCAACAGAATGATAAAGAATGGAATAATGAAGAATTTCACCAAGTATAGGGGTGGCAGCGTATCTGAGTTCTTCAATAGAATAATAAAGAATGGAATAAAGAAGTTCTCTTCATAGATAAGAAAGAAATAATACTCCCTACCTTTAGAAAAACTGGATACTGGAATAGTGAGGTAGCAGACTTCTCTTCTTCTTTCTATAATTTCTCTCTATAATAATCGCTCTAAAGCTTTTGTGAATTGGTGAGAAATGAAGAAAAATGAGCTTTATTTATAGAAAAATATAGTTTCGATAATTGCGTTTTGGGGCTCGAAAATTTCGAAGACAATACCTCCAACTTTTTCTTTATTTTTAATTTAGTCATGGAAGTATTATCAAACTTGCACCACCTCCCCTAATAGTAAATAATGTGATTTAATAGTAAATTATGTGAATCAATAGTTCTAGACATGTGAAAATATGAATTACAGTATAGTACCTCCATCTATACCTCCATTTTTAACTTAGTCATGCAAGTATTATCAATCTTGCACCAACTCCCCTAATAGTAACAAGAATGTGAAACAATAGTATACACATGTGAACAAATAGTTATAATAATGTGAAATAATAGCAATCAATTGCTCATTTATCCGGTTAAATACCCGATTGGTCAATATAACATCCAGACATCAATTATTATCGAAATAATTGTCGATTTTCACAAACACAAATAATTCCAACACAATGAAACCATTTTTATCAAAAATATAAATTTTAAAATTTCAAAGTTTGACTTTTCCCGAAAAAGTCAACTATTGACTTTGACGAATAGTGAATTAAAAAAATTTGTGTTTATAGACTATTTTTACTAATTTCATCGTTTCGGACTCAAATATCACGTCCGCGTCTCCAAATTCAACTCCGAACACAACTTCAATTTTAATAACATTCATAATTAATATTATAACTTACAATATTTATCAACCGGTCGTTCCAGGAAGAGGGGCTTTCGATAAGGATTTCTCCTATTGGCGCGCAATTAGGTGACCAAACCTCTCATGATGAGAACTTCTAGACATTATAAATATTGCAATTTAATAATATGAATAACTTTGTCGTCTCAATTATTGATTTAATAAAATAACATATTATGCGGATGATCTTATGACAATAATCGAATTAATAATATGAGAGATATGATGATGACAATTATTGTAGCAATAATTGAGTATAATTGAGTGACTTCACGTAAGCATCAATAATCAATATCGTGTGCTCTTATCTGACCACACGTATTACATTGTATTTTTACTACCTAGGGTAGTTCGGCGATTAACGGTAAAACTTCGTAGTTATTTTCATAAAATATTTTTATCGTTTTCTCAATCCAACAATAATTCCGTTGTGGGGGTCCTGATGATTGTCTTGGTTTATACGAATATTCCTGTTAAAAGCGAATATTCTCCAACCAATCGAATATTATATAACAACTTGCGTACTTTGCAAAATTTGTAAATATTACCCACAACTATAACATTATATCAAATCCACACCATAATATTCAAAAATATATTTTGAGAAAATTTAATCTTTATTCAAAAAGTTGGGGTCTTACAACCTCCCTTCTTATGAAATTTCGTCCTCGAAATTTAGGTGCATATACTGGTATGTCGAAGAGGTGAGGATACTTTGATTTCATTTGATTCTAACTCCCATGTCATTTCCTCAACATCGTGGTTTCTCCACAAAACTTTGACTTGAGGTATAACCTTGGGCGTAGAATATGTTCCTTCTTATCCAAGATTTGGACGGGAACCTCTTCATACGTCAAACCTTCCGCTATTCGTCATGGGTTCTAACTTTCGATAATGTGGTTCGGGTCTTTCACATATTTACGTAACATGGATATGTGAAAAGCGTTATGAAACACGAGACATACTTAGCGTAAAGCGAGTCTATAGGCCACAGTTCCTACTTGATCGAGGATTAAAAATGGGCCGATGAATCGAGGATTGAGCTTTCTTCTCTTTCCAAATCTTGTAACTCCTTTCCATGGAGCAACACGTAACAACACATGATCTCGATATCGAATTCTACATCCTTTCGATGAAGATCAAATAACTCTTTTGTCGATCTTGTGAGGTTTTTATCGTTGTCGGATCGTTTGAATCTTTTCCGTAGTCATACGTACCAACTCTGGTCCCCAACAACGTTGCTTCACCCACCTCATCCCAAAGATCTTTGGAAGCGACACTTTCTTCCATCTGGCGCCTCGAATGGAGCCATGCGATACTTGCTTGATAAGCTGTTGTTGTAGGAAAACTCCACCGATGGTAAGAACTTGTCCCAACTTCCTTGAAGTCGAGGGACACGAGTCTTAATAGATCTTCAAGAGTTTGAATCGTCCTCTCCATTGCCCGTCAAGCCCAAGGATGATATCCGAAGCTAAATCGTAAATCCGTGCCCATAGCTTTTTGCAAACTAACCCAAAATCTTGAAGTGAATCTTGGGTCTCGATCGGAAACTATGGATCTTGGCATACCATGCGATCTTACAATCTCGTTTATGTATACATCTGAGCAAGGCGTTCAAGTGTATAAGTTTCTCGTATCGGTAGGAAATGAGCGGAGACTTGGTCGATATATCAACAATGACCCAAATTGCATCTATGCCTTGAGAAACCTTGGGAAGGCCGGTGCTTGAAATCCATGGTAATGTGCTCCCACTTCCATTCTTGAATTTCAAGTGGTTCTGATGGACCTTTTGGTACTTGATGCTCGCCTTGACTTCGTTGACACGTTAGACACCTTGAGATAAAAAGCGTTATCTCTCTCTTCGTATTGCTCCACCAAAATGTATGGCGAATATCACGATACATTTTGGTACTCGAGATGGATTGCAAGCGGTGTGTTATGTGCCTCCATCATGATTTTATACTTTAAATCGGGGTCGTTAGGAACCACAAAGTGCGGAGTTGACTCAAGTATTCCTTCTTCATCGATTCTTGCTTCCAAGGCATAGCACCTTCTTGCACTTTCTTCTTCATACGCATTAGCTCCGGTCCGTAGCTTGGCGACTTTAACTTTATCGATTAAAAGTCGTTTTACTCGTATGTTCGCCATCATCACATGGGTCCCTGGAGTCTTTAACTCTATCTTCATCCTTTGCAAGTCACACAAAATGGGCCTTTGTGTTGATAATATCGCATTCGCACTTGCATATGATCTTCTACTCGATGCGTCACTACCACGTTTCGCTTTTCGAGGATGGTATTGGATGGTATGATCATAATCTTTCAAGCAGATTCAAGCCCAGCGTCGTTGTCGCATGTTGAGTTCCTTTTGAGTGAAGAAATATTTGAGGCTTTTATGATCCGTAAAGATCTCCACTTTCTCTCCATACAAGTAATGCCTCCAAATCTTTAAGTGCGAAGACAACGGTATTTGCTGACTCTAGATCATGAGTAGGATAATTCCTCTCATATTCTTTGAGTTGTCGTGAGGCGTAAAGGCTATGACTTTCCCATGTTGCATGAGAACACATCCTAACCCTTTGCCGAAGCATCTGTAGATGACAAATCCCTCCGAACCGGATGGTATTGTCGAGCAGGTCTTTGAAATGAGTCTCCTCTTGAGTTCTTGAAAACTCTTCTCATATTCCTCGCTCCAATAGAAACTTTGTATCTTCCCAAAGTCAATTTGAGTTAATGGAGTAGCGATTCGAGAAAACCCTTCTACGAATCTCAGATAATAACCATTAAGCCGAGAAAGCTACGTACTTTTGATCATTTGATTTAGGTTGCTCCCGACTTTGAATAACTTGATCTTTCTTTGGGTTGACGGATATTCCATGACTTGATACTCGCGTGCCCAAGGAATGCTACTTCCTCAAAGCGAACTCGCATTTCTTCAACTTGGCATAAAGCTTATATTCACGAAACTTTTGGAGTATCGACCTCAAGTGTTGCTTTCATGATCTTCACGGACTTTTTGGAATATATGAGGATGTCGTCGATAAAGGCGACCACAAAATGATCAAATATTCCTTGAATACTCGGTTCATCATATCCATGAAAGCGGCGGAAGCATTAGTCGATCAAAAGACATGACTAAGAATTCATAATGCCCGTCTCCAGAGTTTATAAAGCGATCTTTGGAATATCCTCGATTTTAACCTTGGTGATGATATCCGAGCGAAGATCGATCTTTGAAAAAATTGTGCTCCTTAAGCTGATCAAACAGGTCATCAATACGTGGCAATGGGTACTTATTTTTGATGGTGACATGATTCAACTCTCGATAATCAATACAAAGTCGCATACTCCCATCTTTCTTCTTCACGAATAGAGCAGGGAGCACCCCAAGGAGCGTACTAGGGACGAATGAAACCAATGTCTAACAATTCCTACAATTGAGTCTTTAACTCACGAAGTTTGATAGAGCCATTCGATATGGGGCTTTGGAAATGGATTTTGTCTGGAGTTCAAGGTCGATACAAAATTCAACTTCACGCTCTCTGGGGTAGGCTAGGGAAGTTCTTGGGGAATCGCCGGGAAATTTATTAACAATAGAAATATCCTTCAAATCTAGCGTATTTTTTGTTTAAATCGTGACATGAGCTAAGAAAGCTTGACATCCGTTTTTCAATAAGCGAATAGCTTTATGGCTTGAGATAGTAGTGATTGATTTTAATGGTTTGGTCACTTGAATTTGCATAATAGGTTTATTAGGAATATCAAAGCTAACAACCTTACAAAAATAATCAATTTTAGCATGATAAGTAGTTAACCAATCAATCCCTAGAATCACGTCAAATGCAAGAATTTTTAATGAAATAAGATCGACGGTGTAATGTGAGGGTACCGATTTGAATCAAACAAGACTTATAAGCGAGTGGATGTAATGAAGGTTTCTCCCAATGGAGTTTCTACAGATAAGTCGAAGTCTAATTTCTCTCGGAGTCAAATTTAATCTTTGGCGCAAGTAGGAGAAATAAAAGAATGGGTAGAACAGGTATCAAATAAGGTATAGACTTCACTAAAGTTTATGATAAGCTTTACTCGTGATAACCTCGTTCGGGTTCCTTGCTTTACGGGAGGTCACAACAAACGCTCTCCCTTGCGACTTCTGGCTTTGACTTTTACGGGATGGCCTTTGGTGCCTCCATCCTATTTGAATTTGTCTTCTTGGTGAGCGACAAAATCGAGCCAAGTGACCTTCTCTTCCACAATTATAACATGCTTTGGATGGCATCGCAGTTTGGTTTGGATGATGTGTCCCTCCCTCGCATTTGAAGCATATGATAGGTGGTCGTTCTCCTTCCTTAACAACGGGTCTTTGGTCTTTGACGTCTTTCCATCATTGTTGAATCTCCTTTTCTTGAAATGTCCATTTTATTGTCTTGGCTATGATTACCACCATAGAAGTGGTTACCATTTACGGCATGTTGATTCCTCCACGTTTGTTGTCACCGCTCCGATGGTGATTATTACCCTTTGGTATTTTCATTTGCGTATTTGCTTTCTCTTGGTTGCGTTGACTCGTTATCGTGCTCAACAATGAGCCCTATTTACAACATCGAATACAAACCACGGTTTATGAGAAATAAGATATTGTCATATCTCGGTTTCAAACCTCTTAAAAATATTGGTCATTCGCTCCTCATTATCGACCAAATGGGATGCAAACCGGGATAACTCGCAAATTTAGCCTCGTATTGCGACACGGTCATATTATTTTGTTCTAACTTGATAAACTTCACCTCCTTCATGTATGCGAATACTTTCGGAAAGTACTTGTCGTTGAGCGACTCTTGGAACTTCTCCCAAGACATCTTCTTGTCGTCGTCGGTGAGTACGTTTTCTGATTCCCACCGATGTCGCCTCTTCACGCAACATAAAGGTGGCGAAGGAAACCTTTTGTTCCTCGGAGCATCCCAAGACATCAAAAATCTTGGTTATCTGCTTTATCTATGCTTCCGCCTAAAGTGGTTTTAGCTCTCCAATAAACTCCGGTGGTCCCAGCTCCTTGAACTGTTTGGCGGTGACCGTCCGAGAGTTGCCAGTGTTTCCACATGCATTTTGGACAGGAGCCGCTCTCGCCTGATGTTGCATGAATTGCATGAAGCCCCGGAACATTCCATCGTTCATCATTTGGTCAGTGTTGTTGTTTGCATGAGGATTGTCGCCTTCCTGATGCACATTGTCCTGGTTATTGATATGTGGAGACTCAACGGTCTCCTGTACTCCATTGATGTTCTCAACATTCTCGGATGCCATTTTCAAATACTGCCACAAAACAAGGGTTAATTGACATAAAACATATTATCCCTACACTCTGACTGACCAATTAAATACCAAATAAACTTAGGTAGGTCATAGTAGCGAAGGAATTTCCCGTCTCTCCCCTCCTAGTTCTAGTCTCACATCTTAGCCATGGATCATATCCCTAAGCTTTGATACCAACTGTGACGCTCCCAAAATAGGTATACATCACCCATCTTGAGTCGTCAGATACATGGTATAGAATTCAAACAACAACTTAATATATCTGTTTGTCGTATACAATACGACAAAAAACATAAGTGTGAGTTTGAATACAAATATTATCTACTAGATATTATACAAACTCAAAAGGAGTCCTCATTACAATTATTATCACACTATTTCGCAGAATAGTGAGGACTACTAATGCTATTATCATGCGGCGATCACTCCAGGTTCCCCGACTAGTCCTCGCTACTTTCTCATTTCTGAAGAGAACAATATGAAAGTAAAATGGTGAGCTCAACTAGCCCGATAGGAAATATTATGACTAAGATAATGCGAGAATATATTATTGTTAGCCTTCAACGAGTGTTAAAGCGATCTGATATAACAACCATCAAGTTTAAGCTGCGGTGAACAAGCGATCCATTAAAAAAGTCAGTAGAGAATAAAATCTACTATCTTTTATGATTTAGAAGGTTTTCATCACTTTTATCATTTGGGACTCGACAATAAATAATACACATCATCGAATCACCCCCGCACTTTCTGCCGAGGATATTCTTTAGTATCACGACCACAATTATCCATGCACTACGGGCGAGAATATTTGTGTATTCAATAATGGTCATGATCATGCCAACAATTTGTCCATCGATGCACTACGGGACAATGAGGACTTTTATCACATCATTTGTAACATTACGGTAATGATTACAAGAATAATCCACAGTCATAATCATACCAAGTCCATCTATGTACTTTATGAAGCCACATATGATTTTCAAAAAATATAAACATGAGGATGATGACAATGATATAAGAATTGATTAAACAAGTTCAAGAATTAATTTATCATGAACTAATAATGTTCAAATTGTCAACATGATCTTTGCTTTGTAGAGTAAAATTCAAAATGCTCGGAAGAATATTTTCATGAAAAGATATTGGATGAAGCCTTGAAATATCGAGGATATTCCACTAATTTCATGGAGTATAGAAGTCAAAACTTTAATCATTTGAGTATAATAAAGAATGGAATAACAAAAGAAATCACCGGGCATGCGATAGACCGCATGAGGCGAGTTATTCAACGAGAATAATAAATAACGGAATCGGTCGGCGTAAAACGCATGACATGGCGATATTCCAACAGAATAATAAAGGCGGAATCGAATCGTCGAAGCGTAAAAGCGCGCGAGACATGATATTCAACAGAATAATAATAAAAAAGCGGAACCGAGTCCGGGCGTAAACGCATGCATGACGAGGATGTTCCAGCGAGAATAATAAATAATGGAACCGGTCCAAGCGTAAGCGCTTTGACAGGATGTTCAGCAGAATGATAAAGAATGGAATAACGAAGAATTTCACCAAGTATAGGGTAGCACGGCGTATCTGAGTTATTCAATAGGATAATAAAGAATGGAATAATGAAGTTCTCTTCGTAGATAAGAAAGAAATAATACTCCCTACCTTTAGAAAAAGCTGGATCTTTGGAATAGTGAGGTAGCGAACTTCTCTTCTTCTTTCTATAATTTCTCTATAATAATCGCTCTAAAGCTTTTGTGAATTGGTGAGAAATGAAGGAAGAATGAGCTTCTATTTATAGAAAAATATAGTTTCGATAATTACACGTTTGGGGCTCGAAAATTTGAAGACAATACCTCGACTTTTCCTTTATTTTTAATTTAGTTATGAAAGTATTATCAAACTTGCACCACCTCCCCTAATAGTAAATAATGTGATTCAATAGTAAATTATGTGAATAAATAGTTCTAGACATGTGAAAATACGAATTACAATATAGTACCTCCATCTATACCTCTATTTTTAACTTAGTCATGCAAGTATTATCAATCTTGCACCAACTCTCATAATAGTAACAAGAATGTGAAACAATAATATACACATGTGAACAAATAGTTATAATCATGTGAAATAATAGCAATCAATTGCTCATTTATCCGGTTAAATACCCGATTGGTCAATATAACCTCCAAACATCAATTATTATCGAAATAATTGTCGATTTTCACTCACACAAATAATTCCAACACAATGAAACCATTTTTATCAAAAATATACATTTTGAAATTTTGAAGTTTGACTTTTCCAAGAAAAAAGTCAATTTGTTGACTTTTTGACCAAATAGTGAATTCCAAAAAATTTTGTGTTTATAGACTATTTTACTAATTTCATCGTTAGGACTCAAATATCACGTCCGCGTCTCCAAATTCAACTCGAACACAACTTGATTTTAATAACATTCATAATTAATATTATAACTCACAATATTTATCAACCATGTCGTTCCCATAAAAAGAGGGCTTTCGATAAGGATTTCTCCTATTGGCGCTATGATTAGGTGACCAAACCTCTCTCTTGTGAACTTTTAGACATTGAAAATATTGCAATTTAATAATATGAATAACTTTGTCGTCTCGATTATTGATTTAATAAAATAACATATTATGCGGATGATCTTATAACAATAATAATCGAATCAATAATATGAGAGATATGATCGATAATTCTTTGTAGTAATAATTGAGTATAAGCGAGTGACTTCTCACGTAAGCATCGATAATCAATCTGAGTGTGTTCTCTTATCTGACCATGCGTATTCTTTTGTATTTTTACTTACTAGGGTAGTTCAGCAGTTAACAGTAAAACTTTCGTCGTTATTTTCATAAAGTATTTTGTCGTTTTCTCGATCAAATAATAATTAGTTGTGGGGGTCCACCGATGATTGTCTTAGTTATCTGAATATTCCTGTTAAAAGCGAATATTCCCTGACCAATCGAATATTATATAACAACTTGCGTACTTTACAAAATTTATAAATATTACCCACAACTATAACATTATATCAAATCCACACCATAATATTCAAAAATATATTTCGAGAAAATTTAATCTTTATTCAAAAAGTTGGGGTCTTACATTATTCGTATTCGAAAAAAATAAATATATCTGTATTTGGTTTAAAGGTATCCGTAAATAGGCGGATACGAATACGGATATAGGCGTATTCGTATTCGTTTAACATCCTACTGTATATATATTAGGTAAATAGCGGATATCCGAATTCGGATCCGTATCCGGAATTCGTATTCAAATAACTTATATATATATATATATTAAATATTATATAATAAGTAAAACAATTTTTTTAAAAATGGTCTTCCTTATATAATGTGGGTCGAAGTGCAAATTAGGGTTCACATGACCTAAATAAATTAAATGTACAAATTAGTGTTCACATTACCTAATTAAATGAAGACAGAAAAGTTAAAAATAAATGTGTTGGACCCGAGAGAAGCCTCCACGTATTCCGAGGCAGAAGACTCGTGGAAGCGGCTCATTTTGGGAATTGATTGAGTGGTTGGATTGGTGGCTAGGAGGACAGGACAATATGGACATTATTCTAATGACTAAATGGTATTTCTGGAATTTCCTTAAAGACATGTGTCTGGCATGTGACTACTTAATTTCCAAGAAACTCTATAAATACCACTTCCATTCCATTAGGAAGGAACTTCTGACTCTTTTGAAATTTTGGAGCTTGGACATTCTCTCTCAACTCGAAGCACTCAAGAAGGCTCTCTGAATCCCTGTTACCCTAACAAGATTTTCGGATTATAGAAGTCTCTCTCAACCCGAAGCACTCAAGAAGACTTTTGGAATCCATGTTACCCTAACAAGGTTGTTAGATTCTAGGAGTTCTGTCACTTGTCATTGGAGTAATCGATCACCTGTTCTTCTCTCATCTCAATCCATCAATTAATTTCGTACTCTTCGTAGATTTCTCTCCTCCTCAGCCAACACGAAACTCTAACCCTAGCAATGCACGATTTTCTTGCCCACATATAATAATTAGTTTTCAGTATTATACGAAAATTATTTTAAAAATATATCATTTCACTTCTAATTATAAAGTAGGAAATAACACTTTTATTATAATATTAATAAATTGAAATAAGTATAGATAATGAATTTTTACTATTATAAAGTTAAAATGTAAAATGTATCATTCAACAAGAAAATTATATACTAGAAGAACAAAACTATAGCTATTAGCTTGTTATAAGTTTTTTACTTTCAAAACTTACTTGTAATGTTGGGAGGCGGGAACAATGAACAATATAATTTTATTGTTAAAATGTTTTAAGTCCGAATTAATTTAGAATTAATCTAGAAGGAGGTTGAATAATTAATTCACGTTTATGAATTTTTGAGTGGAGAGAATATTTATCACTTTCATTTGCCCAATTATTTAGAAATTAGAAGTTCAAATATTTAAAGTAAGTCTAAAGTAAATTTTGGATCAAGTTAGATTAACTAGTTGTCAATTGTCACATATACATTATAACTCGCACTCTCCATAAGTATAAAAAAATAAAATAAACTTTTTATAACTATGTAAATTTAATCTATGTATTGAGGATAAATTATAAATAAAATTCATCATAAACATATTATTAAAATTTTAATCAAGTATTTGAGAAAAAATAATTAAATATTCAATATATGTAAACTTTTGAATTTAATTTTAAATTATACATATTCATACACACTACAAATTATTACTCTTACATAAAAATGAATATCTACTTATTAATGGACATGTAAACATTAATAAGTAGAGCATTCATTTTGAAATTTAGGATTTCAAAAATGATAAAAACTTATTTGAATTGTAATTTAGAACATTGATTATTGTATTTAAATATTTATGAAAAATAAATAAACTAACATTCATTCATTAATAAATAATATTTTAAAACTCATTATTATTTTTTATTCTAGTTATAGTTAGAAAATAAATGATAAGCAAAAAAATTAAATCAAGATCCGTAGTATTTAAGAGAGAAGAGCATTCTTTTGGTTCGTTGTGTGTGTTATTTTTAGTATTGCTATAACACACGGTGTCATTGTATCTTGGGAGATAAGTGTCATTGACTAAGCACCAATAAGGAGGGTATAATTGTCTTAAGAACATAGTACGAAGTACTAGTTTTGACAATTCTATTTGTTGCATCTTGGTTCATTTGAGATAAGTTCATATATATATATATATATATATATATATATATATATATATATATATATATATATAAAAATTTTCTTCAACGAATTCTGGAGAGGAAGCGATCTAACAATGAACCGGATATAGCGAGCGGAAAAACCGTCGCTATATCATAGAAAATCGGCTTTCTACTATGTTATAGCGACGGAAAAAACTGTCGTTATAGCCGGTTCGTTCTTAGTTCGCTGGATATATATATATATATATATATATATATATATATATATATATATATATATATATATATATACGGTCCGGATCTTAAAATCATCCTTTATTTAACATACTTTGCTCACCCCCTTTAGCGACGGACCGGACGACGATTCGATCTGTCGCTAAATGTTCGGTTCGTCGCTATATGTTACAAAAAAATAAACTTTATACTAACTGGATCCCCTTAAACTAATTTAGAGTCTATATGGGGAGGATTTATATTTAGGGGCCCAATTATAAAATTGGTGGAACTTAGAGGGACTAAAGTGTTATTAACCCTTCAAGGGAGTAAAACGACTTCCCAAGTCCACCTTTTGCCTCTACTTGGCGACTTGGTCCCCAATTAACCAGAGCAGTTTCTTGCTCATTGCTGCACATTAAAATTTTTTATAAAAATAATCTCTCAAATATCTTTTTGTTTTCTCTCTCAATAACCTTTAGATTCCACCTTCTAGTTTAAAATATTTATTGAAATTAATACCTGCAAAAATGGAAATGGCCGGACAAGGAGACGGACCTGCAATTGGAATCGATCTTGGAACAACATACTCTTGTGTGGCTGTTTGGCAACATGGCCGCGTTGAAATCATCGCCGACAGTCAGGGTAAAAGAACGACGCCGTCTTATGTCGCTTTCACGGAAACCGGGCGATTTATAGGCGAAGAAGCTAAGAACCAGGCTGCTATAAATCCGATCAACACCGTCTTTGGTAATTAATCCATGCAATTCCTTTTCTCTCCCTCGCGCTAATCAATATTACCTCCGCCGAGGAGAAAGAGCCCTATTTTCCATGTTTATTCATTATTCTTTGCCAACTATAAATTTGGCTCATTTAGCTTTATAAGAGTAAAGTAAAAATGATAAGTATTATTAGAATAATAAGTGTCGTTTAAAATATTAAATATTATTAGAACAATTACAAAAGTGTTATTAATATATATATATATATATATATATATATATATATATATATATATATTTGACAACATAATTTTGTTTTGCCAATATCAACAGCCAAAAACTCTCTTTAAAAAATGTCTAATCCGTTTTAGGCAAACTTCAATATTTCTATCAAATGCAAGTAGGATATTTTCTTAAGAATAAAAAAATAATCTGTTTTTGGATTAATCTCCTCTATTACAATCAAATGCAAGTAGGATTTTTTCTTAAGAGAAAAAAAAAATCTATTTTTGGATTAAGATCTCATCAATTACAATCAAATGCATGTAGGATTTTCTCTTAAGAAAAAAGAACATATTTTTGGATTCGGATCCCCTGTATTACATGTGTCCTCCAATTTCTTTCGATATATATTTAGCACACAATTATTGATATATATATTCATAATTATATTGATACTCAAATAATAAATCTTATAAATTAGTACTATTTTTTTACATAATTTATAATATTCATAATTATATTGATACAAATTAAATAAAATAATGTTAATTTTGAGTTTAAAAATATTTAAAACTAATTTTTAAAAAAGTATATACTGATTTTATAATTTAAAACAGAGGGAATATGATATTTTCAAATGATTAGTCTCATATAAGTAATGAGGTTGAGACTCACGTAAAAATATCTTCGCTTCAAAAAATTAAGCTAAATATTCATTACCCGCACCCACGGGTCGAATTATATGGCATATATTTCTAAAAAGGAAATTGATATTTCCATAATATTTTTTAATATTTACATATGAAAAGTGTCGCTTTCGATATATAGCAACGGTGAAAATTGTTGTTATAAATCGTCGTTATAAGATCTATAATGACGATTTTGTGAAAATATTATTTTTTGTTGTAAATGTATCAGTTACTTCTAAAAGGATAAGCTAGCCATTAACTGACAAACGGATAGTATTTACTCCCTCCGTCCCAGAATAAAAGTCCTTATTACTATTTTGGGTTGTCCCATGTTAAATGTTCTCTTTCTTTTAATAACCAAACTTTTACACATTTTTTCCTATTATGCCCGTAGCATTAAATATCTCATACTTTTCTTATTTTAATTCTCTCTCCATATTTAATGACATTATTATGAGCAATTTTGTCATTTTATTCCTCTTCTTAATATGCGTGAAAAGTCCACCAGGACTTTATATCTTGGGACGGAGGGAGTATTAAATTTTGGGTAATGCTACCTGTCCTGAGTCACCGCCTAGAATCAACTACTATGGTATTGTAGCCTGTAGATTAGGCTGTCATATAAAAGTATAATTAGGGGTGCATTGTTATATTAGGATCCGGTTACTATAAAGTTAATTTTATAGTAAGTTGGTCAATTTGATCAATACAGTACTGACACGCAGAGGAAGAGATCACCTCTCGCCTGCATGTCGACATTGTATTAGTCAATTGATCTAAATTAATTTTATGTTAACTACTCCCGTTATATTGACACTCAAAATTTAATTTCCACTCTTATATTTTATGAAAGCGGGAGAATAAATTTAATATTGTTAAAATTAAACCACCCATTACTTATTTTATGTACTGATTTTTGATCAATACAGTCTGAAATATTTGTCCGAGTTTGCTCTCAATTGGCAAGTTCAATAAAATGGGTTTATCATCATAATTGGTGGGTTTTAGAATAAGTCTAGGCAGACCGAAATAGTAGACCGGATTATTGGACATTTTCAATTATATTTTTTTATTTTTTTTGCTTGTGCCTCTCAAAAAATGTATAGTATTTATTCCAACAAGAATTTTTACAAAAATATAGTGTTTTAGGTATACTTTGGATACATATAAAAAATATGGTTGTATAGTCTGTATAACCCTATTTTTGTATATGTATCCAAATTATACCTAAAAACTATATTTTGTAAAAATTTCTGTTGGAATAAATATTATACATTTTTTGAGAGTCATGAGAAAAAAAAAACCAAAAATTGAAAATGTCCAATAAACATGTCCATGTAGAAGGACTCTGGGCTTTATGTTTGTTTGTTTTTTTGTAATTTGGTTTTGTTTACAGATTCAAAACGATTGATCGGTAGGGAATTCAACAATTCATCATTACAGACTGACATGAAATTTTGGCCATTTAAGGTCATTCATGGTCCTCAAGGGAAACCATTGATTGTTGTCAATTACAAAGGTGAGGAGAAGCAATTTTCAATGGAGGAGATCTCTCTATGGTTCTAGTGAAGATGAAGGAGATTTAGAAGAGTATCTTGGATCAAAATAAAGAATGATGTTATTCTTGTCACCCGCCTACTTTAACGACTCCCAACGCCTTGATTTACAAAGGATGGAGCCATTCTTTGGCCTCAATGTCATATGTATCCTATGTGAGCCGATTCTGCTTTGCCATCACTTACGGGCTCCCAAGAAGCATCTAGCAGCGCAATCAAGCAATAAAGGAAGAATGTGCTTATATTTGATCTTGGTGGTGGTACTATTGATGTTTCTCTTCTCAATATCAAAAAGGACAAAATTGAAGTGAAAGCTACCGCGGGTAACACTCAACTTGGAGGAGAGGACTTTGACAATCGTATGGTGAAGCACTTTGCTCAAGAGTTCGAGAAGAACCACAAAAAGGACATGACTGGAAACCCTAAATCTCTTAAGAGATTGAGAACCGCTTGCGAAAAGGCAAAGCTTACTCTCTCTGCTACAGCAATGACTGTCATTGATGTAGATTCTTTGCACGAGGGAATTGATTTCTACGCAAAACTCACTCGTGACATATTTGAGGAGTTGAACAAGGATCTCTTTGAAGAATGTATGAAGCTTGTGGAGAAGTGTTTGAAGGATGCCAAAATGGACAAGGGAGAAATCCACGATGTGGTCCTCGTCGGTGGATCTTCCAGGATTCCAAAAGTCCAAAGTGATTCTCGCAGATGTTTTTAATCGGAAGGAACTATGCAAGATCATTAATCCGGACGAATTTGCCGCTTTATGGTGCGGTTGTGCAAGTTGCTATCTTGAGTGGCGGGCAATGAAAAGATTCAGGACTTGGTTACATTGGATCTTACTCCTATGAGCGTGGTAAATTTAAACTTCATCAAGGGAAGGCATCGAGGAAGAAATTGAGAAGATGGTACGAGAGGCTGACAAGTACAAGGCTGCTGATGAAGGGTACAAAAAGAAGGTTGACGCCATGAATGATTTGGAAAAATACGCCTATAAGATGAGGAACAACATCAAGGATGAGAAGATCAATTCCAAGATTTTGGATTCTATTGAGTGGCTGGATTGCAATCATCTTGCAGAGGCAGACGAATTCGAGGGCAGGAAGAAGGAGCTTGAGGACATTTGCAATAATTTTATCAACTTAAGTGTTGGTGGCCCCTCTGATGTTGGATGTTTAGATAATAATTTTATCAAGATTCAGGCCCCAAAGCCAAAGCAGCGTACTACACTGCGTGAGCTTTTGAAATTAGAACAGAGTCCTTAATTTATATGATTTTTACGAAACTGCTCTTTAAAACAAAATTGTTATCAAAATTTATCCTTAAACTTACATGAGTACTAAAAATGAGACCTCAATACCAATTCCATTAAAAAGTTTACGGAAGTTAGACTTGCAACAAATTAACATATTTGAGTTTCGGTATGAACTTTAAGTGATTCAATTTTAATTTGGATCTAACTCCAGAAATTTAGAGAGAGAGTTTGAAATTTCATTGATACCTTTTCATGACACTAAATCCTAACCCTCCATACCCAATGCTCATTTTAACTAGGCTAGGATCCATAACATGTTATGAGAGTAATAAGTATCCTTGGTAATTGAATATGTTGCTAAAGTAAAAGGGCTGAATGCTGAATAACATTTTGTCCCTCCAAGTTGTCATTTATTTTTAGTTATCTCTAAAGTTCATTTTTCGCCAATTAGGTCCTTTAAATGATAATTTTTGGCGTTTTAGTTCCTTTTATCCGATTTGACCCAATCCCGACCCGTTTTGACCAAATTTTGACTCAACCCGAACAAGTTTGATCCAACCCTAATTTCAGTAATTAATTTTTTTAAAAAAACTAAAAAGTTATAAAATTATTTTTAAAAAAATATTTTATTTTAAAATATTAAAAATTATTATTATTTTAAATATTTTAAAAAATTATTATTATTTTCAGGAAAAAATATTAGAAACTTTTATTTTTCATAAAATAATTAAAGTTTCCAAAAATATAGATTCAAAAAAATTAAATAAGAAAATAAAACTTTATTTTCGGATAACAAAAGTTTATGTCTTTACCATTTTTATATGTATTCATAATATTAGAATTTTTAAAAATAGAAATTAAAATACAAAAAAGCAAGTAAAAGATAAATAAAAAATTTAATTAAAAAATTGATTAATTTTTTTTAAAAAAAAAGAAATTAAAAAGCTTTAAAAATACATAATAAAATTACAACCTTTATGAGTATGAAGAAAATAACATATTTTACGAATACGAAAGAAATAATACTCCTTACCTTAGTAGGAGACTAAATCTGATTGGTATAGCGGAGATATTCTTGAGAAAAACTTGCACTATTTGCTACATTCAAAGTATCCTTATACTCAAAAGAAACACGCACAATATTATAGAAGAAGAATTCTATGATTCTTGTGTGATTTTCATTTATTAACTAAGCATTCTATTTATAGGAGAAGTCGACACTATTTAAATATAATCACGGACGCACAGTAAAGGAATTCACAGGCGAAGAATTCAGCAAATTTTCTGATTTTTACTATTCATCACTGTGCAATAAAATATTCTAATAAAATAAAAACTTTATATAAAATATAATATATATTCTAATTATAATCTAATAAAATAAATAACTTTATATATAATATAAAAAGTATTCTGTTTTATATAAAAAAATCTACTTTATTACTATTATAATAATAATAAAACAAAACTGAGACAACTTTCTACCGGCAATTTTGAAAAATGAGTAAGTGGGAGTCCATGTAATAAGTCAAACTTACAACAAATACTTCATGACAACCCCCCTTATTTATATCAAAAATTGAATAAATATTTACCACAAATCACTTATCTTTAATCAACACATTTTTAATTTTTCAACAACTATTCATCATTAATATTATAACTCACAATATTGACAACCAGATCATTCATAGGAAAGATGGGATTTTCTGATAAGAATTTCTCTTTATTGGCGCACAATTAAATAACCTAACCCCTTTCCTAGACAAAACTTTCTAGAAATTGTCAATAATGCAAATAATAATATGAATAACTATGTCGTCTCAATTATTGATTTAATAATATAAAATGACTGTATGGCTTGATATGACAGTGATTGACTTTAATGGCTTATTTGTTTGAATTCGCATAATAGGTTGGTTAGGAATATGAAAACTAACAACCTTACGAAAACAATCAATTTTAGCATGATGAATAGTTAACCAATCAATCCCTAAAATCACATCAAATGCAAGTATTTTCAAAGAGATGAGATCAACAGGTAATGTGAAAGTGTCGATTAGATGGATAAACCGAAATACGAATCCTTAATATTTGTTATTTTGTTTCACTGGATTCGTTTCCTTTAAAATATTTTTCATCATCCTCAGTCCTAAATGATGATATTACTGAATATTTTTGGCTTTGAGTGCAAAAGATGAATGATTTCGATGAATATCTTTGGCAGTAGTGCAAAGATGAGCAGTGTTTAGATGAACATGACCCGGTGATGAATATCTTTGGTAGGTAGTGCAAAGATGAATATTTAATTCGGATATATGTTGATTGATGTTACGAGGATAAAATATTGACGATGGACTTTTAAATTCATATATAGAAGATAGTAGACTTTATTCTCTATTTAACTCTTCTAATGAATTATTATTTTCATTGCGAATATTGATTTAAAACTTGTTGTCTATTGTATTCTATTAGATTTTTTCTGTTGAAGAATAACGATAATTTGTTCTATATTATCTTGGTGGTAATATTCTTTCTTTCTTAGGCTAGTTGAGCTCACCTTTTTCCTTTTTGTTCCATTTTTCTTCTCAGGAGGCGAGAATGTAGCGAGTACTAGTCGGGGTATGGAATGAAGGTTCTAGAAAGTCGTTTTAGTAGTCCTCGCCATTTTTATAAAATAATGTATCAATAATTGTAATGAGGACTTATTTGAGTGTGGATATATGTGGTAGCTGACACGTTGAGTAGAAGATCATATGTGGGAACGAGTGCGATGTTGTTAATACAAAGGCCTATTTTGTGTGATTTACAAAAGATGAAGATAGAATTCAAGACTCTGGGGACCCATACAATGATGTCAAGTATACGTATAGAACCAACTTTAATCGAAAAAAGTTAAAGTTGCTCAAGTCACGAACCGGAGGATGATGCGTATGAAGAAGAAAGTGTAAGAAGGTCTTTATTCCGTAAGTAAGAATCGATGAAGAAGGAATACTTGAGTCCACTCGGACTTTGTGTTCTAACGATTCTAATTTGAAGTCAAGATCGTGATGGAGGCACATAATACACCGTTTGCAATCCATCCTGGAAGTACCAAAATGTATCGTGATCTTCGACATACATTTTGGTGGAACAATATGAAGAGAGAGATTGCAAAGTTTATCTCGAGGTGTTTAACTTGTTAACGTGTAAAGGCGAAGCATCAAGTGCCAAAGGGTCCATTGCAACCACTTGAGATTCCGAAATGAAAGTGGGAACACATTACCATGGATTTTGTTACGGGTCTTCCCACGGTTTCTCAAGGCATAAATGCTATTTGGGTTATTGTTGATAGATTAACCAAGTCTGCTCATTTCTTGTCGATACGGGAGACTTATTCCCTTGAACGTCTTGCTAGTATGTACGTGAATGAGATTGTGGAGTTGCATGGCATGCCAGTATCCATAGTTTTGGATCGTGACCCAAGATTCATTTCAAGATTTTGGGTTAGCTTGTAAAAAGCTATGGGCATGGATTTATGGTTCAGTTCGGCATACCATCCTCAAACGGACGGGCAATCAGAGAGGACTATTCAAACTCTTGAAGATCTATTAAGACTCTGTGTCCTAGACTTCAAAGGCAGTTGGGATAAGTATTTACCATTGGTGGAATTCTCCTACAACAACAGTTATCGTGCAAGATATAGGTGTGGCTCCATTGAAGCATTGTATGGGACGAAAATGTCGCTCTCTCTAATATGTTGGGATGGGTGGGTGAAGCAACATTGTTGGGACCCGAGTTTAATGCGTATGACTACAAAAAGATCCAAATGATTCGACAGCGTATACAAAGCGGCACGAGGATCGACAAAAAAAGAGTTATGCGGATCTTCATCGAAAAGACGTGAAATTTAGTATTGGGGATCATGATATCATTGCGTGTTGCTCCATGGAAAGGAGTTACAAGATTTGGGAAGAGGAAAGCTCAATCCACGATTTATTGGTCCATTTTGATTCTTGACCGAAAGTAGAAAATGTGGCCTATAGACTCGCGTTACCTCCAAGTATGTCTCGTGTTCATAATGTTTTTCATATATCGTGCTACGTAAATATGTGAAAGACCCAAACCACGTTATTGAGTTAGAGCAGGACGAGATATAGAAGACTTAACGTACGAAGAGGTACTATCAAGATCTTGGATAGGAAGGAGCATGTCCTACGACGAAGGTCATACCACAAGTTAAAGTTTTGTGGAGAAACCCGCTACTATGAGGAAATGACACGGGAGTTGGAAACGGAAATGAAAGCGAGGTATCCTCATCTTTTCGAAACACCAGGTACGTATGTCAATTTCAAGGACGAAATTTCAAAAAGAGGAGAGGTTGTAAGACCCCAACTTATTATAAATAAAATTAAATTTTCTCTATTTATTATTTTGAAATAGTAAGAGTTGATTTGATTAATATGGTTAGTTATAGGTAAAATACATAAATATTTTAAATAAGAAAGTGGTTATAAAATATTCATTTTATCGGAGAATATTCGTTTGGTCGTGGAATATTCTTCTTGTTTGGGAATATTAAATGCATTTGCCGCAAACCTTGTGTGGGCCCCATAACTAAAAGCGATTGGATGAAGAAAACGCAAGTATAAGTTGTTTATAAATAGCAGGCGTAGTTATTGTTATCAATTATCTTGTTGGAATACCCGGTGGTTAAAACACGATGTCTGGCGTTGTTCACATGAGAGCATTGCAGTATTGCACCAATTATTGATTCTTACGTGAAGGCACTACTTCAATAATTGTTCTGATAATTCTTGTCGATTATTTTATTTTATTGATTCAATAATTGTTGCGTTGATATTTTATATTACTGTTGTTTCAATAATTGTCACTACGCAGTATTTTCCATTATCGAAGCAATAATTTATATTATCTGAATAATATTATTAGATAACATTATTGGCAATGTCTAGAAAGTTCTGTTTAATGAGAGGTTTGGTCACCTAATTGTGCGCCAGTAAGGAGAAATCCTTATTGGAAAGCCCCCTCTTTTTTGGGAACTGTCTGGTTGTGAGTATTGTGATTCGGTAATATTATTTGTGAATAATTAATTATTAATTAATATGATGAGGAAAATATTCATTTTATGTGAATATAGATGGAGAAAATTTTTAAAGTGACAATTGTTGAAAATCGATATTTTATCTTTTCTGATAAAATAATATTTTATTATATTATTATAATATAATAATGATGATGTTTTTACAATGAATGTGGGATATATGAGTATATGAGGAGGAAGATTATTTTGTTGCAAAAGTTGTTTAAAACATGTTAAACATGTCTGTGGGCCCATTTCTTGACTGAAATTTGATTATAGCCTGTAAAATCACCCGTTTGTGGATTTTGGTCAATTTCTGTTTGGAATTTGGAAAAACTTTCTTCTGCAAAGTTGTAGATAATGAAATTTCCTATGGAAAAGACATGTGATTCGAATTTTTCTGACAAAAGGGCTATTTATTATGAATTATTGAAGTTCTGAAGTTCCGAAATAATTGATTTTGGAAGTTTTATTTATTTTTATTAATAAAAACATTTTTTATATTTTGTGGGCATCATTAACATGTGCAAGGTGGTTGAATTCAGATCTTAGAATGTGTGCGTAGGAATTTATATATAATATATTAATATTATATTAAATTTTCTGCTTTGGTGTTCTAAGCATTTTCCTATAAATAGGGTGCTTAGGTTAAAATTGAAAATCACACCAGAAATAAGTTTTCTCTCTCTTTCTCTCTCTATATTATCGAGCGTATTCTTGTGAGTAATTTGATACTTTGAGTGTTGTTATACGATGAAAGTTTCCTTCAACTCTATATCTAGTATTCCAGCCAGAAGTACTATTCTTTCGAGGTAAGGGATGTTATTTTCTTCTTAAATGATATTATTTTCTTCAATATCATTATGCCGAAATATTGGTTTGAACTTTTTATCAAATTTGAAACTTTTTGTGTCGAGGTTACTATTCACGAATACGGCACTATTCACCGAAAAAAATGAAATTTTCTTCTTTTTGTCCAAAATATCTATTATGGATACTAGCTTTGATTGTATCCATGTTTTGATCATTCTTGAATTTTACCCCACTATGATTATTTATGAGGTATTTTTGGACATGGATAAACCGAAATACGAATCCTTAATATTTGTTATTTTGTTTCACTGAATTCGTTTCCTTTAAAATATTTTTCATCATCCTTAGTCCTAAATGACGATATTACTGAATATCTTTGGCATGTAGTGCAAAGATGAATGATTTCTGATGAATATCTTTGGCCCGTAGTGCAAAGATGAACAAGTGTTTAGATGAACATGAACAACTAATGAATATTTTTGGCCGGTAGTGCAAAGATGAATATTTGATTCCAGATATATGTTGATTGATGTTACAGGGATAAAATATTGATGATGGACTTTTAAATTCATATATAGAAGATAGTAGAATTTATTATCTATTTAACTCTTCTAATGAATTATTATTTCCGCTGCAAATATTGATTTAAAACTTGTTGTCTATTGTATTCTATTAGATTTTTTCCTGTTGAAGACTAACGATAATTTGTTCTATTTTATCTTGGTCATAATATTCTTTACTGGGCTATTTGAGCTCACCCTTTTTCTTTTTGTTTCATTTTTCTTCTGAGGAGGTGAGAATGTAGTGAGTACTAATCGGGGTATGGAATGAAGGTTCTAGAAAGTCGTTTTAGTAGTCCTCACCATTTTTATAAAATAATGTATCAATAATTGTAATGAGGACTTATTTGAGTGTGAATATTGTCTAGATGACAATATTTGTATTTAAACTCACAGTTTTTATGTTGTATTAATAAAGTTGTAGTTGTTTCTGTACCATGTATTTTGACGACTCAGAATGGGTGTTGTATACCTATTTTGGGGGGGCGTCACAAATACGAAGGGTATTCACCATGCATGCGGTAATCCGCATAGACAGGTTACTCCCGCAGATTAATAAAGAATAAAATGACAACCTTTAAGAGTATGAAAAAAATAACATCCTTTACGAATGCGAAAGAAATAATACCTCTTATCTTAGTAGGAGACTAAATCTGACTGGTATAGCGGAGATATTCTTGAGGAAAACTTGCATTATTTACTACACTCAAAATATCATTATACTCAAATGAAATACGCACAATATTATAGAAAAAGAATTCTCTGATTCTGGTGTGATTTTTATTTCTTAACTAAGCATCCTATTTATAGGAGAATGGCAGAACACTATTTAAATATAATCACAGACGCACATTAAAGGAATTCACGGGCGAATTTTTTGACGAATTTTTTGACTTTTACTATTCATCACTGTGCAATAAAATATTCTAATAAAATAAAAACTTTATATAAAATATAATATATTATAATTATAATCTAATAAAACAAATAACTTTATATATAATATAGAAAGTATTTTGTTTTATATAAAAAGTTTTCTATTTTATTACTATTATAATAATAAAAAAACAAAACTGAGACAACTTTCTATCGGCGATTTTGAAAATTGAGTAAGTGGAGGTCCATGTAATAAGTCAAACTTACAACAAATACTTCATGACAACCCCTTTATTTATATCAAAAATTGAATAAGTATTTATCACAAATCACTTATCTTTAATCAACACATTTTTAATCTTTCAACAATTATTCATCATTAATATTATAACTCACAATATTGACACACAGATCATTCCCAAGAAAGAGAGACCTTTTCGATAAGAATTTCTTCTTATTGACTCGCAATTAAATAATCTAACCCCTTTCCTCCACAGAACTTTCTAAAAATTATCAATAATGTAAATAATAATATGAATAACTGTGTCGCCTCAATTATTGATTTAATAATATAAAATATTGTGTAGATGATACTGTGACGATAATTGAATCAATAATATGAGATACTTATCGCAAAGAATTCATCGTGGCAATTATTAAATGGTCGAGTGACTTCTTACGTAAGCATCAATAATCGGAGATATTATGCAATACTGGTGTCTTCTTGTGCAACCACACGACATCGTTCTTTTATCAACGGTATTTCAACAGTTAACGGTAAAAGTTTTACCGTTATTTTTATAAAAAGTTTATTTATGTCGATTTCTATATCCGACAGTCATTCCATTGTGGGGTCCACCAATGATTGTGTCGTCGTACGAATATTTTCCGACCAAACGAATATTTTATGACAACTTGCTTACTTGCAAAATTTGCACATATCACCCATAACTATACCATTATATCAAATCACACCTTATTATTCAAAATAATATTTAGAGAAAATTAAATCTTTATTCATAAAAAGTTGGGGTCTTACAAAAAAGATGGAGTAGCGGTGGGGAGGAGAGAGGAAGGGATTAGAAAATGAGTGGTGGTAGGGATGAGAGAGAAATGGGTAAAAGATTTGTATTCTATTTTTATTTTTATTTTAATTTTTTAGGTTTAAATATGATTTATTATCTTAAATTATTGGTCATGTTCCACTTTAGTTATCCACATTTTAATTTTGTCAATTAGATTATTGAACTACAGATTTTTTCCACACTCGTCCAATTGTAGCGGCCATGTCATAAATTGATGACATGGATGCTTGAGTGGTCCATCTCTAGCTTATGTGTCATTAAAAAAGGTATTTAAAATATTTTTTAAAAATTCATGGTATATTAAATGATAAAATTGCCAAAAAATTTTATCTTGAATTAAATTAAACCAAAATAAAATAATAAGTAAATAACACAGTATCTCTCTTCAAGTCTCTTCTAGATCACTTCTTCATTATTTCTCATTTCTGAATTCTCGTTCTAGATCTGAAAAGATCGTTCCTTGATTTACGATTCAGCTATGGATTTATGTTATTTTTACGTTCAATTTGTTATCGTTCCTGTTCAGATTTGTTGCAGTAGCCTTTTTTCTATGGAGTTCGGGTGAAAATCGCTTTTGGTTCTATACATCTATTGAGGTATGCTATAGATCTTATTTATTTCGGCTATTTTTTGTATTGGTTGGCCCTTTTTCTTTGGATTTATGGATTTATTATACCTTCGTTATTTCCTCAAATTTCTTTTTATTTTCTTTTAAAATCTATAAGATGTTCTTTGGATATGTTGAATCAGATCAAGCTCTAGATAAATGTATAATCATATCATATGTGAAGAATTTGAAGGTATTTTTATGACTTATTTGGGTTTTGGTTGTGTTTATATGAAGCTAGAGGGGATTGTTGGTCCGACTAGTAAATGGGTGTACTTCATGAAAGATGGACATGTTACTGTTGTAAACACCACAACAAGCCGTCATTTCATGTGGATTGGACTCGAGGGAAAATGTTTTCGGGAATCCTAGAGTTTATTTGAATCATCCTAATGGATTGGATAACAAGAGGAATGGTCCAGAAAATTCAGAATCTGAAGAAAATGGTTCAGATTTTCTTCCACCCAAAAGGACAAACAAAAGTGATGGAGCTTTTTTCAGATTGCTTGCAGATTCTATTCAGAAATTTAGTGATATTTATGAGAAGAATAAGAGTAGTAAGAGGCATCAAATATTTCTGTTGAGAATGTCTATGGGTGATGTATATTTTTCTTGAATCCTATCTAGCGTATTCACTTCTTGGTGGTGTTGTATTGTATCTACGGGTCTTGTCCCTCTACGGATCTCGTCTTTAAGGCAATAAAATTAGGGAATTATTAAATCCACAATAGAAAATATTATTTCAACAACAAAAGTGTCACTATAGATCTACAGCGACAGTTTTCACCGTCGCTATACATCTACAACGACACTTTTGTTGTGAAAATAACAAAAAGTGTTGTGAATTTAATAATTCCCTAAAATTATTTTATGCATTTGATTCAAGTACTAATGAAACTTCAGTTAATTTGTTGTTGTTGTAAGACCCCAACTTTTTGAATAAAGATTAAATTTTCTCGAAATATATTTTTGAATATTATGATGTGGATTTGATAGAATGTTATAGTTGTGGGTAATATTTATAAATTTTGCAAAAGTCATGAAGTTGTTATATAATATTGATTGGTGGGAGAATATTCATTTTAATAGGAAATATTAAGTACAACTAAGGCACAATCATTGGTGGACCCCCACAACGAAATTATTATCGGATTGAGAAAATGACAAAAATACTTTATGAAAATAACGGCGGAAGTTTTACAGATTAGCTGTTGAACTACCCGGTAGTAAAAGTATAATGTCTGGCGTGGTTGCATAGTAGCACACCTTGTATTGATTATTGATTCTTACGTGAGAAGTCACTCAGTTATACTCAATTATTGCTACAATAATTGCTACATCATATCTCTCATATTATTGATTCGATTATTGTCATAGTATCATCTGCATAATATGTTATTTTATTAAATCAATAATTGAGACGACAAAGTTATTCATATTATTAAATTGCAATATTTACAATGTCAGAAGTTACATCGAGAGGTTTGGTCACCTAATTACGGCATGATAGGGAGAAATCCTTATTGGAAAGCCCCTATTTCACAGGAGCGACACGGTTGATAATTATTGTGAGTTATAATATTAATGATGAATGTTATTAAAATTGAAGTTGTGTTAGGAGTTGAATTTGGAGACGCGGACGTGATATTTGAGTCGGAATGATGAAATTAGTAAAATAGTCTATAAACACAAAAAATTTTGGAATTCACTATTTGGTCAAAAATCAATAGTTGACTTTTTTAGAAAAAAGTCAAACTTTGAAATTTCAAAATTTATATTTTTGATAAAAATAGTTTCATTGTGTTGGAATTATTTGTGTTAGTGAAAATCGACAATTATTTCGATAATAATTGATGTCCAGAGGTTATATATATTGACGAAATCGGGTATTTAGCAAGAATAAATGAGCAATTGATTGCTATTATTTCACATGATTATAACTATTTATTCACATGTGTATACTATTGTTTCACATTCTTGTTACTATTAGGGGAGTTGGTGCAAGATTGATAATACTTGTAAGACTAAATTAAAAATGAAAGAAAAGTTGGAGGTATTGATCTTGTAATTTTTGAGTCCCAAAGCGTCTAATTATCGAAACTATATTTTTCTATAAATAGAAGTTCATTCTTCCTTCATTTCTCACCAATTCACAAAAGCTTTAGAAGCGATTATTATAGAGAGAAATTATAGAAAAAGAAGTAAAAAAGTCTCGCTACCTCATTATTCCAAAGTATCCAGCTTTTCTAAGGTAGGAGTATTATTTCTTTCTTATCCATGAAGAGAACTTACATTATTCCATTCTTTATTATTATGTTGGAATAACTTTGATACGCGGGCTACCCTATACTTGGTAAAATTCTTACATTGTTCCATTCTTTATCATTATGTTGGAACATCACATGCATGCGTTTCTACGGACACAATTAAAATCTTTATTATTACATTGGAATATCCTATCTCATGCGTTTTTCGGACCGATCTCATCTTTATTATTACATTTGGAATATCACATCATGCATTTTACGCCGGACTGATTCCGCCTCTTTATTATTTACATTGAATATCCTGCTCATGCATTTTACGCTGGGACCGATTCCGCTCTTTATTATTTTGTTGGAATATCACATGCATGCTTTTACGACGGACTTGATTCCGTTATTTATTATTACATTGGAATAACCTGCTGCAGACGGTTTATCGCATGCCTGGTGATTTCTTTTGTTATTCCATTCCTTATTATATTCAGTTGGTTAAAGTTTTGACTTCTATACTCCATGAAATTAGTGGAATATCCTTGATATTTGCGCTTCATCCATTATCTTTTCATGAATATATTCTTCTGAGCATTCTTGAATTTTACTCTACAAAGCAGTATCATGTTGACAATTTGGACGTTATTAGTTCCTGGATAAATTAATTCTTGAACTTTTTTTTATTGAATTCTTATATCATTGTCATCATCCTCATGTTTATATTTTGTTGAAAGTCATCTGTGGCCTATAGTGCATAGATAGACTTGGTATGATTATGACCAGGAATTATTTGGTGTAATCATGACCGTAATGTTACAAATGATGTGGAAAAAGTCCTCATTGGCCCGTAGTGCATTGATGGACAGTTGTTGGCATAATCATGACCATTATTGAATACACAAATATTCTTGGCCCGTAGTGCATGGATAATTGTGGTCGTGATACTAAAGAATATCCTTGGCCGTAGTGCAGGGGTGATTCGATGATGTGGATTATTTATTGTCGAGTCTCGGTGATGAAAGTGATGAAAACCTTCTAAATCATAAAAGATAGTAGATTTTATTCTCTACTTGACTCTTTTAATGGATTGTTTGTTCTATTGCAGAGTTAAACTTGATGGTTGTTATATTGTATCGGTTTAACATCATTGAAGGCTAACGATAATATATTCTGCATTATCTTAGTCATAATATTTTCTACTGGGCTAGTTGAGCTTGTCTAACTTGTCAACGAGTTAAAGCGGAACATCAAGTACCAAAATATCCATTGCAACCACTTGAAATTCCGAATGGAAGTGGGAGCACATTACCGTGGATTTTCATTCTGGCCTTCCTAAGGTTTCTCAAGGCATTGATGCGATTTGGGTCATTGTTGATAGATTGACCAAGTCCGCTCATTTCTTACCGAAATCGAGAAACTTATACACTTGAACGTCTTGCTTTCGTATGTACATAAACGAGATTGTAAGAAGATCGCATGGTATATCGGTATCCATAGTTTCGATCGAGACCCAAGATTCACTTCACGATTTTGGGTTAGTTTGCAAAAAGCTATGGGCACAGACTTACGATTTAGCTTCGGCATATCATCCTCAGACGGACGGACAATCGGGAGGACTATTCAAACTCTTCAAGATCTATTAAGACTCTGTGTCCTTGATTTCAAGGAGTTGGGACAAGTTCTTACCATTGGTGGAGTTTTCCTACAACAACAGTTATCAAGCAAGTATTGGCATGGCTCCATTCGAGCGTTGTATGGAAGAAAGTGTCGCTTCCAAAGTATCTTTGGGATGAGATGGGTGAAGCAACGTTGTTGGGGCTGGAGTTAGTACGTATGACTACGGAAAAGATTCAAACGATCCGACAACGTATAAAAACCTCACAAAATCGATAAAAGAGTTATGTTGATCTTCATCGAAAGGACGTGGAATTCGATATAGGAGATCGTGTGTTATTAGAGTTGCTCCATGGAAAGGAGTTACAAGATTTGGAAAGAGAGGAAAACTTAATCCTCGATTCATCGGTCCATTTTAATCCTCGATCGAGTAGGAGCGCGTGGCTATAGACTCGCTTTTACTGCCAAATATGTCTCTCGTGTTCATAACGTTTTCACATATCCATGTTACGTAAATATGTGAAAGACCCGAACCATATTATTGAGTTAGAACCAGGACGAAATAGCTAAAGATTTGGCGTATGAAGAGGTTCATGTTCAAATTTTGGATAAGAAGGAACATATTCTACGCTCCAAGGTTATACCTCAAGTCAAAGTTTTGTGGAGGAACCACGATGTTGAGGAAATGACTTGGGAGTTAGAATCGAAATGAAATCAAGGTATCCTTACCTCTTCGACATACCAGACGTACCTAATTTCGAGGAAGAAATTTCATAAGAAAGGAGGTTGTAAGACCCTGACTTTTATAAATAAAGATGAATTTTCTATAAATATTATTTTTGAATATTATGGAATAAATTTGATATAATGTTATAGTTGTGGGTAATATTTATAAATTTTGCAAAGTATGCAAGTGGTTATATTATATTCGATTTGGTGGGGAATATTCGGTTTAGCGAGGGAATATTAAATACAACTACTCAATCATTGGTGGACCCCACAATGTAAATTATTGAAAACGACAAAAATATTTTATTGAAATAATTCATGAAGTTTTCTGGTTGATCTTTGTTGAACTACTCGGTAGTAAAAGAGAAAGAATATCGTGTGGTTGCATAGTAGCATTACCGCGGTATTGATTATTGATCTTATGTGAGAAGTCACTCGGTTTGATTCCATTATTGTCGATTAATAATATGAATTATTATAGCGATAATGACGTTTGTTTTATTCATTATTATTAACGTAATAAAAGCGAAACATCTTTTATATAAAATGAATACTTTATTAAAGTTATTACATAAATAAAATATATTATATTTTATTATGCATAGTGTTTTGCATAGTGTTTTTGCATAGTGTTGCATAGTGTTTGCACAGTAAAATATTTTTATATAAATAGAATATATTATATTTTATTTAAAAGATTTTGCTTTAAATATGGACCGTCAGATTAAAGTAAATCAATGAGATAGTTCATGGATTAATTACTATGCATTCTATTTTCCTATAAATAGAAGCTCATTCCTTCATTATTTTCTTACGAATTCACTTTGAAACTCTGTAGAGAGAAACTATAGAGAGAAAGAAGAAAAGTATTACGCTACTTCACTTTGCGATATTCAGGTTCTTCTAAGGTAGGGAATATTATTTGTTGTACTCGTCGTAAAGGATATTATTCTTTTGTATTCATGAAGAGAACTTGATTATTCCATTCCTTATTATTACATTGGAATAACTCAGATATCGCTTGGACCACCCTATACTTGGTGACATTCTTCTATTATTTTGTCTTTATTATTACATTGGAACATTACATGCATGTGTTTTACAGGACTGGTTCGTCTCTTTATTATTACATTGGAACATCCATGCGTGTGTTTTACGGGACACGGTTCCGTCTTTATCATCGATACATGTTGAATATCCTATCGTGTGTTTTACAGGATCCGGTTCCATCTTTATTATTCTGTTGGAACATCCCGCTTGGTGTGAATTTCACGACTGGTTCCGTTATTATTATTACATTGGAATAACATACATCGCGAAGTACCACATGCGTGGTGATTTCTTTTGTTATTCCATTCTTTATTATACCTAGTTAGTTAAAACTTTGACTTTATACTCCATGAAATTAGTAGAATATCCTTGATATTTGCGTTTCATCCAAAGATCTTTTCATGGAAATATTCTTACGATCATTCTTGAATTTTACTCTACAAAACGATATCGTGTTGACAATTTGGACGTTAATAATTCTGGATAAAATAATTCTTGAACTTGTTTTATTGAATTCTTATATCATTGTCATCATCCTCATGTTTATATTTTTTTAAAGTCATACGTGGCCTGTTGTGCATAGATGGACTTGGTATGATTATGACGAGAGAGACTATTGATTGTAATAATGGTAGTAATAATGTTACAAATGATGTGGTAAAAATTCTCGATTGGTAGTAGTGCATTGATGGACATTTGTTGGCATGATCATGACCATTAATGAATACACAACTATTCTTCGCCCGTAATGCATGAATAATTGTGGTCGTGATACTAAAGAATATCCTTGGTAGTAGTGCGCGGGGTGATTCGATGATGTGGATTATTTATTAAAGTTTGAGTCTCTATTTATAATGATGATGAAAAACCTTTTAAATCATAAAAGATAGTAGATTTTATTTTCTACTTGACTCTTTTAATGGATTGCTTGTTCATTTGAGTTAAACTTGATGTTTATTATATTTTATCGGTTTAACACTTTGTTGAAGGCTAATGATAATTTATTACGCATTATCTTAGTCATAATATTTCTTCTTGGGCTAGTAGAGCTCACCCTTTCTTTCACCATTATTCTTCTTGAAATGAGAACATAATTTGGACGAGTCGGGGAGCGGAGTAATGGTCGAGAGGATAGCATTAGTAGTCCTCACTTTATTCGTGAAATAGTGTGATAATAATTGTAATGAGGACTCCTTTTGAGTTTGTATAATATCTAGTAAACAATATTTGTATTCAAACTTACAGTTTATGTCGTATTGTACACGACAGTTATATTAGTAAGTTGTATTTAATTCTGTACCATGTATCTGATTACCCAAGATGGGTGATGTATACCTAATTTTGGGGGCGTCACAACCAGCACCCGTTGTTAAGGAAGGAGAACGACCACCTATTATATGCTTCAAATGCGGAGGGAGGACACATCGGTCAAAGTATGCGTTGTCGTCCAAAGCATGTTATAATTGTGGAAGGAAGGTCACTTAGCTCAATTTTGTCGTTCACCAGAAGACAAGTTCAGCTAGGATGGAGGCACCAAAGGCCGTCCCAGAAAAGTCAAAGCCGGTAGTCTGAGGAGAGCGTTTGTTGTGACCTCCCAGAAAGCAAGGAACCCGAACGAGGTTATCACGGGTAAGCTTATCATAAACTCTAGTGAAGTTTATACCTTATTTGATACCGGTTCTACCCATTCTTTTATTTCTCTTACTTGCGCTCAACGTTTAAATTTGACTCCGGAAAAATTAGACTTTGACTTATCTGTTGAAACTCCATTAGGAGAAACCTTCATTACATCCACTGTTTATAAGTCTTGTTTGATTCAAATCGGTAAGAATCGTGACGTTACTGTCGATCTTATCTCCTTAAAAATACTTGCATTTGACGTGATTCTAGGGATGGATTGGTTAACTACTCATCATGCAAAAATTGATTGTTTTCGTAAGGTTGTTAGCTTTCATATTCCTAATAAACCCATTATGCGAATTCAAGCGACCAAACCATTAAAATCAATCACGGTCATCTCAAGCCATAAAGCTATTCGTTTATTGAAAAAACGGATGTCAAGCTTTCTTAGCTCATGTCACGGATTTAAACAAAAATACGTCAAATTTGAAGTATATTTCTATTGTTAATAAATTTGCTGACGTATTCCCTGAAGATCTTCCTGGCCTACCCCTAGAGGGTGAAGTTGAATTTTTTATCGACCTTAAACCCGGTACAAAACCCATTTCCAAAGCCCCATATTGAATGGCTCCTATTGAACTTCAGGAGTTAAATACCCAATTGCAGGAATTGTTAGACATTGGTTTCATTCGTCCTAGTATGTCTCCTTGGGGTGCTCCTATTCTATTCGTGAAGAAGAAAGATGGGAGTATGCGACTTTGTATTGATTATCGGGAGTTGAATCATGTCACCATCAAAAATAGGTACCCATTACCACGTATTGATGACCTGTTTGATCAGTTACAAGGAGCACGATTTTTTTCAAAGATCGATCTTCGTTCTAGATATCATCAGCTGAAGGTTAAAACTTAGGATATTCCAAAGACTGCCTTCAGAACTCGGTATGGGCATTATGAATTCTTAGTCATGTCTTTTGGATTGACTAATGCTCCTGCTGCCTTCATGGATATGATGAACCGAGTATTCAAGGAATATTTGGATCATTTTGTGGTCGTTTTTATTGATGACATCCTCATATATTCCAAAAGCCGTGAAGATCATGAAAGCAACACTTGAGGTCGATACTCCAAAAGCTTCGTGAAAACAAGCTATATGCCAAGTTGAAGAAATGCGAGTTCGCTTCGAGGAAGTTGCATTCCTTGGGGCACGTGATATCAAGTCATGGAATATCTGTTGACCCAAAGAAAGATTGAAGCTATTCAAAGTTGGGAGCAACCTAAATCGATAATAGAAAGACGTAGCTTTCTCGGATTAATTTGGTTATTATCGGAGATTCGTGGAAGGATTTTCTCGAATCGCTACTCCATTAACTCAGCTGACTCAAAAAGATACAAAGTTCGGTTGGAGTGAGGAATGTGAGAAGAGTTTTCAAGAACTCAAGAGGAGACTCATTTCAAGACTGTTACGACAATACCATCGGCTCGAAGGATTTGTCATCTACGGTGATGCTTCATGCAAAGGGTTAGGATGTGTTCTCATGTAACATGGGAAAGTCATAGCTTTATGCCTCACGACAACTCAAAGAATATGAGAGGAATTACCCTACTCATGATCTAGAGTTAGCGTGATCGTTTTTTGCGCTTAAGATTTGGAGGCATTACCTGTATAGAGAGAAGGTGGAGATCTACACGGATCATAAAAGCCTCAAATATTTCTTCACTCAAAAGGAACTCAACATACGACAACGACGTTGGCTTGAACTATTGAAAGATTATGATCATACCATTCAATACCATCCGGAAAAAGCGAGCGTGGTAGTGGCGATTGCTTGAGTAGAAGATCATATCTGGAATGCAGGTGCAATATTGTCAACGAAAGAGCCCATTTTGTAAGACCCCAACTTTTTGAATAAAGATGAATTTTCTATAAATGTCATTTTCAAATATTAAGGTGTGAATTTGAAATAATATTATAGTTGTGGGTAATATTTATAAATTCTGCAAAGTATGCAAGTTGTTATATTATATTCGATTGGTGGGGAATATTGGTTTAGCAAGAAATATTCGTACAACGGCTCAATCATTGGTGGACCCATACTGTAATTATTGTCGGATTGAGAAAGCGACAAAAATATTTTTATTGAAAATAACGGCGGAAGTTTTACGAATTAATCTTTGTTGAACTACTCGGTAGTAAAAAGTACGATGAATGGCGCGTGGTTGCGTAAGTAGACACGGTATTAATTATTAATGCTTACGTGAGAAGTCACTCAGTTTTGTTCAATTATTGCTATAGTTATTGTTTCATAGTATCTCACGTTATTTGATTCAGTTATTGTCGATATTTTATATATTATTAAATCAATAATTGAAATAGCGGTTATTAATATTATAAATTGCAATATTAAGCGATTATTCAGAAGTTACGCAAAGGAGAGGTTTGGTCACCTAATTACATGATAGGGAGAAATCTTTATTGAAAGCCCTACTATCACAGGAACGACACAGTCGATTAATATTGTAAATTTTAATAAAAATGATAAATGTTGTTAAAATTATTAAAGTGATTTTTATAAAGTTTGCTTATTTTATGGATTCTATTTATCCATTTTTCAAAATAATCATTAGGTATATATATATATATATATATATATATATATATATATATATATATATATATATATATTATATAAGTGGAGAATGAAAGGAATTTTTTTTAGTGGAGAGTGTAATGAATCTTTTGGTGGAGGAATTCCACCCGTAAATTGGGTGCGATGTGTTGGGAGAATGCTGATTATGATTTGATGTTTTAATCATGTGTTCATGATTATTTGTAAGGTCCTTAAATGAATATAGATATTAGGTTGATCTAAGCTTTCAAGCGATGTATCATTACATTAAAGAATGTATAGATAGAAAGATCAAAAGCTGTTAGGTTGATCTTAAGATGTAATAGATTAGTCTTGAAGAAATCATAGTGCATCAACTTGATCGACATTGTAGAAGTCGAAAGCGTGAAAGCGTAGAGCACTGAAGATCGTAGTGTACTACCTTGAAGGAAACTCTTCGGACTTCGTAGAGTGGTCCTGACGATTCTTTGAGTTAACTCCACGATCGTAGTGTCTTTGAAGGAAACATGAAGTTTACAAGTCGGCGATCGTAGTGAGCTCTCGGGAGCGTGAAGTCGACAACACGAGCAAGAGAAGATCGTAGTGTGCGAAGGATAAAAGGGAAATCGTAGTGCTCTCGACTAATAGCATCGTGGTGTGCAAGTCAAAGACACTACGATCTAATAAATAGAACATCACGATCAAATCGTAGAGCATCATCATGCAATGTCGAAAAGCGTCGAGCCTCATAATCGTGTTTTCAACAAAGTGAAATGGATCTCGAGATCTTTGCGGTACTCATCGGTCCCAGTTGTATGAAATATCCTTAGTATCTGACAAAGAAGCGTATTGAAGAAGCTAAGGATAGTACTATGGATAAGAGGGACAAAACACCTTTTCGGTGGTAGGTGAGAAAGCGACTGCGGTGTCGGGGGCGCGAATCACGAATTCGAGAAGATGTGCGAAATGTCTCCATCACGATCTGAGACTGAAAGTTGGATGCATTTAATGCCACAGCGGATGGATCAAGCGGATAGTTTTCAACATCACGTATATCTGGATCAGACGGATGAGAGAAAAAGCAAGCGATCAAACATTCAGCGTGAAGAATTCTCTAAGGCTCGACTCTACGATCTAAGAAATATCAAAGCTTGCTTCATTTACTCGGTTCTTAACGAACCGGTGCTTTACGACAATTGAGTAGCAATCTTCAAAAACGTAACAACAACCATCGATCAGTTGAAGAAGAGTACGAAATCTGCTTTGGACTTGAAGAGTTAAATAGTGAAGCGTGTAAGAAAGCGAAGTCTCTTTGGACTTGAAGAGTTCAAAGTGAACTAGAAGAAGTTTCTAGGCTGCTTTGGTCTAGAAGGAATCTATGTGATTTAGAAGATTGTAAAAAGACATCCTTAGTGGATATCCTACTCGTTGAGTAGAAGAGTGGACTAGGAGCTTTGAGTGCTCTAAACCACTTAAAAACAAGCGTATGTCGTTTACATTCATGTATTATAAGCTGCTAGCTGCTATATATATTATAAGCGCCTTACTAAGCTCATAACTCCATTGCTTGGTAAAGAAGATTAAAACAAATACTAATTAGCAAAGTTTAAATCATTATCTAAGAACTAGTTAAAATGAAAAGATTTTCATATATCTATTGACCCCCCCTTACAGATAACTTGTGCCTACTAGGAACTAACAATTGGTATCGAGAAGGTTATTTTACTGACTTACACGCTTTAGTAGATCCAAATGGCACTTCGTACCAAGCGAATCGGGGGCAGGGGGAAGCGTGAGCCACCCGATGTGCAACAAAGATAAATTTGCTAACTGGAAAGTCGGGATCTGAGCTTACATGGACTCGATAGATGAAGATCTATTTGAAGGCTATTCTTAATGGGCCTATATACCAACAAAGCTTGCACTGACCATTGTGATCAAAAGCAGTACAAATAAAAGTGAAAGAAGAATGGGCGGACCACGAGAGAAAAGAGGCATCGACTTGATAAAAAAGCGAAAGAACATCTGTTCAATCCTTAGAGGACGATCTGTTTGAAAATGTTGTAAGCAACAAAAGCGACTAAGGATGTTTGGGAAGCAACTTCTTGATTATGCACGAAGGGCTGAAGAAGTCGGAGAGAACAAGCGGTCTCTCCACACACACGGTGGTATGAAATGTTCGCTCGTATGCGGGGAGAAAAGCGTGGCGCAACTTATGAAAGATTGACGTTACGCTTTCGACTCTCTACGAGCATATGGGAAGATCTATCTAATGAGGATCTAACCATAAAGTTCATGAAGAGCCCTACCAAGAAGGTGGGATGCAAAGACCACATCGATAAGAGAATCAAAGAATCTTAATGAGATAGCGATTCAACATTTGTATGGAAATCTCTGACGTCTGAGCTGGAGTTGACCCAATCTTATTTGAAACCTTATCGGAAGGAAGAAGAAAGGATAAGGGTGTTGCCCTAAAAAGGCAAATGAAAGTGCATCAAAAGTCATCAAAGATTGACTCGATGATGATGAAGGCGATGGCGATGACTTTTCTATCTTTGGTAAAAGAGACTAAGAAGGTTAAATGCGAAAAGGTAGAGCCGTGAAGCAAAGAAAGTCGTGACTCTTCATCGACGAGGAACAAATGAATGATTTATCTACAATTTGCAAGAAACTGGTCATTTCATTGCCAGCTGCAACAAGCCTATCAAAGAAGAGCTAAAGAAGAAATCTCATACAAAGAAAGAATCTGAAAGGAACGAGAGGCCTCGGAAAAGAGACAAAGGTGCAGTTCTTGGGAGGATCGTGGAGTGATTGAGATAATGACTCAAATGCGGACTCAGGAGATGAGGAAGAACCACATATGGCCAATCGTGCTTAATGGCTAAACATCTGAAAAGGACAAACAAAGCCTAAACATACGTGATGTGAGTATCGATGAGGTATTTGATTTTAATTCTCACGATGTAGATATAAGTGACTTAAGGCGCTTTGCATGGCATAACCAGCGACTACATCAATCGTGAAGTGGTTGAGTCTTGTCTAAAGATCATTCACTTCTTGAGAGAGAAGAAGAAAGTTCAAGAAGAGCTTGAAGCGACCCTTACAAAGTACTAATCTTCTCTCCCGACTTGGCGAGAATGAAACTTTAAAAGCAGAACAAACACACATCATACCAAAAAGAGAGTCAAGCTAACCTCTAAAATTGAGGATCTAGAAGACTATCTCTGCATGGAGCAGATCCTCATCATCCATGGGTTTGCACTGCTCTCTAGTCGGAGAAGCACATTCGACGAACAGAGCTTAGGCTTTGGGGAATCCATCTCGGAGTTAAGTGTGGAAAAGGCATGATGGAAACTAGCACTAGTAATGTCTCGAGTTTTGGTAGAGGCATTGCTTTTGTGAAATCCTCACAGTTGGAAGAAGCGAGTTCAACCTTATTCTCATCTCTAGTTATACTCGGAGAAGTAAAGGATCTCTATTTGATGCAGGTTTCATCGAGGAAAAAGTATTTGATCTCTACTTACCAACCTCGAAGAAGAATCGTGAAGTCGAATAAAATCAACTCTACGAATCAACTAGGAGGAAAATACAGTAGAGGTAAAACACACTCATCACTATTTATGAAACCTAAGGACACGTGGAAGAAAGAGAATCGATTTAACGAAGAAGGTTAACTAAGGAACCACACAAGTCTAAATGGAAGATGAATCACACACACACAGGCATGCATTATAATAGATGCTTCATATCTGATAAAAATGGTCGTAGGGCTACAAAGTGTTATTATAATTCCATGCATATAAGACCCGAATTAGACAAATTTGGGTCCCCAAAGGCACTAACAAAGAAGGACCCATGCAAATATGGGTACCAAAATGAAGGTTCAAATGTTTTGGCGGGAAAAGAGCTCCACGACCTCAACATGGTATCGGGCGGTGGTTGCTCGAGGCATATGATGAGGAACAAAGCTCTCTTATCAACTATGTAGAAAAGGAAGGTCCCTCGGTCGTATTTGGAGATAATGGCTGAAAGGCAAAACAAGAGGATATGGCTCTGCTTAGCAATGGTGCGAGTATCTTTCGACAAAGTAGCTTATGTGGAAGGACTCGACACTGATCTTCTAAGCATTAGCCAACTCTGCGACAAGGGTCACCAAGTAACATTTCTCAACAATCGATGTCAAGTCGAGAGATTTGAAGACATCGCCGTAAAGTTGGCCGGACAAGAGAAGGAAATGTCTACACACTATAGATCTTGGTCGACTAAGCTACGATGAAACAATATGTTTTACGGAAAAAGCATCGAGGAAATGAAGTGGCTATGGCATAGAAAACATCTCACTTAAACTTCAAAAGCATGTCAAAGCGGCATCAAAAAGACCTCGTATTTGGTCTACCCAAGTTGACTTTGTGAAGGAAAGACCATGCGATGCTTGCCCGACTTGGAAAGCAAAGCGAAGCTCATTCAAAAGCAAGGCGCAAATTCCATTGACAAGCCCTGCGGTTGCTCCACATGGATCTCTTTGGGCCGATCAAATGACCGGTCTTGGAGGAAAAAGATACTCGCTAGTCGTGATCGGTGACTACACGATTCACATGGGTATTCTTCCTAACTTCAAAGGATGAAACGAGCTCGAATTAATCAAAATGTTGAATGGTGGTGATGAGCGAAAGGAGAAAATCAAGGCAATAAGGAGTGATCATGAAGAGAATTTGATTTCTCGAGAAATAGACAAGTTACGCTTTCGAATGATGGCATCGATCATAACTTCTCGACTCCACGAACTCCTCGACAAAATGGAGTTCTTTGAAAGAAAGAATAGAACTACGATGAAATTTGGAAGGACCCTACTAGCGACTAAATGCACTGAATATACAGGGCAAAAAGCATCATCGACTTTGCATGCTACACTCGAGCGGATCATTAATTCACTCTACGATCGAGAGGACACCCTAAGAAGCTGTGGAAAGGAAGGAAGCGAGTGTCGACTATTTCCATGTCTTTGGTTGTGCATCTTATATTCTCAACAATGGAAGCGATATCGACAAAATTCCATTGAAGTCGAGACGAAGGATCTTTCTTGGATATGCCACAGACGGCAAAAGCTTACAGAGTGTTCAACGAAGAAGACCTTTGAGTGTCGAAGTCTCAATACACATCATCTTTGATGGCGACTTAGATAAAGCGGTGCCCCAAGACACTTACGATAGATAGTGGAGACACTACTGAATGAAGTCGTCGAGCTCGACACTACGATCGTAGTACCGGATAGTGAAATCGTAGAAGCATGATAATGAAGTCGTAGAGAGGTCCATCCAAGGCAATGAGCCTCCACTCCAAGAAGAAGAGATAGACCTTGAAGACTTAAGGAAAGGAAGGCATCGGGGACGGATGTCCCAACCAGGAACAGATGGGCGAGAGATCACACTCGAGGATCTAATCATTGGAGATCAGTCTGAGAGTCAAAACAAAGCTGCTACTCGGAATGAATGCTTCTATCTAGCTTCTTGTCATCGCGATAGAGCCAAAGAAGATAGAGGATGCTTATGGAAGACTCGGTTGGATAGAAGCCGTGCAGGAAGAACTCGAACCAATTTGAGCGAAGCAAAGTGTGGAGATTGGTACCAAGACGAAAGAGTCATCATCATAGGAACCAAGTGGGTCTTGAGGAACAAAATGGATGAAGATGGGGTCATTACGAAGCAAGGCAAGATTAGTGGCAAGGCTATTCTCAAGAAGAAGGCATTGACTATGATGAGACATTTGCACTGTTGCGGATTAAAGCCATCGTAATCTTTCTTGCCTTTCTTTGCTTACATGAAGTTCAAAGTCTTTCGGATGGATGTCGAGAGTGCATTCCTAAATGGAGAGCTTGAGAAGAAGTCTACGTAGAACAACCTCGGGTTTCATCGATCCATCTCTTTCCAATTATGTCTATAGATTAGATAAAGCTTTATATGGTCTTAAACAAGCACCTAGAGCATGGTATGAAACAACGACTAACTTCTTAATAGAAAATGGGTTCTTTAGAGGTAGAGTAGATACCACACTATTTCTTAGAAAGCATAAAGACAAAGTCTTACTAGTTCGAATATATGTTGATGATATCATTTTTGGTTCTCTTGTGAAAAGTTATGTAAGAGATTTCTAAGCTAATCTGCGAGCAAGTTTGAAATGAGCATGATGGGTGAAATTTGAATTTCTTCCTTGGGTACAAGTGAAATGGTGATGAAGGAATATTCATTAAACCAAGCCAAATACATCAAAGACTTACTAAAGAAGTATGGCATGGAATCGGCCTCTCCCGTGAAAACACAATTGCTCCTATGACCAAGCTTGACAAGGATGAGAATGGTAAATGTATTGATATAACTTCAATCTGAGAGGTATGATAGGTTCTCTTTTATACCTAGCGCGATGAACCGGATATAATGTTTTTGACATGCATATGTGCTAGATTTGAGGCTAACCTAAAAAGTCACATTTATACTGCTTTGTAAAGAGGATCTTGGTATCTAAAGGGTACACCTACTTGGGGTTGTGGTATCGAGGAATCCTCTTTTGAACTAATAGGATACACAGATCTTGACTTTGCGGGATCTGAAATAGATAGAAAAAGTACCAGTGGCACTTATCGACTACTGAGGAGCAGGACTTGTGTCTTGGTTGACAAAAAGCAAAACTCGGTGTCAACTTCAAGCTGCAAAAAATTTGAATACATTCTTTCTTTGGCATTTCAACTTTGCTCGAGATCCTTTGGATGAGAAATTAACTAGTGACTATGGGTTTGATTTCAAGTCTATACCTATACTTTGTGATAATCTGAGTGCCATAGCAATAACTCATAATCATTATGCATTTTAGAACCAAGCATATAGAAATAAGGTATCACTTCATTAGGGATCATGTGCAAAATGGAACTATATCTTTCTGATATATCCTACTAGAAAATCAACTTAGCGATGTTTTTACTAAACCACTAGATGAATCAGTTTAATAAGTTAATAAGTGAGCTAGGCATGCTAAATCTATCACCATGAATGTATGCTCTAGGCATGTTAACAATAGCAGATATAAAATTTGAACTCAAAATCGTAGACATGATCGAGGAAGGACCACGATCGTGAAATTTGAGCAATCTACCTCAGCGATCGTAGCAAAGACTCAACTATCATGGTGGGCGGACTCAGCGAATCTTGGACTCAATCGAACTTCTTAGGACTCGGCGATCGTGGGACGGACGAGCGGACTCGATGATGAGTAGGACGAAAGGACTCTCGAATCTTGATCGGACTCGGGCGAGGATGGACGGAGACGAGCGATCGCGGGGCGGACTCAGCGAGCGAAGACCGACTCTACGATCGTAATCATACTAAGGACACCTTAGCTCACGAAGACTCAAAGGGCAAATCGGTACATTCCTAAGCGATTGAAAAAATCGTGAGAGCCAAGCAAGAAGCGACACTTTGTCCCACTAAGTCAAAAGAGAGAGGAAGTTACAAGTACAAATTGAAACCATGTTTTTGAAATCGAAGTTCAAAAGATTATCTCTCTCTCTCTCTCTCTCTCAAAAGCAAAACCCTAACTCAGACAAAAGCTCGGTAGTATCCTCTCTTCTCGACTCTGAGAATCGATATTTGCTTCTAATGTGATTTGGGACTCTGAGACTCTGTTTTGTGAGTTCAAAGCCGCTCCACCTAAGTTTCACAAGATCTTAGCCTTCTTGAAGAAAAGGAAGGTCTAGAAGAAGGCGCTTCAAAGACCGAAATCTGCTCATCTATCCTAAAGCTGGTGAAGGAGTTCTACAAAAATGGAGTGTCTGAAAACAACACCATCACCACGAGTTAGAGAGTTGAAATAAAACTAGGGAAGAAGGCGTCGATTTGGCCCTAGGTTTCAAGAATGTAGGGCACCCATTTCTAGGCGACATAAGATTTCAAGAGGGTGAAGAAGATGCATCCTGAGAAGAACCCCTCTGTGAAAAGGCTACAAAAGAAGGAGTTCCCTCGGAGGTATGAATTTTTGGTGACATTATTGGGAAATGCATCTCTGCTGAGAGCTCTGGTCATGACTTCGGTAAATGAGGCTCGACTTAAGCTCATGGCGGCTATGGTGTATGGTGGTACTCAACTCAACTATGGGGTTGTATTGCTCGAGTGGATCGGCAAGTGGATCGTAAGCTCGAAGAAATCAAAAGAGCACCAGAAGATTTGTATGGGAGGTTCATTAGCATCATTCTGCAATCTGCATTGGGTGACAAAATCGGGGATGATGAAGGAGAAGCCATCGACCAAAACAAGAAGAATGACCACGATGAGTTGTTAAAAAGCTGGGAAAGGAACCTACTTTGAGTATATGAGAATGATAGCGAGTCGATTGGGAGGCTGGGGAACAAAAGAAGCGAGGCTTTCAAGGAGGAATATACATTGTCAGCGAAGTTGAAGAAGAAGGAGAAGCGAGATAAGGAAGAACCCTCTGCTCTTGCCGGAAAAAGCAAAAGCAAGAGAAAGCTAAAGGCGAGACAAGTCGAAGAGCCTCGAGGATCTCTGACTAACATTCTGTGAGAGTCCTCGACATAGAGACTCTAAGAAGGCTAAGGAAGATGACAATGAAGAAGAAGGTGAGAGGATCAAGCCACCATTTCACAAATCTTAAAGAAGAACAAAGTGGTAGTCGTAAGTCAAAAGACCAAGCAGTGTCTTGATCGTAGAGACTCTTTATTCTCTGAAACCGGGCCAAGTGTGGCGAGAAATGGAGGAAAGGCGCTTGAGGATAGTGGGTGATCAGCGTGGCAAAACAAAGACTCGAGAGAGTCGAAGTGGTGACTAAAACTAGCAAAGCAAAAGAAAATTTGGTCGAGAAGTATATTCTTGAGATGAAAAAAAATCTTGAAGAAGGAAGCGAGAGCGTGGGCTGCAAAAGTAGAAGCGCCCCAAGCAGCAGAAGAGGAAAATGCTCGGTGAGGGGAGAACCACTGAAATTCTCATGATTGAGTATACACGGTGAGGGGAGGCTTCTTACTCAAGAAGAGGTTCGGTGAAAGGACTTTTCGAACTTAGAAGAAGATTTACCGGTGAGGGGTGTTTCTAAACCTCGAAGAAGATGATCATATTGAGGGGAGCCTCATAATATCCCGATATGGTGAAGAGGAGGTCCTTTTCGAGATGAAGATGAACCGATGTCAAACCTCCCAAAGGCCATTGAGATAATGGATTCTTGAGAAGAAAAAAAAAGAGAAGAGGATGATGATGATGAGCTCGAAATAGCGGGTGTAGGAAAAGATGGATCTGAAGCTATTTATCTGACCAAATGTTTTCTTACCTACCATGATGGCATACCATCAAGCTCAAATTCTGAAATCATGGGATCACATGTTTTGGAGCTTAAAGGAATATCCGGCAATCACGATTACGGCTCATGGATTTCGAGGGAAGTCGTCTTAGCCAAAAATGGCGATTACCTGACCATTCCTCATCAAAAGCCGAACACGAGGTATTGTTATCCTACAAGCTTTAGAGTTAATCACTGTCATCATCTTCATTTAGCCATTTCTATGAATTTCCTAAATGGTGGAAGTGATTCTCGACCCATTAAATCGGTTTTCGATTGCGAGAATCCCAAAATTACATGGCGAAGAACGAAGAAATCAACCTTACCCTACTCCCTCGAATAACTTGACTCTGATTCGGACTCAAGCCACATCGTGAAAGTCGAACATTGAAATCGTGAAGTCACATATCTCTCGATGATGTCAAACCCAAACCCCTCCGGTGTGATACCATCCTCCTCGTCACATGACTATTTCGGTCTTGATCTTGCGTTGTACTGATTTACAAGATCAATCTCCACGAGAACCCCTCGAATGGACAATCCCCGATCAAATAATGCTCTCCCGAGCACACGCTACCAAGGATGACTTAAAAGAAACCTCGAGCGGATGATCAAGTCTATCGAAGCAAGTCTGGAATCCCACTCGATCTCCTCGACATCACTTTGAATCAAATGATAAAAGCTGCTAACAAATTCCCTAGTCTGATGAATCTTGAGCTCTCACTCTGAAGCTAAGGGAAATTATCAAAGAGATTACGAAGAGCATATCGAGCGAGAGATGAGATCCATTTTCGAGTTCTTTTGCCAAACAGCGAGAGGTATGCTTGAAATTCGAGAAAAACCAAGATCGTCGACATCAAATTATCTTTGGACAATATTCTCGACTTGAAAGCTTACATTTATGACTTCCGAAATCTTATGCCAATCGGGAGAAGCATAATGATATGATTTATGAGTCCTCAAAATAAAAAGCTAGAGTGAAAAAGCAGATCAAGGAGAATAGGAAGACATTTCTCGAACTCAAAGCCAACTGAATGAGCTTGTCGAGGGTTAACAGTACATCTGCGGATATTGAACCCTTGATCTTTGACATAAAGGGGAGAAAAATAAAGGAAAGGAGATCAAGGCGATCGAGGAAGCGAGGAAGAAGGCGGAGGAAGAGGAGGTCATGCTGACTCGAAAAAAGGGAGAAGTCGATTTCATGCTCGGACATCACGAAGCCCTCTGCGAGACATCATCGAGACTCAGCGATGCGGTCGGCGAAAAATTATCGCGCTATTATTCTCACGAGTAGTGCAAGGAGCCGACTCTAGCTCACGAGGCGTGTCTGCAGTGCGCATAAGAATGCCGATTGGAGATCCTGCATTCGAGTAGAAGAGTGGACTAGGAGCTTTGAGTGCTTTGAACCACTTAAAATAAGCGTGTTGTTTACATTCATGTTATAAGCTGCTATATCTGTTATAAGCGCTTTACTCGCTCATAACTCCATTGCTTGGTAAAGAAGATTAATACAAATACCAATTCTGCAAAGTTTAAATCATTATCTAAGAACTAGTTAAAACGAAAATATTTTCATATATCTATTCAACCCCCCATACAGATAACTTGTGCTCTACTAGGAACTAATAGAATATAGGAATGATGGAGAAATATATATATATATATATATAATATTAATGTGGGTGTATGTGTTATATATATATATATATATATGTTAAATTGTCCTTTGGTGAATCAAAAGTCCATGAATTGGAAGAGTTTGTCGGGTGAGTGCATTTAATTCAAACAACATGTGTGGTATATATATATAAATATATATGTTATATTTTTGCCTTATTTTGATTGGTTGGATGGTTGACAATTTGCATCTGTAGGTTAAAAAAAAATTCATCCGTTAGTTGCACATCTATTGCATCTGTTATTTTTCTTGCACAGTGCATTTCCTTTATTCTATAAATAGAAGCTCATTCCTTCATTATTTCTTACGAATTCACTGAAACTCCAGAGAGAGAAATTATAGAGAAACTATAGAAAAGTAATCTGCTACTTCCCTACTCTTATATCCAGTTCTTTTACGGTAAGGGGTGTTATTCTTTCTTATTCATGAAGAGAAATGTTGTTATTCCATTGCTTATTATTCTGTTGGAATAACTTGGATACGCGGTTTACCCTATACTTGGTGACATTCTTCTATTATTCTGTTGGAACATCCTGTGCATGTGTTTTACACGGACTGGTTAAAATCTTTATTATTATTACATTGGAACATCTTGTTCGTGTGTTTTACACGGACTGGTTTAAATCTTTATTATTACATTGGAACATCCTGTCGATTGCAAATTTTTGACTTTGGTTTCATTATTATTATTATTACATTGGAATAACATACATCTGAAATCCGCATGCATGGTGATTTTTTTGTTATTCCATTCTTTATTATACTCGGTTGGTTAAAGTTTTGACTTCTATGCTCCATGAAATTAGTAGAATATCCTTGATATTTGCGCTTCATCCAGTATCTTTTCATGGAAGTATTCTTCTGATCATTCTTGAATTTTACTCTACAAATCAGTATCATGTTGACAATTTGGACATTATTAGTTCCTGGATAAATTAATTCTTGAACTTGTTTTATTGAATTCTTATATCATTGTCATCATCCTCATGTTTATATTATGTTGAAAGTCATCTGTGGCTGTAGTGCATAGATGGACTTGGTATGATTATGACCGAGAATTATTGATTGTAATCATGGGTAGTAATGTTACAAATGATGTGGTAAAAGTTATCATTGGCCGTAGAGCATTGATGGACGAGTTGTTGGCATGATCATGACCATTAATGAAATACGAATGTCCTTGGGCAGTAGTCATGGATAATTTATGGTCGTGATACTAAAGAATATCCTTGGTAGTAGTCTGCGGGGTGATTCGATGATGTGGATTATTTATTAAAATTGAGTCCGGTGATAAAAGTCATGAAAAACCTTTTAAATCATAAAAGATAGTAGATTTTATTCTCTACTTGACTCTTTTAATGGATTATTTGTTCATTGCAGTTAAACTTGATGTTTGTTATATTTTATCGGTTTAACCTTTGTTGAAGGCTAACGATAATTTATTACGCATTATCTTAGTCATAATATTTCTTCTTTGGGCTAGTTGAGCTCACCCTTTCTTTTTTCTTTGTTCTCTTGAGAAACGAGAACATAGCGAGGGACTAGTCGAGGGAGCGGAGTGACCGGTCGGAGGATAGCATTAGTAGTCCTCACTATTACGTGAAATAGTGTGTTAATAATTGTAATGTGGACTCCTTTTGAGTTTGTATAATCTCTAGTAGACAATAATTGTATTCAAACTCACAGTTTATGTTTTTGTCGTATTTATACTGCGGCAGTTGTATTAGTAAGTTGTATTTGAATTTTTGTACCATGTATCGGCGACCCAAGATGGGTGATGTATACCTAATTTTGAGGCGTCGCGGTTGGTATCAAAGCTTAGGGATATGATCCCTGGCTAAGATGTGAGAATAGTACTAGGAGGGGAGAGACGGTGAATTCCTTTGCTAGTATGACCTACCTAAGTTTACGTGGTATTTAATTAGTCGGTCAGAATTTAGGGATAATATGTTACATGTCAATTAACCTTTGTTTTGTGGCGATGTCTGAAAATGACATCCGAGAATGTTGAGAATAGCAATGGAGCCTGAGCGTAGTTGATTCACCACATATCAATAATCGGGATAATGTGCATCAGGAAGGCGACAATCCTCATGCAAACAACAACCCTGACCAAATGATGAATGATCAAATGTTCAGGGGCTTTATGCAATTCATGCAACAGCAAGCGAGAGCGGCTCCTGTCCAAAATGCAGATGGAAACACTGGAAACTCTCGGGCAGTCACCGCTAAAAAGTTCAAGGAGCTGGAACCACCGGAGTTTAAGGGAGAGCCAAAACCACTTATGGCGGAAGCATGGATAAAGCAGATCACCAAGATATTTGATGTCTTGGGATGCTCGAGGAGCAAAAGGTTCCTTTTCCGCCTTTTGTTCTTGTGAGGAGGAGGCGATTCTTGGTGGGAATCGGTAAAATGTACTCGACTGCCGTCTTGAAGATGTCTTGGGAGAAGTTCAAGAGTTATTCAACGACAAATACTTTTTAGAAAGTATTCGTCACATGAAGGAGGTGGAGTTTATCAAGTTGGAACAAAACAATATGGCCGTATCCATGATCTGAGGCTAAATTTTGCGGAGTTATCCGGTTTGCGTCCCACTTGGTGGATAATGAAGAGAGAATGGCGAATGTTTTAAGAGGTTTGAAAGCGAGAATCGTCGACATCTTATTTCTCGTAAAGCTGTATTTGTATTGAGATGTTGTAAATAGGGCTTAGTTGGTGGAAGTAGCGATAACGAGTCAACGTAACCAAAAGAGAAGCGGTGCGGCAAAATGATAATACCGGTGAGGAAGCGATCATCGAGCGGTGACAACAAGCGTGGAGGAATCAACGGGCGAAATGGTAACCACTTGGTGGTAATCGAGGCCAAAACAATAAGAATGGACATTTCAAGAAGAGGAGATTCAATGATGATGGAAAAGCGTCGATTACCGATGCAGATTGTGTTAGGAAGGAGAAAGACCACCTATCATATGCTTCAAATGCGGAGGGAGGACACATCGGTCCAAATTGCGCGATGCAGTCAAAGCGTGTTATAATTATGGAAAGAAGGTCACTTAGCTTGGATTTTGTCGTTCACAGAAGACAAATTGACTAGGATGGAGGCACCAAAGGTAGTCCCGAGAAAAGTCAGCCGGTGGTCTGAGGAGGCGTTTGTTGTGACCTCCCGAAAGCAAGGAACCCGAATGAGGTCATCACGGGTAAGCTTATCATAAACTCTAGCGAAGTCTATACTTTATTTGATACCGGATCTACCCATTCTTTTATTTCTCCTACTTGCGCTCAACAAATAAATTTAACTCCGGAGAAATTAGACTTTGACTTATCTGTGGAAACTCCATTGGGAGAAACCTTCATTACATCCACGATTTATAAGTCTTGTTTGGTTCAAGTTGGTACCCACACATTACATGTCGATCTTATTGCATTAAAAATACTTGCATTTGATGTAATTCTAGGGATTGATTGGTTAAATACTCATCATGCAAAAATTGATTGTTTTCATAAGGTTGTTAGCTTTTATATTCCTAATCGACCTATTATGCGAATTCAAGCAACCAACCCATTAAAATCAATCACGGTCATCTCAAACCATAAAGCTATTCGTTTATTGAAAAACGAATGTCAAGTTTTCTTAGCTCATGTCACAGATTTAAACAAAAATACGTCAGTTTTGAGCGATATTTCTATTATTAATAAATTTCTGACGTATTCCCGAAGAATTTCTGGCTACCCCGAGGCGTGAAATTAAATTTTGTATCGACCTTGAACGATAAGTACAAAACCCATTTCCAAAGCCCCATATCGAATGGCTCTATTGAACTTCAGGAGTTAAAGACCCAATTGCGAGGAATTGTTAGACATTGGCTTTATTAAGTCTAGTACTTCTCCTTGGGGTGCTCTCTGTTCTATTCGTGAAGAAGAAAGATGGGAGTATCGCGACTTTTGTATTGATTATCGGGAGTTGAATCATGTCACCATCAAAAATAGGTATCCATTGCCACGTATTGATGACTTGTTTGACCCGGTTGCAAGGAGCCAAATTCTTTTCAAAGATTGATCTTCGTTAGGATATCACCCGATTGAAGATTAGAGCAGATGACATTCAAAGATGGCTTTCGAGAACTCGATGCGGGCATTATGAATTCTAATCATGTCCTTTGGATTGACTAATGCTCTCTTGCGCCTTCATGGATATGATGAACCGAGTATTGAGGAATATTTGGATCACTTTGTTGTGGTCGTCTTTATTGATGACATCCTTATTTATTCAAAAGCCGTGAAGATCATGAAAGCAACACTTGAGGCGATACTCAAAAGCTTCGTGAATATAAGCTTTATGCGAGTTGAAGAAATGCGAGTTACGGCTTGAGGAAGTAGCATTCCTTGGGCACGTGGTATCAAGTCGTGGAATACATTGACCCAAAGCAAAGATTGAAGCTATTCAAAATTTGGGAGCAACCTTAAATCGATAATAGAAATCGTAGCTTTCTCGGCTTAAATTTGGTTATTATCGGAGATTCGTAGAAGGGTTTTCTCGAATCGCTACTCCCTTAACTCGGTGACTCGAAAAGATCTGAAAGTTCGGTTGGAGGCGAGGAATGTGAGAAGAGTTTTCAAGAACTCAAGAGGAGACTCATTTAAGACATATTACGACAATACCATCCGGTTCGGAAGGATTTGTCATCTCTGATGATGCTTCGGCAAAGAGTTAGGATGTGTTCTCATGCAACATGGGAAAGTCATAGCCTTTATGCCTCACGATAACTCAAAGAATATGAGAGGAATTATCCTACTCATGATCTAGAGTTAGCGGTTGTGGTCTTCGCACTTAAAATTTGGAGGCATTACTTGTATGGGGAGAAGGTGGAGATCTTTACGGATCGTAAAAGCCTCAAATATTTCTTCACTCAAAAGGAACTCGACATGCGACAACGACGTTGGCTTGAAGCTATTGAAAGATTATGATCATACCATCGATACCATCCTGGAAAAGCGAGCGTGGTAGGCGGCGCATTGAGTAGAAGATCATATGCAAGTATGAGTGCGATATTGTCAACCACAAAGGCCCATTTTGTGTGACTTGCAAAGGATGGAGATAGAGTTAAAGACTCCGGGGACCCGTGTGATGATGGCGAATATCTGAGTAGAGCAGAGCTTTAATTGATAAAGTTAAAGTTTGCTCAAGCTACTGAGACTTGAAGGCGATGCGTATGAGGAAGAAAGTGCAAGAAGGTGCGATCTGGGAAGCAAGAATCGATGAAGAAGGAATACTTGAGTCAACTCCGGACTTTGTGTTCTAATGACCACGATTTAAAGTATAAAATCATGATGGGCGCCTAACACACCGATTTGCAATCCATCATGGGAGTACAAAATGTATCATGATATAAATCATACATTTTGGTGGAGCGATATGAGAGAGAGATAACGTTGTTTATCTCAAGGTATCTAACTTGTCAGCGAGTTAAAAGCGGAGCATCAAGTACCAAAAGGTCCATTACAACCACTTGAAATTCGAGAATGGAAGTGGGAGCACATTACCATGGATTTCGTTATCGGTCTTCCTAAGGTTTCTCAAGGCGTAGATGTGATTTGGGTCATTGTTAATAGATTGACCAAGTCGCTCATTTCTTCTACCAAATCGAGAATCTTATACACTTGAACGTCTTGCTCGTATGTACATAAGCGAGATTGTAAAATTGCATGGTATGCCGGTATCCATAGTTTACGATCGAGACCCAAGATTCACTTCACGATTTTGGGTTGGTTTGCAAAAAGTTATGAGCACAGATTTACGATTTAGCTCGACATATCATCCTCGAGACGGACGGACGATCGGAGAGGACTATTCAAACTCTTGAAGATCTATTAAGACTACGTGTCCTTGATTTCAAGGGAAGTTGGGATAAATTCTTACCATTGGTGGAGTTTTCCTACAACAAAGCAGTTATCAAGCAAGTATTGGCATGGCTCCATTCAAGTGTTGTATGGAAGAAAGTGTTGTTCTCGGTATCTTTGGGATGAGGTGGGTGAAGCAACGTTGTTGGGATAGGAGTTAAGATGCGTATGACTACGGAAAAGATTCAAACGATCAAACAACGTATAAAAATCTCACAAGATCGACAAAAGAGTTATCTTTGATCTTCATAGAAAGGGCGTGGAATTCGATATAGGAGATCGTGTGTTGTTGCGTGTTGCTCCATGGAAAGGAGTTACGAGATTTGGAAGAGAGGAAAACTCGATCCTCGATTCATTCGGCCCATTTTAATCCTCGATCGAGTAGGAGGCGTGGCCTATAGACTCGCTTTACCTGAAGTATGTCTCGTGTTCATAACGTTTTCACATATCCATATTACGTAAATATGTGAAAGACCCGAACCACATTATTGAGTTAGAGCAGGACGAAATAGTGGAAGATTTGACGATATGAAGAGGTTCTGTTCAAATCTTGGATAAGAAGGAACATATTTACGCTCGAGGTTATACCTCAAGTCAAAAGTTTTGTGGAGAAACCACGATGTTGAGGAAATGACCTGGGAGTTAAAATCTGAAATGAAATCAAGGTATCCTTACCTCTTCGATATACCAGGTAGGTACTCTAATTTCGAGGGCGAAATTTCATAAGAAGGGGAGATTGTAAGACCCCAACTTTTTGAATAAAGATGAATTTTCTATAAATGTCATTTTTAAATATTAAGGTATGAATTTGAAATAATATTATAGTTTTGGGTAATATTTATAAATTCTTCAAAGTATGCAAGTTGTTATATTATATTAGATTGGTGGGGAATATTAGTTTTAGCGAGGGAATATTAAATACAAACACTCAATCATTGGTGGACCCCACAAGCGAAATTATTGTCGGATTGAAAAGCGACAAAAATATTTTATTGAAAATAACGACGGAAGTTTCACAGATTATCTTGTTGAACTACTCGGTAGTAAAACTACGATGTCTGGCGTGGTTGCATAGTAGCATTTGCGGTATTGATTATTAATGCTTACGTGAGAAGTCACTTTCCGTTTTGTTCAATTATTGCTATAGTAATTGTTGCATAGTATCTCACGTTATTTGATTGATTATTGTCGATATTTTATATATTATTAAATCAATAATTGAAATAGCGAGTTATTAATATTATAAATTGCAATATTAACGATGTCTAGAAGTTACACTTGATGAGAGGTTTGGTCACCTAATCGCGCATGATAGGAGAAATCCTTATTGGAAAGCCTCCTCTATCACAGGAATGACACAGTCGATTAATATTGTAAATTTTAATAAAAATGATAAATGTTGTTAAAATTATTAAAGTGATTTTATAAAGTTTGCTTATTTTATGGATTCTATTTACCCATTTTTTCAAAATTTTTGATATATATATATATATATATATATATATATATATATATATATATATATATATATATATATATATATATAAGTGGTGGGGAATGAAAGGATTTATTTTTTAGTGGAGGAGTGTAATGAATCTTTTGGTGGTAGGAATTCCACCCGTAAATTGGGTGGAATGTAGGAATGATGGAGTAATATATATATATATATATGTTAAATTGTCCTTTGGTGAATCAAAAGTCCATGAATTGGAAGAGTTTGTCGGGTGAGTGCATTTAATTCAAACAACATGTGTGGTATATATATATATAAATATATATGTTATATTTTTGCCTTATTTTGATTGGTTGGATGGTTGACAATTTGCATCTGTAGGTTACAAAATTTTTCATCCGTTATTTGCACATCTATTGCATCCAGTTATTTTTTTCTTGACATTGCATTTTCCATTCTTTCTATAAATGAAGCTCATTCCTTCATTATTTCTTACTTAATTCATTGAAACTCAAAGAGAGAAATTATAGAGAAACTATAAAAAGTAATCTGCTACTTCCCTACTCTTATATTAGGTTCTTTTATGGTAAGGGTGTTATTCTTTCTTATTCATGAAGAGAATCATTGTTATTCCATTTCTTATTATTACATTGGAATAACTTTTGTATATCTGTGATTTACCCTATACTTTGTGACATTCTTCTATTATTACATTGGAACATTCGTTTTGTGTGTTTTACTAATGGGACTGTTTCCGTCTTTATTATTATTACATTGGAACATCACATACATGTATTTTTTACAGGACACGGTTACATCTTTATTATTATTATTACATTGGAACATCCTATCGTGTGTTTTACAGGACTGGGTTAAATCTTTATTATTCGGTTGGAACATCCACATGCATTTTGCAAATTTTGCCGACTGGTTCCGTTATTATTATTACTGTTGGAATAACACATACATCTAAATCCGCATGCATGGTGATTTCTTTTGTTATTCCATTCTTTATTATACTCGGTTGGTTAAAGTTTTGACTTCTATACTCCATGAAATTAGTGGAATATCCTTGATAATTTGCGCTTCATCCAAATATCTTTTCATGGAAATATTCTTACGATCATTCTTGAATTTTACTCTACAAAGCGATATCATGTTGACAATTTGGACATTATTAGTTCTGAATAAATTAATTCTTGAATTTGTTTTATTGAATTCTTATATCATTGTCATCATCCTCATGTTTATATTATCTTTGAAAGTCATACATGGCTGTAGTGCATAGATGGACTTGGTATGATTATGACCGAGGATTATTCGATTGTAATCATGGTAGTAATGTTACAAATGATGTGGTAAAAGTTATCATTGGCGTAGTAGAGCATTGATGGGACGAGTTGTTGGCATGATCATGACCATTAATGAATACATGAATGTCCTTGGTTTGTAGTCGTGGATAATTTGTGGTCGTGATACTAAAGAATATCCTTGGGTAGTAGTGCGAGGGGTGATTCGATGATGTGGATTATTTATTAATTTGAGTCCAATGATAAAAGTCATGAAAAACCTTTTAAATCATAAAAGATAGTAGACTTTATTCTCTACTTGACTCTTTTAATGGATTGTTTGTTCCGCTGCAGTTAAACTTGATGTTGTTATATTTTATTAGTTTAACACTGTTGAAGGCTAACGATAATTTATTTTGCATTATCTTAGTCATAATATTTCTTACTGGGCTAGTTGAGCTCACCCTTTCTTTCACTGTTCTCTTCAGGAAATGAGAACATACTTGAGGACTAGTCGGGGAGCGGAGTGGCGGTCAGGAGGATTGCATTAGTAGTCCTCACTATTACGTGAAATAGTGTGTTAATAATTGTAATGAGGAATCCTTTTGAGTTTGTATAATCTCTAGTAGACAATAATTGTATTCAAACTCACGATTATGTTTTTGTCGTATTATACATGGTGAGTTGTATTAACAAGTTGTATTTGAATTTTATACCATGTATCTGACGACCCAAGATGGGTGATGTATACCTAATTTTGGGGGCGTCACACATTTTGTATGACTTGCAAAGGATGGAGTTAGAGATAAAGACTCCAGGGACCCACATGATGATGGCAAACATACGAGTAGAACCGACTTTAATCGATAAAGTTAAAGCTGCTCAAGCTAAAGACCTGGAACTAATGTGTATGAAGAAGAAAGTGCAAGAAGGTGCTATGCCGGAAGCAAGAATCGATGAGGAAGGAATACTCCGAGTCAACTCCAGACTTTGTGTTCCTAACGACCCTGATTTAAAGTATAAAATCATGATGGAGGCGCACAACACACCGTTTGCAATCCATCATAGGAGTGCCAAAATGTATCATGATATTCGTCATACATTTTGGTGGAGCAATATGAAGAGAGAGATAGCGTTGTTTATCTCAAGGTGTCTAACTTGTCAACGAGTTAAAGCGGAGCATCATGTACCAAAAGGTCCATTACAACCACTTGAAATTCCAGAATGGAAGTGGGAGCACATTACCATAGATTTCGTTATCGGTCTTCCTAAGGTTTCTCAAGGCATAGATGTGATTTGGGTCATTGTTAATAGATTGACCAAGTCTGCTCATTTCTTACCGATACGAGAATCTTATACACTTGAACGTCTTGCTAGTATGTACATAAACGAGATTGTAAGACTACATGGTATGCCAGTATCCATAGTTTCTGATCGAGACCCAAGATTCACTTCAAGATTTTGGGTTAGTTTGCAAAAAGCTATGGGCACGAATTTACGATTTAGCTCGGCATATCATCCTCCGAGATTTGAATGACGATCGGAGAGGACCATTCAAACTCTTGAAGATCTATTAAGACTACGTGTCCTTGACTTGAGGAAGTTGGGATAAGTTCCTACCATTGGTGGAGTTTTCCTACACAACAACAGTTATCAAACAATTATTGGCATGGCTCTATTTGAGGCGTTGTATGGAAGAAAGTGTCGTTTTCCAGTATGCTGGGATGAGGTGGGTGAAGCAACGTTGTTGGGACCGGAGTTGGTACGTATGACTACGGAAAAGATTCAAACGATCCGACAACGTATAAAAACCTCACAAGATCGACAAAAGAGTTATGCTGATCTTCATCGAAAGGACGTGGAATTCGATATTGGAGATCATGTGTTATTACGTGTTACTCCATGGAAAGGAGTTACAAAATTTGGAAAGAGAGGAAAGCTCAATCCTCGATTCATTGGCCCATTTTTAATCCTCGATCGAGTAGGAACTGTGGCCTATAGACTTGCGTTACCGCCAAGTATGTCTCGTGTTCATAACGTTTTTCACATATCCATGTTACGTAAATATGTGAAAGACCCGAACTACATTATTGAGTTAGAACCGGACGAAATAGAGGAAGATTTAACGTATGAAGAGGTTCCTGTTAAAATCTTGGATAAGAAGGAACATATTCTACGCTCCAAGGTTATACCTCAAGTCAAAGTTTTGTGGAGAAACCACGATGTTGAGGAAATGACCCGGGAGTTAGAATCTGAAATGAAATCAAAGTATCCTCACCTCTTCGACATACCAGGTACGCACCCTAATTTCGAGGACGAAATTTCATAAGAAGGGGAGGTTGTAAGACCCCAACTTTTTGAATAAAGATTAAATTTTCTTGAAATATATTTTTGAATATTATGGTGTGGATTTGATATAATGTTATAGTTGTGGGTAATATTTACAAATTTTGCAAAATACGTGAGTTGTTATATAATATTCGATTGGTGGGGAATATTCGTTTTAACGAGGAATATTCGATGCAACAAAGACAATCATTGGTGGACCCCCCAACGAAATTATTGTCGGATCGAGAAAGCGACAAAAATACTTTATGAAAATAACGGCGGAAGTTTTACAGTTAAGCTGTTGAACTACCCGGTAGTAAAAGAAATGCGATGTCTGGCGTGGTTGCGTAGTAGCCTTGCGGTATTGATTATTGATTCTTATGTGAGAAGTCACTCGGTTATACTCAATTATTATTCTACGATAATTGCTACATCATATCTCTCGTATATTATTGATTCGATTATTGTCGTAGTATCATCTGCATAATATGTTATTTTATTAAATCAATAATTGAGGCGACAAATTTATTCATATTATTAAATTGCAATATTTACAATGTCAGAAGTTTTGTCGATAAGAGGTTTGGTCACCTAATCAATTGCGCATGATAGGGAGAAATCTTTATTGGAAAGCCCCTCTTTCACAGGAGCGACACGGTTGATAAATATTGTGAGTTATAATATTAATGATGAATGTTATTAAAATTGAAATTGTGTTCTCGGAGTTGAATTTAGAGGCAGACGACGTGATATTTGAGTCTGGAACGATGAAATTAGTAAAAATAGTCTATAAACACAAAATTTTCCGGAATTCACTATTTGGTCAAAAAATCAACAGTTGACTTTTTCAGAAAAAGTCAAACTTTGAAATTTCAAATTTTATATTTTTGATAAAAATGATTTCATTGTGTTGGAATTATTTGTGTTAGTGAAAATCGACAATTATTTCGATAATAATTGATGTCTGGAGGTTATATTGACCAATCAGGTATTTAACTTAGGATAAATGAAAGCAATTGATTGCTATTATTTCATATGATTATAACTATTTGTTCACATGTGTATACTATTGTTTCACATTCTTGTATTATTAGGGAGTTGGTGCGAGATTGATAATACTTGCAGGACTAAATTAAAATGAAAGAAAAATTGGAGGTATTCATCTTGTAATTTTTCGAGTCCCAAAACGTCTAAATTATCGAAACTATATTTTTTATAAATAGAAGCTTATTCTTCCTTCATTTCTCACCAATTCACGAAGCTTTAGAGCGATTATTATAGAGAGAAATTATAGAAAAGAAGTAGAGAAAGTCTGCTACCTCATTATTCCGAGTATCCGATTTTTTCTAAGGTAGGGAGTATTATTTTTTCTTATCCATGAAGAGAACTTCGTTATTCCATTCTTTATTATTACATTGGAATAACTCGATACGCGTGAGCTACCTATACTTGGTGAAATTCTTACATTCCATTCTTTATCATTATGTTGGAACATCACATGCATGCGTTTCACGCCTTGGGACACAGTTAGATTTTATTATTACATTGGAATATCACATGCATGCGTTTTACACCGGACTGATTAAAATCTTTATTATTACATTGGAATATCCCGTCATGCGTTTCTGTGGGACTGATTCCGATTATTTATTATACATTGGAATAACTTTTGTATGTGCGATCTATCGCGTGCACAGTGATTTCTTTTGTTATTCCATTCCTTATTATACTCGGTTGGTTAAAGTTTTGACTTCTATACTCCATGAAATTAGTAGAATATCCTTGATATTTGCGCTTCATCCAAATATCTTTTCATGGAAATATTCTTACGAGCATTCTTGAATTTTACTCTACAAAGCAAATTGGATGTTGACAATTTATGAACGTTATTAGTTCCTGGATAAATTAAATTAAGTCATAATTAATTTAGAATTAATCTAGAAGGAGGTTGAATAATTAATTCAAACGTTTATGAATTTTTGAGTGGAGAATATTTATCACTTTCATTTGCCCAATTATTTAGAAATTAGAAGTTCAAATATTTAAAGTAAGTCTAAAAGTAAATTTTGGATCAAGTTAGATTCACTAGTTGTCAATTGTCACATATACATTATAACTCGTGACTCTCCATAAGTATAAAAAATAAAATAAACTTTTTATAACTATGTAAATTGCAATCTACATGTATTGAGGATAAATTATAAATAAAATTCATCATAAACATATTATTAAAATTTTAATCAAGTATTTGAGAAAAAATAATTAAATATTCAATATATGTAAACTTTTGAATTTAATTTTAAATTATACATATTCATACACACTAAAAAGGTGATGTATACCTATTTTTATTCTACATCTTTTTGTTTTTCAAATGAATATCTACTTATTAATGGACATGTAAACATTAATAAGTAGAGCATTCATTTTCAAATTTAAGATTTCAAAATGATAAAACTTATTTGAATTGTAATTTAGAACATTGATTATTGTATTTAAATATTTATGAAAAATAAATAAACTAACATTCATTCATTAATAAATAATATTTTAAAACTCATTATTATTTTTTATTCTAGTTATAGTTAGTAATGTTGAATGAATGATAATGAATCAGAAAAAAATTTATTTAATTAATCGCATCCGTATTTTAAGAGAGAAGAGCATTCTTTTGGTTCGTTGTGTGTGTTATTTTTAGTATTGCTGCTATACACATGCCATGTCATCAGATATTGGGGGAGATAAGTGTCATTGACTAAGACTAATAAGGAGGGTATAATTGTCTTAAGAACGTAACACGCAATACTAGTTTTGACAATTCTATTTGTTGCATCTTGGTTCATTTGAGATAAGTTGAATATATATATATATATATATATATATATATATATATATATATATATATATATATATATAGCTCCTCTTATTTTTCTTCAACGAACTGGAGGAGTATAAAAGCGTCTCAATCAACTTGAACCGAGATATAATTTATTTTTAGAAGGAAAAAACCGTCATTATATCATAGATTAAAAATCGACTTCTGATTTTCTACTATGTTATAATAGCGGCGAACTTGGGAACTACGGTGTGTCGCATTCGTTATGTTATGAATATTTGATTTTGGGTTACCACTTGATATATATATATATATATATATATATATATATATATATATATATATATATATATAGAAGAATGGGATCTTAAAATCATCCTTTATTTAACATACTTTGCACACCCCTTTAATGATTAGATCGACGATTTTGATCTGTAATCCGTCGCTAAATGTTCGGGTATAACATTTTTGATCTAATCGTCGCTATATATTTACAAAAAATAAACTTTATACTAAAGTTGGATCCCCTTAAACTAATTTAGAGTCTATATGGGGAGGATTTATATTTAGGGCCCAATTATAAAATTGGTGGAACTTAGAGGGACTAAAGTGTTATTAACCCTTCAAGGGAGTAAAACGACTTCCCAAGTCCACCTTTTGCCTCTACTTGGCGACTTGGTCCCCAATTAACCAGAGCAGTTTCTTGCTCATTGCTGCACATTAAAATTTTTTATAAAAATAATCTCTCAAATATCTTTTTGTTTTCTCTCTCAATAACCTTTAGATTCCACCTTCTAGTTTAAAATATTTATTGAAATTAATACCTGCAAAAATGGAAATGGCCGGACAAGGAGACGGACCTGCAATTGGAATCGATCTTGGAACAACATACTCTTGTGTGGCTGTTTGGCAACATGGCCGCGTTGAAATCATCGCCGACAGTCAGGGTAAAAGAACGACGCCGTCTTATGTCGCTTTCACGGAAACCGGGCGATTTATAGGCGAAGAAGCTAAGAACCAGGCTGCTATAAATCCGATCAACACCGTCTTTGGTAATTAATCCATGCAATTCCTTTTCTCTCCCTCGCGCTAATCAATATTACCTCCGCCGAGGAGAAAGAGCCCTATTTTCCATGTTTATTCATTATTCTTTGCCAACTATAAATTTGGCTCATTTAGCTTTATAAGAGTAAAGTAAAAATGATAAGTATTACTCCATCCGTCCCACTTATTACTATTTTGGATAGTTCTATGTTAAATATTCATTTTTCTTTAATAACCAAATTTTTACGCATATTTTTCTATTATACTCGTAGCATTAAATATATCATACTTTTCTTATTCTAATTCTCTCTCAATATTTAATGACATTATTATGAACAATTTTGTCATTTTATTTATCTTTTTAATATGCCTGAAAAATCCACCCTGAGACGAAGGGAGTATTAGAATAATAGGTGTCGTTTAAAATATTAAATATTATTATTAGAACAATTACAAAAGTATCTTTAAATGTATATTTAGTGTGGCAACATAAATTTTGTTTTGCCAATATCAACAGCCAAAAACTCTCTTAAAAAACATGTCTAATCCGTTTTAGGTAAACTTCAATAATTCTATCAAATGTAATTAAGTAGGATTTTTTCTTAAGAAGAAACAAAAATCTATTTTTGGATTAGGATCACCTCCATGTATCTTCCAATTTCTTTCAATACACATATAGCTATACAATTATTGCTTTTAGCGAGCAACATAATTTTTGCGAAGAATTTTATTGTGTCGCTAATATTTTATTTTATCACTAATTGTTTGCGACAAATTTTATTTTCATTAATTGTAATATTTGTGTCACTGAATGCATATTGAAAAAAAAATGGAGGAGATGTGTAATGGAGGGGGTCTTATTTAAAAAAAAAAAACAGAAAATGAAAATTACTCTTTCATATGAAATTTGACTTTTATTCTTTTATATTTTGATATTAGAAGTATTTTAATAATAATGTTTTAATAGTGTCTGCAAAAACTACATCCAGTAAGTCAAATATTCATCCTATCCTCTGTATATATTCTTAAATAAGGCATCCTATTCTCATTTATTTTCTGAAAACTTGAGGAGAGTCGGCTTAACGTCTCTCCCTTGTACTAAATCTGCCTCTGAATGTTTGGTCATTTTTATTAAACTAGTGAGAATTGATATTTTCATATAAACTAATCTCTTCCCGTTTTAAATTATATGATTAATATTGGCTTTCTAAAAGTTAATTTGAGATAATTTTAAATTTAAATTGACATAATTTATTTAAATTTTGAAAATAATAAATCTTATAATTAGTAGTAATTTTTTCATAGTTTATAGTTTATGATATTCATAATTATATTTATATTTAAATAATAAATCTTATAACTAGTACTATAAAGCTACATTTGGATTGATGGAATAAATGGAAGGAAGAATGCAATGAAAAATAGTGTATTTGATAATTATTTTAGAAGATAAATCATTTGACCCCTTGATTTTTATTCTATGTCCGAGGTGGTGGAATAAAATTTATTTATGTACGTGATAATTTTGTCATCATGTTATATTACCCATATACTTGAATTTTTTTAAAATCATTTCATTTCTTCAATCTACGGCAGCATAAAAGTATAATTAGGGGTAATTTTTCAAATTACCCCACTAAACTAATTATTATTTTGAAATTGGGTTATTCCGTTAAAAAAAATAAACGGACGTTAATTTTTTATATACAAAACTAATGAATTACCCATTGTGGTTGGCACGTTTTACTGATTACACTATTGAACTTTTAATTTTTTAAATTACCCCATTAAACTAATTAAAAAATGATTATTTTAAATATTTTAAAAATTATTATTATTTTCAAATAAAAATATTAGAAACTTTAATTATTTTTTTCCATAAAATGAGTAAAGTTTCATAAAATATAGATTTAAAAAAATCAAAGTTTTATGACACCTTACTGATTTTAAAAAAATCTTTTTTCTTTTGAAAATAAAGTTTATTTTTTGAATCTATATTTTATAAAATTTGACTCATTTTTTTTAAAATATGAAGAATTTTCCAATTTTTTTCTTGAAAATAATATTTATTTATAAAAATTATTAATTTCTTTTTTGAAAAAATTAAATGCTTTTTTCCTTATCTTTTCTTTGTTTATTTTATTTTAATTTCTATTTTTAGTTTTTTAAAAAATTCTAATATTAAGAATGAGTTATTACATTAAAAAATTAAGTAGACATTAATTTAATTTAAAATCACTTTAATTTTTTTAATCTATATTTTATGAAACTCTACTCATTTTTATGAAGAACAAAAAGTTTCTAATATTTTTTACTTAAAATAATAATTGTTTAAAAAAATATTTAAAATAATTATTTTTAATTAGTTTGATGGGATAATTTGAAAAATTAAAAGTTCAATGTTGTAATCAGTAAAATGTGCCAACTACAGTGGATAATAATTCATTAGTTTTGTAGATAAAAAATTAACGTCTGTTTATTTTTTTATTGGAAAGACCCAATTTCAAAATAATAATTAGTTTAGTGGTGTAATTAGAAAAATTAAAAGTTCAGTGGTGTAATCAGTAAAACTTACCAACTACAGTGGATATTTCTTTAGTTTTGCCCAATGAAATCTAAACCACAAAACATCATTTAAAATGTCTTCTTGTTGCACTTTTAGATGCAAAATCATCAATTATACTATCATATTTAATATTTTCTAACATATTATTTTCAATGCATAATATCGCTAATCTTTTTATTATTTTATTTTTTTTATACACATAAATACATAAGCTTATAAAAAAATTTGGACCTCCTCAATCGTGGTCCCTGGCAATAGTTATGACGCCTTCTAAAAAATAAAGGTATCATCACCTATTACGAGTTACAATATACGTAGATGCGAAACAACTACAACTTTATTATTACAATGAAGAAAGCTGTGAGTTTGAATACAAATATTATCTTACAGACAATATTTATACTCAAATAAATCCTCATCACATTTATTGATACATTATTTTACAAAATAGTGAGGACTACTAAACAATCCTTTCTAAAACCTTCATTCCATACCCACCTCGTCGTACTCGCTTATATTCTCGCCTCACGAGAAAAATGGAACAAAAGGAAAAGGTGAATTCTCAACTAGCTCAATAAAGAATATTATGACTAAGATAATATACAACAAATTATCGTTAGTCTTCAATGAGGAAAAATATAATAGAATCTGATAGACAACAAATTTTAAATCAATATTCGCGAGAGGAAATAATAATTCATTAGAAGAGTTAAGTAGAGAATGCAAACTACTATCTTCTATGTATGAATTTAAAAGTTCATCGTCATCTTTTATCCCCGTAACATCAATCAATATACATCCGGAATCAAATATTCATCTTTGCACTACTGGGCCAAAGATATTCATCGATGGTTAAGTGTTCATTTAAACACTGCTGTTCATCTTTGCACTACTGGCCAAAAGATATTCTTGAAATCATTCATCTTTGCACCACTGTGCCAAAGATATTCTTAAGAAATCATTCATCTTTGCACTACTGTGCCAAAGATATTCCATAATATCATCATTTAAGACCGAGGATGATGAAAATATTTTTTAAAAAAGCGAATCCAATTGAAACAAAATGACAAGGATTAAGGATTAAGGATTCGTACTTGGTTTTATCCACGATCCAAAAATACCTCAAAAACAATCATAGTGGTGGTGTAAAATTCAAGAATGATCAAAACATGGATACAATCGAGTTAGTATCCGTAGAATAGATGTTTTAGACGAAAAGAAGAAATTTTATTTTTCTATTGAATAGTATCAGATATCGTGAATAGTCCGAGTATCGTGAATAGTAACTCAAACACCAAAAGATAGAAATTCCACAAAAAAACATCTTCACGCTTCATGAATAGTACTGAATGAATAGTAACTCGTGAATAAGAACTTCGTGAATAGTAACTTCGTGAATAGTAACTCATGAATAGTAACCCATGAATAGTAACCCGAGCATGAAAAAGTTCTAAATTTGATAAAACTTTGGATCAACATTTCAAAGTATAATGATATTGAAGAAATAATATCATTACTGAAAAAAATAATATCCCTTACCTCGAAAGATCAAGTGCTTCTAGCTAGAATAAGGGTATAGTCTTTGAAGGAACTTGCACCGTCTAGCAATACTCAAAGTATACTCAAAATACTCACAAGAATACGTTCGATAATAGAGAGAAAACTTGATTTCGGTGTGATTTTCAATTCTAACCCAAGCACCTATTTATAGGAAAACGCTTTAGAACCAAAGCAGTAAAATTTAATAAAATAATAATATAACTAAACAAATTCAAGCCCACCTTAGACCAACTGAATTCAGCACATTTATATCACATGTGGGATTGCAAAAACGTTTTCTTAAATAAAACAATTAAAACTTCCAAAAATCAATTATTTTTGAACTTTGGAACTTCAATAATTCATAATAAATAGCCCTTTCATCGGAAAATTCGAATCTCGCAAGTTTTTATAGGAATTTCAATTCTCTACAACTTTGCAGAAGAAAGTTTTCCAAATTCCAAATAGAATGGCCAAGAAATCCACAAACAGGCGATTTTACAAAATTTATAATCAAATTTGATCAATAAATGGGGTCCATGAGCATGTTTAACATGTTTTAAACATTTATTGCAACAAAAATACTCTTCCTCCTCGTATATACTCATATATCCCACATTAGTTGTAAAAATATCACCGTTAATATATTATTAAAATAATATATTTAAATGAATTATTTTATCGAAAAAGATAAAATATTAATTTTCAACAATTGTCATTTTAAAATTTTCTCCATCTATATCCACATAAAATCAATATTTTCCTCATCATATAAATCAATAATTAATTATTCACAAATAATATTACTGAGAATCACAATATCGACAACCGAGGCGGCTCCTCAGAAAGGGGGCTTTCAATAAGAATTTCTTCATCTTGGTAGCGCATGATTAGGTGACCAAACCTCTCCTTAGACAGAGAACTTTCTAGACATTGCCAACAATGTTATCTAATAATATTATTAGGATAATATTAATTATTGCTTCGATAATGAAAAATCACGTGTAATGACAATTATGAAACAACAAAGAATATAAAATATCAACGCATGACAATTATTAACTCAATAAAATTTGAGCGATTAATTATCGTAACCATTATTGAGTAGTGCCTTCTACGTAAGAATCAATAATTGGTGCAATACCTGGTGCTTCTTGTTCAACAACGCGTATTAGTGTGTTTTAACTACAAGGGTATTCCAATGATATTAGCAGTAAATAACTACGCCGTTATTTAAAAACAACTTATATTTGTCGTTTTCTTCATCCAATCGCTTTTCAAGTTATGGGGCCCACACATGGTTTGGCAACGTAAATACGAATATTCCCGAAATGATTTGAATATTCCACGACCAAACGAATATTCCCGACGATAATGAATATTTTATAACCACTTGCTTATTTTGAAATATTTGCAGTATTTAACCCTTAACTATCCACATTAATCAAATCAACCCTTACTATTTCAAAATAATAAATAAAGGAAATTCCTTTTTATTTAAAAATTTCAGGGTCTTACAATAGCCCTGTTAGCTCTTGCCTAGGGTCGGCTCTGTTCATTGATACCTTCTCATGGAATACATTGAGCTATTTAAAATAAAGAATCACTAAATCATAACCCTCCATTTTTATTCAATATTTATTTTAACTACTCTAGATCCTGATCCGTAACATATTGTCAGAATAATAAGTGTCATTGAAAATTTAATATATTGCTAAAATAAGTGTAAAAATATCGCTAAATTATTGTATATTTGTTTTGACATATCACATTATCAACATCATTAAGGATTTTGTGTTTGGTACTTTGTTGAGAACGTATGTGTGTGTAGAGCTAAGTGCACTAATTTCTAATTTTGTTGTTAATGGCTTAATTAAAAAGCACTTTAAAACCTATAATAATTTTATAATTTTGGAAGGTACACCTCAAAATTAATTTAAAATATTAAACATTAAACCTTTACGTTTATAAATTTCACCACACAAAACCTTCTACTCACCCGGGTGTAAATAATCATACTACAACACAAATACAAATTTCAGAAATAAATAAGTAAGTATAATCATTTTATTAGATAGATAAGCATCACATGATGCTTAATTATCATGTTTTTCTTAAAGGACATTAAACCCAAAAAAATATTTTTATAAGCCTTAAGATAGGACATATTATATATATATATATATATATATATATATATATATATATATATATATATATACTATAAGAAAAAGCCTTATTTTCGAGGAATCTTCCTGAAATAAGCCTATTCAATCGGAAATTTGCTCAGATATATACGCATCGAAGATAAGATCCATCATAAATTCCGTCGGACCTATCTTATCTTCGATTTAATTTATCTCTCAACGGAATTTAAATCTAAAATACGCTTATCTACTCTTGAATAAATAGGGACGAAACTTTTCGTTGAGTATATATATATAGACCTAGCAAAGATGGCCCAAGTTCATGGGCGGTAAAGCCACTTTGCCGCGAAATTTTGGGCTCGACGCGACCCACCTCAACTACTCGACGCGCGACGACAATCGACACATAAGCTTGGTGCTTGCCTTTCACGATTCGGCGAGTTCCTACTTCTAGTAGCCTCCTCTCACTTTCGTGTATTTTTTACATTTGAATTGGTAATTTATTTGTATGAGTATGACTGTATGAGTCTATGACTTTAGTCTGTATCACTGTATGTCTTTGTGAATTTTAACTTTTTAAGGGTTTTAATTGGTAATTTGGTATGAGTATGAACGATTTTTGTGGATTTTAATTGGTAATTGGGTGTGAAATTTTAAGGGTTTATAAACCGGATTAGTCAATTTGGTGATATGATATACTATTATACTGAATTATGTAGACTAGATTTAAAACATGGTTAATAGATGCATGCCAATACTGCTAGTTTGCTACTGAAATTTTAAGGGTTTATAACATGTTTGGTCTGCTTTGTTTAATCAAAGGGTTTGGACTTTGTACTTCTGGACATTTTTACTGCTCACTGCTCAGGTTGACCTATATGGATTTTCTTGACATTTTTTGTTTGTAGAGTTCTTATGGATCGACGGGATCGTGTAACAATTAATTTGATTGATGGGGGAGTTGAAAGCTCGAACAGTTTGACACAACCTATTGACAATTCGAAGAGAAAACAAAGGGAAGAAAGTTTAATTTGGAATCAATATGAAAAAAAGGTAGATCCTTCAACTAAAAAGTTAAGAGCATATTGTAAAACATGCACAAAAAGTTATGCTATTGGAGATGGTGGTAGTTCTCATGGGACTAGAAATTTGCATGCACATGAAAAGTCATGTCCCGGTTTAGTTAATCAAAATGTGACTCAAATGCATCTAGATCATGAAGGAAAAATGCTTAATAGAAAATTTAGTCAGCTCATTTGTAGGGATAAAATGGCTGAAGCAATTATGATGCATAACTATCCATTCTTGATTGTTGAACATGAAGGATTATGAACAGTGCATAACTATTTGAATCTGGATGTGAAATCGTATACTAGAAACACTGCCAAAGCGGATTGTATTAAAATTTATAAGCTTGAGAAAGCAAAATTGAAACGTGCGTTTGAGAACATCCGGGGTAGAATTTGTCTCACTTCCGATTTGTGGTCGTCCGGTACTAGTGAGGGTTATATTTGTTTAACCGCTCACTTTATTGATCATGATTGTGTGTTGCACAGTAGGATTATAAATTTCTGTCATTTTCCCCCACCACATACCGGTACTCTTTTATCAGAAAAAATCTTTGAGTTTTTAAAGGATTGGGGAATTGAAAAAAAGATCTTTTCTATCACTTTAGATAATGCAACAAACAACTACAACATGCAAAATTTCTTGAAGGCTCATTTGAGAGGAAACTTGCTTTGCAATGGTAGTTTTTTTCATGTTCGGTGTTCTGCTCACATATTAAATCTCATTGTTCAAGATGGTTTGAAAATTGCAAGTGAACCTTTACGCAAAATTGGAGAGAGTGTCAAATATATTAAGGAATCTGAAAGTAGATTATTAAAGTTTGTTACATGTTGTGAACAATTGCTTGTGTCCGTAGAATCGGGTTTGCGTTTGGATTGTGTGACTAGATGGAATTCTACATGGGAGATGCTTGATAGTGTTCTAAAATATAAAGATGTATTCTTTCAATATGCCATGGTTGAATCATCTTACACAACTTGTCCATCAAATGATGAGTGGGAAATAGCACAAGCTATCACTACATTTTTGAAACCATTTTGGAAAATTACAGAACTTTTTTCGGGAACGAGTTATCCAACAGAAAATCTGTATTTCTTACATGTGTTGAGGATAAAAGAACTTTTGCTGTTGAATAAGTCTTGTGAGATTGAGGTAATTAGAAACATGGCAAATGAGATGTTGCCAAAGTTTGACAAATATTGGAACGAATATGTTGTTATCTTGTCCATAGCTACTATTCTTGACCCAAGGTATAAGGTGCAATTTGTCAAATTTAAATTGAAAAAATTTGAGACGGATGAGTATGTTATAAATAGAAAAGTGGACAAAATTGTGGATGCTATGAATTCTTTGTTCATGGAATATGCAAATGCAATGGAGTTGTCAGAAGATGGTTCACAACAACCTCAAGATGGTGTAAGGACTTCAACTATTGCTACCACTAACATGGGCGAACATAGTGATGATGAGTTTGATGTAAGTAAAGTTTTCATGTATTATAAAATTTTTAATTTTTTGCATATTTATTTTGATGAACTTTTGAATAGGAGTTTGTGAGGGAAGTGCAAGGTACTACATCAACAAAAACAGAATTGGAACAATACTTAGAAGAGAAAATCGTCACTAACAAATCTTCTTTTAATATTCTAGAAGAATGGAAAAAACTTTCTGAGAGGTACCCAATCCTTATTTTTAATTCTAGTTTTATACCTTTATTTGATACATGACTAATGACTATTTAAATCTTTCAAATATTGCGTTATTATAGATATCCAATACTAGCGAATATGGCATATGATATCTTATCAATTCCAATTACAACGGTTGCTTCGGAGTCGACCTTTAGCATTGGAGCAAAAGTTCTCACAAAATATCGTAGTTCGCTTCTACCAGATAATGCACAAGCATTAATTTGTGGACGTAATTGGATTTGTGGATATGAAATACAAGGTTTGTTCTAATTGTAAATATTGTTACTTTAATTGTAGCTTTTTAGTTTAATTTTGGGTATTGAACTAATGATATTTTAAATTGGCATCTTTAATGTAGATGATGGACTAACGGACGACCAACTTTTGGTACCGCTAGTTGCAAATCAAGAGTCAAAGGGTTCTAACATGGGCGAAATTACAAGGAGTGACTAGACATTACTCACTAGCGGTAAGGTTTATAACTGCAATTTCGTGTGTTTTATAAGTGTGCTTCTGTTATGGTTCGAGTGATCGACTGTTTGGTTACTGGATTTTCAATGTCGTTTGAGGGCCAGGAAATATGTAATTATCATTTGGTGGATTTTGCTTTGGAATTAGTAACTTCATGCTATTTTATTTTGGATTTTGATTTCTTTTCTGAATTAATTTGCATTTATGGGGTATATGAAAATACGAAAACAAGAATTTTGTTTTGTTTGTTTTGAGAGTGCAGTTTTTGTCACTGGTTTAGTGATTACAAATTATGCATTTTTGGAGTTTTGATAAGCTACTAAGTTATTGAGTGGGTTACTCGTTTAGTGAAAATAAGAATTTTGTTTTTTTTGTTTTGAGAGTGCAGTTTTTGTCACTGGTTTAGTGATTACAAGGACTTTTTTATTGTCACTGCCTCACTGGTTTTGTGTTGAGTGCAGTTTTTGAGTGCAGTTTTTGTCATTTTTGCTTCTTTAAATTTTCTAATTTATGATTGTCCTTGTTGATTTTGAGCAGCAATTCATGTTATTGAGTATTGAGCAGCAATTCATGTATTTTGGACATTGGACTGCAAGTATGCATTTGGACTTTGAAGCTTACTTCTGTAGTTTTGTTGAAGCCTTGATGGTGACATACTGAGTTACTGACATACTAATAGTCTTGCTGAGTTGTTGTCTTGGTTTGTAATTTGAATGTGTACTTTATGTCTTTACTCTTTAGACTTTATCATTTGACATTTATCAATCATTGTATTGTAATATGTTACAATAACTAAACTTTCTCTAGAAAGAAAGTGGAGACAGGACAAAATGAGTGATTACAATTAAAATATTATTGTGAAATTTGTGAATTATGATGTACAGGGTAAAAAAAAAAATGAAAAAAGCCCGCAGTAGGGTGGTCGACCTTGCCACTTGCCCTCATACCTCATAATTCGATTCACCAAAACCCGGACCTTTTTGGCCCGGCCAGGTCTCTTCTTTCTACTTTACCTACTTGGTTGCTGTGTCTAATAATATACCTTATTTCCGACGGACATATTTCCTCGGATTTAACCTATTTCCGATAGAAAATTAAAATAAATCGGTATTTATTAAAAATGGCTAATTATGAACTCCGACGGAATGTTCGTTGGAGATACCTTATATCAATTTAACATATTCCTCTAAGTAACCAATTTTCGACTAAAATAAAAATATACCTTTATTTTTAAAAAATGATGAATATTAAATCCAATGTAAAATTCAAGTCGGACATACCTTATTTAAATTTAAGAAGTAACTATTTTTTTAAATCTGATTTGAAAAGTTCAGGTTTCGGTGTTTAAACCCATTTATGTACTGTAAATAATACACGATAATATAACACATGTATCTCACATTCAAATATTCAACGTAGCGCTAAAACGTAATATCCACCAAAACGTAATCTTCAACTCATTTTTATTCACATTCACATTCAAATATCCACCAAAATGTAATCTTCTACTCATTATCATCAACTTCTTGAACTAACCAATTATAAATATAAGCTAATACACTTGAAATGATAAACAATATAATTTACAATACTTATACGAGATGCTTGATTAGACACTATAATATATACAAATGTTCTACAATATCATGAATACAAATGAACTATAAACTAGTAAAAGTATCATCATCCAAGTAGGATGTGAACAGTATTGCCGGTGTATGAAAATCGAAAATCGTCGTCGTCTCACCGTCATTATCGCCATACCTGTTGATAGAATCAAAAATATAAATCATTAGTAGTATATATATATATATATATATATATATATATATATATATATATATGTGTGTGTGTGTGTGTGTGTGTGTGTGTGTGTGTGTGAGAGAGAGAGAGAGAGAGAGAGAGAGAGAGAGAGAATTAACAAACTAGCCTTAATTGAAAAAAATATAAACAATAAAAATATCTGAGTAGGTGGGGGCGGACGAAAGCCCCTTCCAAGAGAGTAATCACCATCCGAAGCATCTCGCCGCTCCAAGCGTCGAACTGCTCCCACGGTAATCCCACACTCTCTGCTTAAATGATGTTTATGTATAAGACTTATGTTGATTATGTTAAGTTTTCTCATTTGATGTATTAAGATTAGATAACCTAGGATTGTTTATTGTTTAAGATGTTGTAACCCTTATGGGAAGATTTCTATCTTTATTTATGAGTTTTATTTATTTATGGGTAGTTAGATGTGTTATTTTGGAGATTGAACACCAAATCTGTGAAAAAATTGAGTACGAGGATTTGGGGGTGTCAAAGATAAACTAATATATAAGTACATTTTCTTATATTTAAATGTGTAATTATTAATTTAGAATATGCATATATTAGCGCATTATAATAATTGATACATACATTAGGATATATTTAAGGGTGTTAGCCGAGTCAAGTAGGTCGATATACTCGACTCGAGATTGGTTCGAAAATATGATCCAAAGCTTGAATTCGAAGATGATCCGAGTCGAATATGATTCATACACATTTTTTGTTTAATGTTACATGAGTCGAATTCGAGCATACCAGTGTTCACTCAGATTAGGGTTCGAGTATTTCATTTTTCTCGAATCGCATCGATACACCTTTCGATGGATCATATTCGAATATTATTCCGATCCATGCTAGTAAGCTAAATATGTAATATTTGTATCAATATTTATAATTTATAAAGTGTAGTATGAAATTGTGTAAACTTGTATTTGAATAAATCAATGAATTGAATGTCAATTTATATTACGTTCCTTGTAATTTCTATACATAAATAAAAGTGAAAAATTTTTATATATAAATATTAGTTAAGTAATCAATTTAATATGTATTGGTTCAGCTTTTAATCTGAAATGGTTTATAATCGAAACTCGATTTTGAAGGCTCGTGAGTAATTTTGCTTTTGTAAACGAAATGAAAGATTTCTTTGGTAGAAGAGGTCAGAAAGAATGATCCGAATTGAATCTGAGACAAAAATAGACATTCATTTTCGAATCCGAGCTCAATTTTTTCAAGTCGGTGTCGTCGGCGTCGAAAGATACATGTTATTTGAAATTTGACTCGCTTACACCTTTTAGATATATTTCATAAACTCATTTTATTTTATTTTTAAAAAACTTATTGGGGACCTTAGCATTTTTTTTGGATTCGTTTTGAAAGGAAATAGCACAGTGAGAAGGAGGAAAAATAAAGGAAAGAGACAATTCTGAGGAAAGGAGTAAGGACTAGGTCGTCAAGAAATATCTTTTCGTAGAAGCAATTAACCGGTTCTTATTAATTATTTAGCTTAGAACAGTCTACCAATGAACACTGGCGCCAATGGACCGCGTGGTTAGAACAGAAAATGTAGAATAAATAGACTTCAGAAGTAAACGGCAGGAAAGAAAGAGAAAGAGTCTATCGGCTTTCCCACCTACTCGCTCCCTCGTATTATTGCTTGTGTGCTGCAGTCCATTCATTAAAATCCTTCCCCCCACCCCCACCCCCACCCCCACCTCAAAATAACCTTTGTATTAATTCTGCTTTGAACCCTTTGCTAAAATAAGTGCAACATGGCTGGAAAAGAAGAAGGACCAGCAATAGGAGTTGATCTGGGAACAACATACTCTTGTGTGGGTGTTTGGCAAAATGGTCGTGTCGAAATCATCCCCAATGGTCAGTGTTGGGTCGTGATATTTTATCTCTTTTTGGTAGAGTATATTGAGAACTTATTCTTTTTTTATTCTATATGGGGCTTTATTATTGAATTATGAAAATCGTTAAAATCATCATATTATTTTCATTTCAAACTTATAAGGCCAAGATTGGTCGATGGATCAATCCTTTAGACATTTTAAATATCTACAATCTTTGACCTGTAATGATGAAAAAGTATCGGTTGACTAAAGAACGCAGTTAATGCATTAATGTGGATGGGATTATAATCGAATTCGGTAGTAATGTGATGATCAAAAGCGATGGATAAAGCTAAATGCGATCGGCGAGAACCCATCGGGTAAAGGGAATGTGTCGGGGGTAGTAGTGGGTGCACGATAATTGAGCGAGGAGGTATAACTTGACAAGGAAGTCTCTACCAAGAAGTGCGTTCTCATACACTTCATCATTTAGAATTACATATTCTGAGAGAATTATCATTTTCTCTATATATGCTTTAAGCGATATAGCCTCCGTTTTCGATAAACCTTGTGAATTCACATCTTGACTCTCACGCTTTGAAAGCTATCCCCGCGGAACCGCCGTCGAGCTTGTGGTGTTTATTGTGTTTACGTTCTGCGAGGATCGGACGTTTTAGGTGATTGGGGCGTGACGAAAGATCTTGGCGTTAACATTTGGCTAGAAGGAGGGCTCTTTTCAATCACAATTGTTTAAATTTGCTTGAAAGATGATGAGGAGTAGAGATGGAACAGGAAGAAGGAAGGTGCGATGGTACATTAGTTCATCAACGCCTCGTATTTCGATAAAGGATCGCTTGGGTCCTTCTAAAAGTGCTTTCGTGAGAACCACGGCTTCTAACCTGATTCGGAAGAAATTCGTCCAGAAGATCCGTGGTGGAGCAGACGGAAGTTAGTTTTCAACGCCCGATAAGGCGTGATCCCAATCCGGAGCGGGTAGGCGGTTCGCCAACCGGGACTCATCGTAGAAGTGGTCAAGAAGACCGAAGCTACCAAGTTGGCGAGGATGGCGGACGAAAGCGGATAAGGCTTTGGAGGTTCTGTTAAGACAAAGGGAAGATATAGCCAAAGCAGATGCTTGGTGAATGAGTTGAGGCGAAGCATCTAGCCATATTCATTAGAAGGACGAAGTAGGCATAAGGTGGTACCCGTCGGAAGGGTAAGGAGGCCGGAATATTCTATGCATGTGTCGAGGATCATTCTCGCAGTAGGAGGAGATCGAGGAAGCGAGCGCCTGGCCTCGAAGAAGGCAGCGGCGATCGTTAGATCGATTCATCGCGAGCGATGAAAGAGCGAAGAAAGCGGTCGAGAGAAATTATGCGAAGCGAAGAAGGAGAAGAAATCGTCACAATCGTTCTCATCATGAGGATGAGATTTTACGACCTAGTAAATCAAGAAGTCCATGAGGCGGTGAGATCGGCGAGGAAGGATCGATCCATTCCAAAGCCTAATGTCGCCCGGAGAAGGAGATCTCATCCTGACCGAAGGTGTTGATTTTACAGTAAGAGAGTTGAAAGAACTCAAAACAATTGGTTTGAGGTCCAACGGTGAAAGATACTTACGGTAAGAAAGGCGTCCCTTTTTTCCTCGATATTCTCGAGGAGAAAGCGGATGCTACCAAAAAGTTACCTCGCATGGAAAGCTATGATGGGTCGGGAGATCCTTATGACCATAGTCGGCGTTTGATCGATTAATGGATTACTATGACTTTCTTGATCTTTGCTAAATGTCACACTTTTGTCACTACTTTGAGAAAAAGCGCGAGACGGTGGATGGGGACTTTACCATCGGATTCTATCTCCTCGTGGTGAACTTTGTGATAAGTTCCATGCTTTCGTTTTGGAAGCAATAGAAGAAGGGGAAGCTTCTGAGCTCTTTAGCACAAGTCCAGGAAGTTCACCTGATGAATCTTTAGGCCGATATGTAAAGAGGTTTAGGGAAGCGGTCGGACGGTGTCGATCTTAATGATCTCAATTTGTTGGATTGTTCGAGAATGAAATTTGGATCTAGTTAAATCGGAGAAATTAGTAAAGAAATTGATGTTTCACCATCCAGAAAAGCCTAGCGAAGCCTTTGACAAGGCGAGAGAGGGCTATATTGTTGTGGAAGAGGCTATGAGCGATCTGAAGAATCCTTCTTTGAGCCAATTAAAGGAGGTAGAGGTTCCCAAGGCGATGTTGATCGAGAGAAGAGGGGAGGATACAACGAAAAGGCGGAAGGTAGTTCGAAGAAATCTGATAACTTCGTGGCGACAAAGCGACGATCGTACACTGTTCTACCCGAAGGTTAATAAGGTTTACACCAGTTGAATGAGAGAGAGGTCGATAATTTTGGATCGGATCCGAAACCGACCTTTCTTTGAACCACCTCGTGATAATTACAAAAGCGGGACATGGCAACCCTCATGAATATTGTGGTTATCATCAAATTGCTTTGGTCGTGACACTAATGAGTGTTGTAATTTAAAGGATTTTGTAGAAAGCAAGATTAAAAGTGGCTTGGCGATTTGATATGTAATTTGAGAAAAGACCGTCAAGATCGTTGAGTTATCAATCGTCATCTGATTCAAGCGGTTCAAGTACCGCTTTGTTCAAAATGCTCCACCACCGCCTTGGCAAGTCGTTGATGTAATAAGCTGGTGGGTCTGTTGGGAAATTAGTAGGAAGAAGAGGAGGTCTTATCTTGATTGGTTATGTCAATATGAGATGCTACTACGAAGGTTGTGAGGCCTTTCCGAGGCTGTTATTTCATTTACGGATCGGATTATCCTTGAGCCCATTGAAGCCGCGTGAAGGGCCATTGGTGATACTTGGTATGAAGTGGGCTCGATGGATGTAAAACGCATCTTGATAGATAACGGATCTTGGTGGACATTCTTTATGCCCATGCTTATCAAAGAATGCATCTCGATGGGCACAAAATGGAGGTGGACGAGGAGGCTCCTCTATATGGTTTAATGACGATCCGATCAAAGTGGCGAGGCACTTTATTGAACTCCCTGTCATCTTGGCGGCCCCACAAAGCAAGTGGAGATAACTTGTAAATTTTATGTTGTGCATGTGGATTGACTTCTGGCGCCATTTTGGGAAGACTACGTTGTGACTCTTCATTTGTAACTTCCATCCCACATTTCAAAATCAAATTCCCCAAAGACATGGAGTAGGAGAGGTGATGGGTGACTTGGATCTGGCAGGAGATGTTATCAGAATTACGTCATTTCATCCGGAATGGGGTCGATAAACAAAAAGAAAGACGATGGCAATTGAAATCGAACCCTTCAAGAGCGATTTCGAGCAGATTGGTGATCCCATTTGGGGGGCGGAGAAATTGAGTTGGTCGTCGAAAGCCGGACAAGACAGTGAGGATTGGTTCGGGCTTGCCAGAACCTCTTCGGACAAATCTTATGGAACTCTTACGATGCTATGTCGATATTTTTGCATGGGAACCACAAGATATGCAGAGTTAGCGGAAGGTTCTTTGAGCATAAAGCGGAGATAGATCCTCGAAAAAAGCGGTTAAATCGGGGAAGAAGCGGATATTTGCTCGAGCGTCAAAAGATCATCGATGAAGAGGTTGCAAAATTCTTTGGTCTGCGACTTCATCTCGAGATTGATTACGGAGTGGATAGCAAATGTAGTATTAGTGCGAAGCATAATGGAAAGTGGCGAGTTTGCATCGACTACAGAGACCTCAACAAAGCTTTGTCAGAAGGACTTTTATCCTCGCCCCATATCGATCGACTAATCGATGCCACTTGAGGTATGCATTATTAAGTTTTATGGATGCTTTTTGAGGTTATCATCAAATATCCATGTGCAAAGAAGACATTCCAAAAGCGGCGTTTATTACACAGATTCGGTGTATGCATACAAAAAAATGACTTTTGGCCTCATTAATCTTTGGAGCTACTATCGGAGGATGATGAACTTCATATTCGATAGGCAATTTGGGGAGGAACATGGAGGTTTATGTAGATGATATGATTGTGAAGAGTATGCAAATTGAAACATTTGGACGATCTAGAGGAATGCTTTCAAACTATTCGTCATCGACAATGATGACTCAACCAGACCAAATGTACTTTCGGTCTTGGTCTTTGGAAAGTTTACAGGTTATCTGGTCGATCGAAAGGGGCATCGAGGCCAATCGAGAGAAGATCCGAGCCATCCTCGACATGAAGACTCCTCGGTCATTCAAGGGCGTTCGGCGTCATTTGGTAGGATAGGATTGCGGCTTTAAGGAGGTTAAATCGCCCGGATCTGCGAGAGAGATGTCTTCCTTTCTTTGACACATTGAAGGGGCCAGAAGAATGCGAAAGCGTTCGGTGGACTTCGAGAGTGTGAAGGCGCGCTTTCCAAAGTATAAAGGCGTATCATCTTGGCTCCTTTATTAGTCAAGCTTTGTCCCAGCAGAGACTTTATATTTGTATCTTGCGGCGGTTCCTTAGCGATTGGAAGCGATTTTGATTCGGGAGATCGGTGGGAAGCGACATCCGGTCTATTACGTCGACCACGTCCTACGAGATTTGAAACCGGTATCTAACATTGAGAAATTTGCCTTTGCTTTAATAATTGCCGGTAGAAAGCTTGGCGATATTTTCAAAGGTCGACTCTGGTAAATCTACGGATCGACTATTGAAGAAGGTGATGGGCAAGCCGAGGTCTCGGGTAGACTAGCGGCATGGACTATGGAGTTGTCGATTTTTTATCGAGTATCATCCCCGAAGCGCCATCAAAAGCCAAGCCACTGGTGACTTTATGGTAGAATGCTCGTTCACCAAAGCGAGATCTGAATTCTTGGGGGCTGAATCTTACGATCGGCGATGGCCGTTCTTGGCGAGGTCGAAGGCGTGGGCGTTGTATGCGAGATGGATCCTCGATGATATTTATTAGTGGGGAGGAATTATTTTAATAAGTCCGGGAGGATTTAAGTCAATGAGCCATCGATTTGGGTTTAAAGCAACGAATAATGAAATTTGAAGTCTGAAGCGGTGTTAGCGGTGTCCGATTAGCGAAGAGTCTCGAAGTCAACGATTAATTATCTATAGTGATTCTCGGTTGGTCGTTAAGCAATTTGTCGGGAGATTATGAAGCTCGTGGGACCGAATGATCAAATATCTGGCGGAATTAAGAAACCGACTTCAATTTTTTGCTTAAATACGAGTTTTGGGTATAAGTATGGCGACAATTTCTCTGCGATGCTTTGTCGAAATTGGCCACTACGGATGCAGATGTCTTTCATGGATCGGTGTATTTGGAAATTTTACAGCAGCCGAGTGTTCAGCACGAAGCAGTGATGTGTATCGACCGAACAAACTGTTGGATGACCCCCTACATTGAGTATTTGGCAGATGGCGTCCTTCCCCGGATCAAATCTTTGGCAAAGAAGATCAAGTACTGAAGTACTAATTTCGGTCTTATTGATGGGGATCTTTATCGATTGGCATTTTCCTCACCATTATTGAAATGTTTGGTTCGTCAAAAGCCGAGTATGCTCTTGGGAAGTTCATGAAAGGATTTTGCGGTGATCGTATGGTACGCCAAGTCTTTGGCACATAAAGTGCTTGACAAGGTTACTATTGGTAAGACAATTTTCAAAAGAAGCTACTGATACGTCAAGAAATGTGAAAATGCCGACTCGATAGTGGGTCCCATCGACCACCGGAAGAGTTATACTCGATTCTATCTCCTATACCCCTTATTTATGCGGGGGTGGATATATTGGGACCAGATTACCTAAAGCTAAAAAGGTCAAAGTTAGTTAACCGTTATAGTTCTTATTGATTATATGACTAAGTGGGTAGGCGAAACCACTTGATCGATAATGAAGCACGAGTGCTTAAAGTTTATAAAGGAGTGCGTGGTGTTTCGGCCGGGATCCCTAAGGTATTGATATCGGAAAATGGGCGCTTGATTCGTGGGTTCAAAATTTGAAGAAATTTTTGAGCGATTTGGGGATCAAACCAAGAAGACTTACGTGGCTCATCCACGGTCGAATGGGCAAGTTGAGGTGACCAACAGAATGACTGCTTTGAGCGGAATAAAGCGTAGATTGGATGAAGCTAAGGGAGATGGCGGAAGAATTCTTTGAGCGTCTTTGTGGGCATACCGAACTACGCATGAGGACTACTACGGGATTAAGCCCTTAGATTGGGCTAATGCGATGCCTTAGTCGGTCGAAATTGGATCTCAAGTCTTGGTAAGTCGATTCAAAGAAATCTACAACGATGAAGGATGAAGACTAACTTGGACTCTAAGCGAAGTCGAGAGAGGAAGCTTTAATCAAATTGGTACGCTTATCAGCGAAGGGTGGCCAAACATTATAATAAAAAGGCGTCGAACCGTAGATTGAAGTGGGAGACTTCGTTCTCGGAGAAGCGAAGCTTACACCTCAAAAACTGGGAAAGCTAATCGCCGAATTGGGAAGGGCCATATGAAGTGATCAAGTACCAAAGCGGTACTTATCGATTAAAGGCACTTGATGGTTAGAGATCAAGAATACTTGGCATCTTTGGCGGGGCTTGAAGTATTTTCAATAAAGTTTAAGTGGGTTTATCGAATGCGTACACTGTTGTTTGATATCGATAAAGATCACTTTTCCACAAATTATCAATGGTCATTATTGGTTAGATGGTCTTTATGGTGTAAGGAGGTATGGTAGGACTCATTTGGCCATTCGATGGTAGCCCAGTCCTTTTAGTCCTATATTGATCTTATCGGGGTGGTAAGTCGATGGTCACTATTGGTCCGATGGTCACTTTATGGTGTAAGGAGGTATGGTAGGACTCATTTGGCCATTCGATGGTAGCCCCCAGTCCTTTTGGTCTATATTGATCTTATCGAGGTGGTAAGTCGATGGTCACTATTGGTCAGATGGTCACTATGGTGTAAGGAGGTATGGTAGGACTCATTTGGCCATTCGATGGTAGCCCAGGGTCCTTTTGGTCTATATTGATCTTATCGGTGGTAAGTCGATGGTCACTATTGGTCCGATGGTCATTTTATGGTGTAAGGAGGTATGATAGGACTCTTTGGCCATTCGATGGTAGCCCCAGGTCCTTTTGGTCTATATTGATCTTATCGAGGTGGTAAGTCGATGGTCACTATTGGTCCGATGGTCATTTATGGTGTAAGGAGGTATGGTAGGACTCGCTGGCCATTCGATGGTAGCCCCAGGTCCTTTTGGTCCTATATTGATCTTATCAGGGTGGTAAGTCAATGGTCATTATTAATCCTTATGTCTTGGTTCTTATCTGTTTATCGTCCAAATTTACTTCACGTATGAGTGATCTCACTCTTGATCTGGAGTGAGTATAAGTTATTTATTTTGTTTAAGTGTTGAGTTCAGTTTATTTAATTCAGTTAACTTGAATCCTGTCCGTAAAATTCAATTCACTTCATTGCATAAGTTAACTGTTATATGCCATATCTAGTTCATTATTTCAACTTATTGACACTAAGTTATTGACAAGAATCTTGATCGGAACTGAAGTCATAATCAAGGCAGTTAAAGATTTATCAATAAGCATAAAATGTTCATTTCATTTAAGTCGATTGTAAATTAATTACATAAACATGAAAAGTTTAAATATTTACATAGAACCAAAAAGCGTGATAAATGTTAGAATACCGCCTTCATCATCGAATTGAAAAGCGGTCTTAGGAGTCATTTGAAGCGGTAGATAGCTTCTCTTTCCCTCGTTCAAAGCGGTCCTCATATCCCTCCGAATAAACCTTCATGATCTCTACATTAAGTTCATCCAGAGTCCCTATACTGCACTGAATCGCTTAGGAGCTCTTGATCGAGCAGGGGCCTCGTCCTCGAGGTCCTTTATCTTATGGCGGAGCTTGTGGCGCTTGGCCTTATGCCGCCGGGCTTCATCACGAATCCTCGTCTCGGCTTCACCAAGTTGTAGGACTAAGCTCGATTGGTGAAGAAAACTCCTCATTTTTCGCCTTCAGGGGTAAGTTCTCTTCAACCGAGCCCGGCATTCGAAGTTGGTCGATTTTGTTGGTGGCGGACGCTGATGATGACCCATTTCTTAATGGCCCTTAGTTAAGTCATCGGATGTCTTCAAATCCATCTTGGCCCGATCCGATTCTATCGAAGAGGTAGTTGATGGTATGAAAAGCATCTTCACGACCGACTCTTTCTCGATCCAAGGTCGATTTGACATATTTATCTCTTGGCGCATGAAATCTTCCTCGGCCTCTCCATTTATGTGTCTCGGACGCGATCGTCCAGAAAACGACGATTGCCCACATATTTTCAAGATATTCAAGTTAAGCGTATAAAATGCTCGAAGGAAAATAGAGATGTAGAGGAAGAAGTGATTGTTATTTACCTTGGCGAATAACTCGTTTCCTCGTCGAGAAGATTTCCGTCCAGTATGATCCTTTGAGCCGGTGGTAAATCGGTGTGTCGAACGAAAGCTCAAGAAGAGGTCGAAAGGAAAGTTGGCGTTGAACTTTGGGCCACGAGGGTCGGAGATCCACGGCCGGCATGATAACCTTGACACTGAAGGGCCGGGCCGATTCGGGAGAGAGGTCTCGACCTTCGGGGAGAAAGAGTGAAACATTCGGGAGGTGTAGGGTCTGCGTGAATAGTTTTTGATTCTGGGAGATTTGTTTGGAGTGGATTCTTTGGGTGGTGAGGTAGAGGCGGAATTTGGATGACTCTCGAGTGCGTTTCCTTTTCACGGATAACGTCGGAATCCCTTAAATCAGTCAAAATCCTCTTGATCTGTATTTCTCTGAGGGGGGCACGAAGGTGGAATAATGAAAGGCGAGGAACCCTGAGCTCTTGGCGGTTAAAGGGTTATTTTGTTTTTAATTTTTGGTCCTAAGTATACTCCTTGATCGGAGACGATCAAGTAAGCACTTTGATCGAGGAATGGTTTTGGAGGTTGGTTACATTTACGGTGTGGGTTGGGAGGAGTTACTTAGAGGGGTGACTGGGTTTTGGTAGCTCTCCTCTTACATCGAGGGTGAAGGGTCTCTTACGGTATGAGAACCTCTTGACCTCTATTTCTTCTATTTGAAATTCATCAGTATGAATTTACGGCGTTGAATCTACTTGGGGTAGCCGGTTGGTGTAGCCTCAATTGCTTAGAAGACTTCCCGGATAAAAATCTTGAGCTCCTTTATTTCTACTGAGCTCAGTCGATCGAAAGAATCTTGCACAAATCAAACAATTCCATGTTATAATTATATTTTATGGAATATTTTCAAAAAATATATATATATATGAAATAATTTGGTACTTACGCTTATGGTCATATAACCATGCTTGCTTGAGAGAAGTCCGTATTTCACTCTTCCTTGGGAAGTTGTCGAATAAGCTCCATCATTTCCACTTCCGTTCTTGAAACATCTCCAAAAGTCGTGAGATATTTTTAATCATGGTTGCCAGATTCGGAAGAGAAGAGATCTCGGGGCCTTTGGCGAAAAACCATTTCTCGTGCCAACCCCTATTGCTCGAAGAAGGGTGTTCACCGTGACGTCTGTCAAATTTTTCTCGGACTTGGAGAATGTTTCTTGATGGCCTTGAACCCCTTCTCCTGGATTGTACTATCTTGTAGAGCGGTGAAGAAGAAGTCCGGTGAGGGCTCGGCGCCCTTGATTCGTGGCGAGAAGGCCACGAAGGCCAAATGTGGATGTAGGAGTTTGGCACCAGTTGTGAAAATCCTACACCCAAAAACCCCAGTAGGGTCACTATGAAGACGTGAAGGGGGAAACGAACCCCTTCTCGGTAAAGTCCTTTGGGACTACCGAGTCCATCCTTGGTAGTTGATACATCTTCTCACCGAGCAGGGTACCACGGCGGCATGGGTATACGGAATGTGGGCAGAGTTGAACCCTCTTTAATTCGGCCTCAGTTATGATAGAAGGAGTGTTGGCATGCGAAAATCGCTCCGTACTCCTGTAGTATTCGGAGGGGGTTTTTTGGGTTTTTTGTTTGGGATTCGTACCTGAAGTCCCCTCATGAAGATTAGGGTTTGGTGGAACCACAGTGATGGGTGTTACAAGTATGGGAGAACTCTGTTCGGGGTTTTGGGAAGCCATTTGTGATGATTTGAGAGAGAGAGATCGAGAAAGTTTAGAAAGGCGCTCAATTTCAAATGAGCAGAGTAAAGCTGTCAAATTTGGTAAAGTTATCCCTTTATCTTGATGGTTACGGTGTTCAAGGCAGAGGTGCATTAAATGCTAATAATAATTTGGAATTTGAATGGAAAGCGTCCGGTTTGAATCAGGGTACTTAATGGATAGAGTCTTTACGAATTGGGCCCTTAACTTCCTTTCATTTCAATTCGTGAGCGATAAATGGAGTGCGTTTTAATTACATCTTGACATTTATTGATTCTCGATAAAATATCATGGATTGTTTATAGTTTTCTATTAAACATTACATTCGACAAAAAACTAGAGAGCGATGTTGGGTCGTGATATTTTATCTCTTTTTGGTAGAGTATATTGGGCTTATTCTTTTTTTATTCTATTGGGCCTTTATTATTGAATTATGAAAATCATTAAGCCCAATCATCATATTATTTTCATTTCAAACTTATAAGGCCAAGATTTGGTCGATGGATCAATCCTTTAGACATTTTAAATATCTCTGATCTTTGACTGTAATGATGAAAAAGCATGTCGGTTGACTAAAAACTGCCATGCATTAATGTGGATGGGATTATAATCGATTCGTGGTAATACTTGATGATCAGCGTTGGATAAACTAAATGCGATCGGCGAGAACCCATCGGGTAAAGGGAATGTCGGGAGTAGTAGTGGGTGTACGATAATTGAGCGAGGAGGTATAACTTGTGAGGAAGTCTCTACCAAAGAATGCGTTCTCATACACTTCATCATTTAATTACATACACACGAGAGAATTATCATTTTCTCTATATGCATTTAGGCGATATAGCCTCCGTTTTCGATAAAGCGTGAATTCACATCTTGACTCTCTCGCGCTTTGAGTTATCCCCCACGGAACCATGCGTCGAAGCTTGTGGTGTTTTTATTGTGTTTACGTTGCGAGGATCGGGACGTTTTTAGGTGATTGGGGCGTGACGAAAGATCTTGGCGTTAACGATCGAGAATGAGAACCACGCCCTCTGTTGTTGCTTTTACCAATACAGGGCGTCTCATCGGAGAATCAGCTAAGAACCAGGTTGCTATAAACCCCACCAACACCGTCTTTGGTATGTATTCCAAATTTTCCATCTTTCCAATTGTTAAAAACGATAATATGCATGTAAAATGGAAAATGATTTAGTTTTGCTACCGTGTTACAAGCAAATTCACTTTCAGGATACAACCAAGTCAACAAAATCTGCATATAGCAAAAGTGAAGAATTTAAATACGATAAGACTTGTCAATTTGGTAAACAAAAAATTGGAGATGAATCAATTATTATTTTTCTGGCAGAACTCTCTACTTATAGATTTTAAAAAACAATTATTATCATAATATGGTTGTTAGAATATGGGTGTTGGAATAACAGTTGTTTAAAAATTAAAAAACTGCCGTGAATAATCTGGTGTATCGTACTATACATGCATATTTTACCATCTAACTTCAACACTATTTCTTGTCTCACCCTTCTATACATGCATGTTACCAATTTTGTAATTTCAAAATATTTCACTAGAAAATTAATATCAATCTTATAATTTGGAATGGATGAAGTAATGGACTAGGCCTTAATATAGCAAAGTTATTCTTTAATTCTTAGATATTTTTTCACGAAACAATCTGAATTAATTAATTTATATTGCGAGAAATTTGTTTTGTTCTTTCCCTATTATGTTTTTATATTGGAATCAAAATACATTCACTTTACATATTAGAAAATGTCAGATAAGTAGGTGCTAATTAATATAAGTGCATGACGAAGCAATTTATACAATTAAATTTATTAAACTAGTGTTTTGTTTTAGGGCTAATAGCACTTTAGTCCCTCAAAATTTTACCAGTGTTATAATTGAGTCCTTAAAGTACAAATTCTCTTGATTTGAACAAGTACTATTAAGTAAGCATGATGAACCCAAATGGCTAGGTAATCCGGTATGTTTTTACCCAAAACTGATGACGTGAGACAGTTATTTCTGGCAAAACTTAGGCCAAAATGTGGTATTTGGGAGTGTATATCAGGTACTTGGGATGCAAATCGAGAGAATTAATTAGTACTTTAGGAGCTTAATTATAAAATGCATGCAACTTTGAATAACTAAAGTACTAGTAGGCTTTTAGATCGCATTTTCCCGAGTAAATAAAATAAGATTTTTACTGGAAAAAAAAAAAAAAAAAAAAAAATTTATTGTGTAACATGTGATGTGGTTATATGTTAAATATAATAATTATTATTTATTATATTTAATAAATGCCTCTATTTTGATGGAAATAATGTATGGATATTTTATTCAAATTTTGAAATGCATTTTAGTATATTTACAAGACATTGAATGTGGTGCAATAAGTACGTAAAGTGAGGTAATTATTTATTCTTGCCAAACATAGCCTTAAAATTTAAGCTTAACAGTAGAAAAAAAAACAAACAAAACTCAACTTAATGTTAGATACGTGGCCTTTAAATAGGAGTTAATGACTCAGTGGTCTAGCATGTTCTGGCAGTTACTTGTTAACCTAGTTCTACAACTCACCGGCCTATAACGTGATTAGCAGAAGAGTTAGTAGTCTTATATAGCAGTAGTTTTAAATGCTTAAGGTCGGCTTTCTCTTAAGTAAACACAATCGCTGGTATGCAAACTCTAAAATTTCTACGAAATGGGTTAAGCTTAATAAGAGTTAGAAGAATACCCAAATTTTGGGATTATTGAGGAAGAAGAGTTGGAACAAAAGATGCAGGTTAACGTCACGAGAGAATTTGAATTTTAAGGTAATTTTCTCCATCGATAATATATATACGTGTGTATGGAAGTAGTGTGTTAATTAATGGTTATGGAAATTGATACTGGGTTGATTGGGGAATGTGTGCTACCGATTAAAGCAAAGTAACCATTCTGGGATAACATGCTAAAAAACAAAGGAATTTTTCTATTTGGTATAATTGTGTTATCAAAAGTATTGCATGTTATGGAGAGAATAAAATTAATTAGATTATCAACTACTTGACATACATGTGGCTCGTGTAATTGATTGCTATGAATATAATTTAGCACAAGGAGATAGGTGGTCGTGGAGCAATAAGGGAGTTAAATTGGGATGTTAAAGCAAATAAATAGCTATGACACTTGTGTTGAAAAACAATGCTCGCAAAGTGTTTGATAAAATTCTCAATGAACTGCTTTTTGTTTAAAACCAAAATATGATAGAATTAAAGCTTGGGCTCGATTTAGTTAACACATGTGATGTTAGTTAAAGTGTTTTAACATGTTAAACTTAATCACAAAGCAGCACTTTCTAGGCTAAAGCTAATAGTTGAGGTTTTAACATGTTGAGGTAACATGGAGTGTCAGAAAAGCAAATTTATAGAAACCAAAATATTGAGTTAATCCTTTAATAAAATGGGTTGAAATATTATCTGCACTATCTATATAATTTGGGCACAAATGAGATTGGTTTAACTTATCAAACAAGAAGCCAAGATGGCATGGACTAGACAAATGAAAGTCATTGTCCACCATAAGTAGATAAATGAATGAATGAAGGTTAATGTTTACTTTCTTGCACTATTGTTGAGCATGGTTAGACTATTAAGATTACCGGCGGTTGGGCTTAGATAACAAATGAGTGTATCACTAGTATGTATACAAGACTTGAAATAAAATTTCGATATCAGTGTAATGAAGAAAGGTCATTGCTCAGTAAGCAACAAAGAATCGAATGTGCAATGGCCGAGAGTTTCTTATCGCTTTCAGCAAAGGTTGAGTTGTTGCTTTATCTATAAAGACACTAAAAAAAAAACTTGTAGTGACCGAACTAGTGAGCTAGGATGTGAAGTGGCTTCAAGCAAAGAGCAAAGGGAGAAAGGACTGCTGTCACTGCTAGTTGCAAAATGGTTCTAATGCACCGCAAATAGGTAGTCGTGAATGCTACTATAGCAGCTTTTTAGCAAACTGCTTTGATTTAATTAATATAATTGTATAGAGCTAGCTATCAAGAATGGTTTAAGTTAGTTTTATAAACAAGTATATAGACTTTCCTTCGGGGTTTGCAAGTATAAGAGTTAAAAAGAAGAACGGCATTGTGGTCGCTACTCATTTCAGAAAAGAATAATAAGTAAGTTAAAATATCGCAATATCGACTTTGGGTCCGATTTGGGACCTAAGGGCCAACCAAAACCATATGAAGGTTTAGCTAATGATATAGCTATAAGAAAGGGTTTATAATTTTCCCCAACCTGAACAAGTAAGTGGGGGGACTCATACTAAAACCCATGATCTAATGTTATTAGATTGATAATGAAAAGGTTAGATTTCAAGAAAAAGGTTCAAGAAGTCGTTTTAATTAAATGGTAAAACATGTTAATCAGTAAATCATTAGTATATATAAATAAATCTAGAATATACCGAGGATTTTATAAGTAAGTTAATAAATTCAATAATAAGAACTATCATGAATAAATGGTTAATATTGGAAGTACTAAATCGAAGTTCAAGATTATTAAACCTCAAAAGGTTGTTTTAACATTTCAAGATAAAATAAGAATTTATGACAAGATGTCATACCGGAATGAGTCTATATATCATGAAAATGCCAAAGAATAAGCATACAAGTGAAAATTACTTTTGATATATAAGATATGCTATGGGAACATTAAATACCTTAGGTATTCACCTTGAATACCTAATTTATAGAGAAAATTTGCAAACGATATTAATGGCAAACAAAGAAGTAAAAGAAATATGATCTAAACTCAATGAAAGCGTAACTTATATGTTTAATTCTATAAAAGAAAGAAAAGGCTATCAGAAGAGCATGAATGAGATATTTGAAAATATAAATAAATGTCTCAAGTATGAGGATATAAACTAAAAACATGATCACGTATATTATGTGATGTAAAACATACATGTTTATATGACTTGTTTATTTGGCTAATATGTTTGTGAATACAAATAATTGTGTAGGATCCGTGAGGATACACAAGTTAAGTTGTCGAAATTATACAAATAGTCTACAAACAAGGCAAGTATCTAAATCTTACTCTTTATCGAGCAAGTATTTTGAGATTATTCATATGTAGATGTGTTCTCTAATTTCGAACTGCTTTTTATTATTTATGAATATTGTAAGATTGAATAATCTTTTATTCCAATCACCTTCAAAATATCGAGTAATGTATTATCATGAAATTTTCAATATGCATTTGAAAGAGTTGCAAAAGAAGTCCGAGCCATTCTTTCCGGCTAGACATGTATGTAAAATATTTCAATTTCTTTATATTAAGTCTTGAAATATTATTGTGCCATGATTTAAGTCGTCTAACTATATTGTTGTAGTTGGAATCTAAAATCGAGAATGAACATACCCTTAAATGGGATATTTTATCAGACTGGGAGTGGTGATGTAGAATATAAAATTGTTTCGAAAAGATAGTATTGATCAATACAGGCATAAAGGGTCGATCACCCCACGTGCTCGTAAGTTAAGAGACGGTTCATCCGATAATATTTTTGATTGAACCTTTTCAAGAAAAGAAAAATATGTTCATGGTCTTAAAACCTCTCGTTACTCAATGTTATGATATTCCGTAATTGCAAATGATTCAAGATTTATTGCTTTACGCGCTGATTCATCGTCAAAGCATACTTCAAAGAAAACATTTATTTCTTGTTAAACTTTAAAGAATGCTATTACTTGTTGGGCAATTAAATGCTCATACTTGTTTTATTAAATGTTTTCAAATGAAAGCAGACTTAAAGTGTAAGGGTCCGAAAAAGACAAGGGAAAAGGAAAAATAGGAGGAGAATAGTCAAGAATGTTGTAATAGATAGTTTTCATGTTTGTAAATATTAAACTATCATGTAATAAACGCTTAAAGGTTCAAGGCACTGGATTAGAAGAACTTTGATGTAATAACTTTATTAAGTTTATGTTTATTATATTCTAGAAGTTTTATATCGTGAGCACCGAATAAGGGTTTCAAGCACCAATTTGGGGGCCACAAGTGTCAGTATCGAGCTTTAAGTTAGAAGCCTTAGGATGGGAACCCGGGGTTATAACTTTAAGTTAGTATGATAAATATGAAATAAATAACTCATATGGAGTTGCAGTAAGAAAGTGAATCGTGGAAGTTCATTTTAAAATGTGAATATAAAATAATTTAAAAATAATCGTTATTTGTTATTTGTTATATAACTTGAATTATTTATTAATCAAGTTATTTGTTTATGTGTAGGATGGCAGAGGTTCGTGGAGGAATTAGTTTTTATTGAGGAGCAGATCGCCCACCACCAAGAGTCTCAAAGCAAGTGATAGATTTAGATCCGTAACTCATGTAAGAAGAGGAGGATCCAGAGGAGGAGATGCATGAGGTGCCGATGATGATGGGCCTCAACAGTAATCTAAATGGAAGAGGCAATGATACAGTTAGAGCAATGATCCATTATTTGATGGATCAAAATAATGAATTGTTAGCCGACTCAGATATCTCGAAGATAAGGTCCGTAATCGGAAGAACAGATCCGTGGATCGTATGAAGAACTACATGGAATGGAAAATATTATGACAAACCTCTAATGATTATATTCACCATTTTAGAGGGCTCGGCTGGATGAGTGCAAAAGACAAAAGGAAATGATGAATTTTGTATATATTCATTCCATGGAAAGTGGTCCGCATAACCGTCTCGAATCACCCCCGTGAGCTAGGATGCACTAGATATTCTATTTCGCGAGCCGTGGTTATGGTTATTATCAAGAGAACGCGCGTATGCTCCATCACCCCAAGCCATGGGATAGGATATTTGAGTGTCACCGAGATGTTTATGGTATGTATATCTATGATAATGTAAATATCAGAAATGGGTCAGATGGTAGATGTAAAAGTATCCCACTTTTGGTAGCTATATGGGGATATCTTTTGGTGAATTCTAACCCTAAAATGGTTAAGAATTAGTATATGTAAATCTTTTTGCTAGCAATGTTATAAACATAGTAAATGTGAATATGTAATAGCTTAAAAAGCTAATGTGGATAGAAATGATCAAGGCAATATAAGAACATGTTTAGTATATATAATAATATTAAATATGTTTGTTATAAATGTAATTGTTTACATTTTGTATGAATGTTCAAGTAATTAATGGTTTTATAATATACATATTATTAAATGTATATAAAAATGCCACCAAGAATTAGAGGAGAAGAGTACCAGGTGTAGTAAGAAACGTAAGAAATGCTAATGTGGAACCTAACACCGAGAATAGTAAACGAAGAGGTTCATAACGAAAAATGAAAATAGAATGAAACTCAAGAGAATTCTATGCGCAATTTGCACGCTTTATGATGGAAGCTTTTCGAATCAGAATGCTCCACCACCGTGATGCGAATGTTCCACCACCACCCAGCTTGTTCATGTGGCTAGCTTCAAAGATTTTAAAAGTGTAGACCTCCCGAAGTTTAGAGGGACTCACCGAACCAATTGAGGCTCACCATGGATACAAGAAATGGAGAAAGCCTTTGAGATAGCCAGGTAAAAAGAAGAGCGTAAAACTTCATTTGTCGCCTATATGCCGAAAAGGGAAGCAAATTTTGTGGGAAGTTTAATAAAACCAGAGCCAGACAGTGTAATAAGGTGGTCCAAATTTAAGAAACCGTTTTTGAAAATTACTTCCTCCGGAATGCAAAGCAGTAATGGAAGTCGATTCCTCGACCTTAAACAAGGTGATATGATCAGATCCGAGTATGCCGCCAAGTTCAATGAGTTGGCACGATTCGCCCACATCAAGTGAATATGTAAGAAACTAAAAGCGAGACGGTTTGAAAGTTTAGGCTTCAAGCCTTGGATCTATAATAGTTGTCGGGCCTTACAGATTGAACTTTTGCCGCACTCCTCGGAGAAGGCAATAATAGCAGAAAGTGGTAGTGAATCAGAGGTAAGTATAACAAGGATAAGAAGAATAAAGGACAGTTTGAAGGATGGTTAAACCAGAGGGTACTAGTAAGTGGAATAAGAAAAGGAAATGGAATAATGTTGGAAGCACGAGTAAAGGTTCAAGGTGGACAACCAAAGAAGAAAATTGAAGCGCAAGAAGTGTGGAAAGAATCATCCGGGCATTTGTCTAAAGGGATGATGGTGTGTTACAAGTGTGGGATGGGAGGGACACATTTCTCCTAACTGCCCAAATCCAAAGAAAAATTCGGGTGTTATGTTTCAGGATCAATGGATCACTTTGCCGTAAATTGTCCCAAGAAAGGAGAGAGGGGGAAGCAGTGGTAAAGGAAACAAGGGCACTAAAGCACTTACAATGGCACAACCTACACCAAGCAAGCCAACCGCTAGAACGCTCAATACGACCAAGAAAAGATGCAGAATATCTAAGGATGTGATTTCGTGTATTGTCCCGATCAACAATATTAATGCTTATGTATTATTTGATTCTGGGCAACCCGCTCTTTTCAGATCACATGAATTCGCCAAGTGCATAGAAATGCCCTTATTAAATTTAGAAATACCCATGGATATAGAAGTGGCTAATAAGGAATTGATTCGTAGAGAGCATGTCTATAAGGATTGTTGCATTAAGATAGAGAACGTGAACTTACAAGAGATTTAATTCGATACAACTCGGGAATTTGACGTTATTCGGGAATGGATTGGTTGTTTAAACATGGAGCAACCATCGATTGCCAAAGAAAATCTGTGAGTTTTAAACCCAAAGCAATCAAGATCGTGGTTTTGGCTAAGTAAATCATCAAAGCAAACCCGCGATGCTTAACGATGATGCAAGCAAAGAAGTTGTTACAAAAAGGTCAGATGGGTTATCTCGCATATGTGATAGACACTCAACAAGAAGGAGCAAGGATAAGACATTGTGGTAGTAAATGAGTTTGTAGATGTTTTCCCGACAAGTTACCGTGCCTTCCGCCGACAGGAAATAGAATTCGTTATCGATCTAGTACCTGCACAACACCAATTTCAAAAGCACCGCATGTAATGGCTCCTAGAGAAATGAAGGAATTGATGATACAAATTGCAGAATTCATTGGATAAGAAATATATTCGACCCAAAGACATCTCCTCGGGGAGCACCCGTGTTGTTTGTAAAGAAAGAAAGATGGATCGTTAAGACTTTGTATTGATTACGAGAGAGTCGAACAAAGTGACAATCAAGAATAAATATCCTTTGCCCAGATCGACGATCTTTTCGATCAACCGAAAAAGGGCAAAATATTTTTCAAAGATAGATTTGAGAACCGGATATCATCAATTAAAGGTAAGAGATGAAGATGTTCCAAAGACAAAGATTTCTGACTCGTTATGGTCACTACGAAGTTTTTGGTTATGTCTTTTTGATTAACGAACGCACCTAGCGATTCATGGATATGATGAATGTAATATTCAAACCATACTTGGATAAGTTTTGTGGTAGTGTTTATTGATGATATTCGATCTATTCCAAAACACGTAATGATCATGTCGAATTATTTGAGAATAGTGTTGGAAACACTAAAGAAAAGAAAGGTTATATGCAAAATTCAAGAAGTGTGAATTCGCTAGAAAGAGTTCAATTTTGGGTCACGGATCGACAAAGATGGATTATCCGTGGATCCAAAGAAAAGTAGTAAGAAGCTTATGAATCGGGAGCAACCAAAGACGCCATCAAGTGCGTGTAGCTTCAGGGTTACGGATATTATCAAGATTCATTCAAGATTTTTCAAAGATAGCCACCCTGCTAACTAACCCGACAAGGAAGACAATTAAATTTGTATGGAATGAAAATGTGAAGAAAGTTTTCAAGAACTCAAGAAAAGATCGAGTAATGCTCCAAAGTGTTGACTTTTACCCGATGAAACAGGAATTTCGTGGTATATATAGTGACGATCACATAAAGGCTTAGGTGTGTCCTTACGCAAAGATGGCAAGGTTATCATTGATATGCATCACTAAGACTAGCTTAAAAGATTATGAGAAAGGATATCCTACTCATGATTTAGAATGGCAAATGTGGTGTTTGCTTTAAAAATTTGGAGACACTATTCAGATGGGGAAAATGTGAAATATATACAGATCATAAAAGTCTCAAAATATTTTCACACGAAAAGAGCTTAACACGAGACAAAGAAGATGGTCGGAATTGATTAAGGATTATGATTCAGGAAATCCTTTATCACCCGTGTAAGGCAAATGTGGTAAATGATGCCTTAAGCGTAAAAGGTCGCGAGAAATTGATGTTATTCGATATTTCAAGACGAAAGTTAGTAACAAAGAATGGAAAGAATAGAATCGAAGTAAAACTTCCACAAGAATCAAATGAAAAGTTGTATTCAATAGAGACTTGCTCAACTCTTTGGATAGAATCAAGGAAGCTCAATTTAAAGATAGGGAATGTGAGAAACCTGAAAGAGAAAATCTCACCGTGAAAAGAAGGAAAGTTTAGTATCGATAAGGATGGGATTATTAGATTTGAAGGAAGAATTTGGGTTCCGGCGTAATCGAATCGAAAGAAGAAATACTACAAGAAGCTCATTGTTCAAGATACACAATTCATCCCGGCAATTCAAAATGTATCAAGACCTCCGACAACACTTTCGTGGCCTAGTATGAAACGCGAGGTTGCAGAAGTATGTTAGCAGATGTTTAACTTGTCAACGAAAGTGAAAGTTCGAACATCGTAAACCTAGTGGTCTTTTACGTACCATCGAAATTCCTCGAATGGAAATGGGAGCATATCACAATGGATTTTGTGGTAGGACTCGAGAACGCAAAAGGATTTGATGCGATTTGGGTTATAGTTGATCGATTAACAAAATCGGCACACTTTTTTGCCAATTAAGATTAGATATAATCTAGACCAGCTTAGCTAATCTCTACATCAAGGAGATTATTTCCACATGGAGTGCCAAGATCCATCGTTTTATTGACAGATCCAAGATTTACTTCAAATTTTGGAAAAGTTTACAAGAACATCCGGGGACACGCTTAAGATTAAGTACTACCTATCATCCATGCATGTATGGATGAGCGAAAGAACAATACAGACTTTGGAGGATATATACTACGTACGTGTTATGGACTTCAAGGAAGTTGGGACGATCACTTACCCGATAGAATTTGCATACAACAACAAATTTATCACGCTTAGTATAGGCATGCCGCTTTATGAAGCATTGTATGGAAGAAAATGCGTAACACCTTTATGTTGGGATGAAGTGGGTTAACGCCGCCTATTAGGTCCCGAATCGGTACAACAAACCGCAGTAAGTAGTTAAGTTGATATTTAACGCGACTAATAGCCGCTTTCAAGATCGCTGTAAGAAGTACGCAGATTTGCACGCATGTAAAAGAGATTTTGAAATCGGATCGCATGTGTTTTTCGAAAGTATCCCCTCGAAAGGGAAAGTACGCTTTGGAAAGAAAGGAAAATTGAGTCCTCGCTTTATAGACCGCTTCAAGTTTTGAGAAAAGTGGGAGAGGTAGCTTATGAAGTAGCTTTTACCTCCTAACTAAAACATGTCCATAATGTGTTTCACACGGTCGCTTTTAATTACCATACATACAAGTCGATTATAAACACGTGATCGAATTTGAGCCTATCCAAATTGAGAAAGATTTAACTTTACGTAAGAGGTTCCTGCAAATATTGGATAGAAAGAGCAAATTTTATAAATAAGACAATATCTTCAAGAAAGGTATCAGGAGAAACCACAACGTCAAGAAGCAACGTGGGAATTAGAAGAAAGAATGAAAAAGAATTATCCGCATTTGTTCTGCATCAGATTTTACTTATTCCGAGGACTAATCTTTATAAAGGGAGGAAAATGTAAATAATCGCATTTTTCCCGAGTAAATAAAATAAGATTTTTACCGAAAAAAAAAAAAAAAAAATTTATTGTGTAAATACGTGATGTGGTTATATGTTAAATATAATAATTATTATTTATTATATTTAATAAATGCCTCTATTTTGATGGAAATAATGTATGGATATTTTATTCAAATTTTGAAATGCATTTTAGTATATTTACAAAGACATGAATGTGGTGCAATAAGTACGTAAAGTGAGGTAATTATTTATTCTTGCCAAACATAGCCTTTAAAATTTAAGCTAATAAAGAGAAAAAAAAAAACAAAACTCAACTTAATGTTAGATACGTGGCCTTTAAATAGAGTTAATGACTCGTTGGGTTCAAGATGTTCGGCGATTATTTGTTAACCTAGTTCTACAACTCACCGGCCTATAACGTGATTAGCAGAGAGTTAGTAGTCTTATATAGCAGTAGTTTTAAATGCTTAAGGTCGGCTTTCTCTTAAGTAAACACAATCAAGTGGTACGCAAACTCTAAAATTTCTACGAAATGGGTTAAGCTTAATAAGAGTTAGAAGAATACCCAAATTTTGGGATTATTGAGGAAGAAGAGTTGGAACAAAAGATGCCAGGTTAACGTCACGTAGAATTTGAATTTTAAGGTAATTTTCTCTCTATCGTATAATATATATACGTGTGTATGGAAGTAGTGTGTTAATTAATGGTTATGGAAATTGATACGGGTTGATTGGGAAATGTGCTACCGATTAAAGCAAAGGTAACCATTCGGGGATAACATGCTAAAAACAAAGGAATTTTTCTATTTGGTATAATTGTGTTATCAAAAGTATTGCATGTTATGGAGAGAATAAAATTAATTAGATTATCAACTACTGACATACACGTGGCTCGTAATTGATTGCTATGAATATAATTTAGCAGCACAAGGAGATAGTATCGTGGAGCAATAAGGAGTTAAATTGGGATGTTAAAGCAAATAAATAGCTATGACACTTGTGTTGAAAAACAATGCCCGCAAAGTGTTTGATAAAATTCCTCAATGAACTGCTTTTGTTTAAAACCAAAAATATGATAGAATTAAAGTCATTCGATTTAGTTAACACATGTGATGTTAGTTAAAGTGTTTTAACATGTTAAACTTAATCACAAAGGCACTTTCTAGGCTAAAGCTAATAGTTGAGGTTTTAACATGTTGAGGTAACATGGAGTCAGAAAAAAGAAAAACCTATGTAAACCAAAATATCGAGTTAATCCTTTAATAAAATGGGTTGAAATATTATCTCGCACTATCTATATAATTTGGGCACAAATGAGATTGTGTTTAACTTATCAAACAAGAAGCCAAGATGGTATGGACTAGACTACCGAGTCATTCATTGCCCACGACCGTAGAAGTGGGCATGAATGAATGAAGGTTAATGTTTACTTTCTTGCACTATTGTTGAAAGCATGGTTAGACTATTAAGATTACCCAAATGGTTGGGCTTAGATAACAAATGAGTGTATCACTAGTATGTATACAAGACTTGAAATAAAATTCTCGATATCAGGTAACGAAAAAGTAGGTCATTGCCTCAGTAGTAGCAACAAAGAGAATCGAATGTGCAACGGCCGAGAGTTTTTATCGCTTTCAGCAAAAAGGTTGAGTTGTTGCTTTATCTATAAAGACACACTAAAAAAAACTTGTAGTGACCGAACTAGTGAGCTAGATGTGAAGTGGCTTCAAGCAAAGAGCAAGGGGAGAAAGGACCGCCGCTAGTTGCAAAAATGGTTCTAATGCACCGCAATAGTAGTCATGAGTCGCTACTATAGCAGCTTTAGGCAAAACTGCTTTTGATTTAATTAATATAATTGTATAGAGCTAGCTATCAAGAATGGTTTAAGTTAGTTTTATAAACAAGTATATAGACTTTCCTTTGGGGTTTGCAAGTATAAGAGTTAAAGAAGAACGGCATTGTGGTCGCTACTCATTTTCAGAAAGAATAGCTAAGTTAACAAATGCAATATCACTTTGGGTCCGATTTGGGACCTAAGGGCCAACCAAAACCATATCAAGGTTTAGCTAATGATATAGCTATAAGAAAGGGTTTATAATTTTCCCAACCGAACAAGTAAGTGGGGGACTCATACTAAAACCCATGATCTAATGTTATTAGATTGATAATGAAAAGGTTAGATTTCAAGAAAAGGTTTCAAGAAGTCGCTTTTAATTAAATGGTAAAACATGTTAACTGTAAATCATTAGTATATATAAATAAATCTAGAATATACTCGAGGATTTTATAAGTAAGTTAATAAATTCAATAATAAGAACTATCATGAATAAATGGCCAATATTGGAAGTACTAAACTGAGTTCAGTACTATTAAACCTCAAAAGGTTGTTTTAACATTTCAAGATAAAATAAGAATTTATGACAAGATGTCATACCGGAATGAGTCTATATATCATGAAAATGCCAAAGAATAAGCATACAAGTGAAAATTACTTTTGATATATAAGATATGCTATGGGAACATTAAATACCTTAGGTATTCACCTTGAATACCTAATTATATAGAGAAAATTTGCAACGATATTAATGGCAAACAAAGAAGTAAAAGAAATATGATCTAAACTCAATGAGCGTAACTTATGTCGTAATTCTATAAAAGAAAGAAAAGGCTATCAGAAGAGCATGAATGAGATATTTGAAAATATAAATAAATGTCTCAAGTATGAGGATATAAACTAAAAACACGATCACTGTGGCTATGTGATATGTAAACATACAAGTTTATATGACTTGTTTATTTGGCTAATATGTTTGTGAATACAAATAATTGTGTAGGATCCGTGAGGATACATGTTGTTCGAAATTATACAAATAGTCTACAAACAAGGCGCAAAAGTATCTAAATCTTACTCTTTATCGAAAAGTATTTTGAGATTATTCATATGTAGATGTGTTCTCTAATTTCGAATCTGCCTTTTATTATTTATGAATATTATAAGATTGAATAATCTTTTATTCCAATCGCCTTCAAAATATCGAGTAAATGTATTATCAGTATCTTGGATCAAAAATAAAGAATGCTGTTGTTACTGTCCTTGGATCAAAAATAAAGAACGCACTTTAATGACTCTCAGCGCCAGGCTACAAAGGATGCTGGTGCCATTGCTGGCCTCAATGTCATGCGTATCCTCGTTGAGCCAACTGCTGCTGCTGTTGCCTACGGTCTTGACAAGATGTATGCGGATCGCGGGGGAGAAGAATGTTCTTATCTTCGATCTTGGCGGTGGTACTTTTGATGTTTCTCTTCTGAGTATCGAAAAGGATATTTTCCAGGTGAAGGCTACTGCTGGTAATACTCATCTTGGAGGAGAGGACTTTAACGAACGTATGTTGAACCACTTTGTTAAGGAGTTCAACACAAAGCACAAAAAGACATAACTGGAAACCCTAAATCTCTCCGAAGATTGAGGACTGCATGTGAAAGGGCAAAGCGAGCTCTATCTACTAATTCAACGACCATCATTGATGTAGATTCTTTATACGATGGCATCGATTTCATTGCAAAGATCACTCGTGCAGAATTCGAGGAATTAAACATGGATCTCTTTAAAAATTGTTTGGAGACTGTGGATTATTGTCTCAAGGATGCCAAGATGGACAAGAGCAGCATCGATGATGTTGTCCTCGTTGGTGGATCTTCAAGAATTCCAAAAGTGCAACAGCTATTGAGAGAATTTTTCAATGGGAAAGAGTTGTGCAAGAACATTAATCCTGATGAGGCTGTTACCTGTGGTGCAGCAGTGCAAGCTGCTATATTGAATGGTGACCGCAACGAAAAGATTCACGGTATAGTTCTGTTTGATGTTACTCCCCTATCCCTTGGGATCCAAACTGTTGGTGAAGTAATGCATATTCTCATTCCAAGGAATACAACTATTCCCACTCTCAAGGAACATACATTCACAACCAACAGGGATAATCAAACTATATTGCCTCTTGATGTTTACGAGGGCGAGAGATCAAAATCCACTGACAATAACTGTTTGGGAAAATTTGAACTCCGTGGTATCCCACCAGCCCCAAGGGATGAGCCTAAGATCATTGTCCGCTTTGAAATTGATGAAAACGGGGTGTTGAATGTTTCGGCGAAAGATAAGACTAGTGGGCGGAAGAACAAGATTACAATCACCAATGACAACGGGAGACTATCCATAGTAGAGATTGAGAGAATGGTACGAGATGCCGAAAAGTACAAGGCTGAAGATGAGGAGCATATGAAGAATGTTGAAGCCATGAATGTGTTCGAGAATTACGTGTATAATGTTAGCAAGTACATAAGGAATGAGAAGGTTAGTTCCAAGCTTCCGGCGTTTTACAAGGAAATTATGGAGGATGCTATCAAGAAGAGGATTCAGTGGTTGGATGCCAACCGGCTAGCCGCCGCGGAGGAGTTCGAGTGCAAGATGAAGGAGCTTGAGGGCATTTTAAATCCAATTATCGACCAAATAAATGGTGATAGTGTTGGATCTGGTACGCCTGACGAGACGAATGATCACGCCCCGCAGTTTGGAAGGAGAATATTGTCCAGGATTCCTGATGTAATTGAGATTGGGTTGGATGTTGCTTTGTTGGTAACCAATTTCTTGTGATTTAAGATGTTGATCACTTTAAGGTGGAAAAATAGGTTTTGAAAATGAAATCAACATCTATAAATCTGATTTCATATGATTTCTATGATATGATCGGATATATATTTGGGAATAATGATCATATATTATGTATATGTTTTAAGAGTGTGAAAAATACGTCGTTCTAATAAATTTATTTTTATTTTCGATTTGGGATGAAAAAAGTTGTTTCATCTACGTTGGAAGATACAACTCTTGATTTGCATTTGTCTATCTTAACCTAATCTACTAAATTGAGAAAAATACAAATTTGGTCTCGATTTTGGCTTCTAGTTCCACACTTTTCTTATTAAATAAGAAAATTATTATTTACATGAGTAAAATTAATATTTCCACATGTTTTTTTCTCACATTAGTTTGAGACCTATTTACTATTTATGTTAAGAGAAAACTTGTGGAACAATCAATTTTACTTATCCTTTAAATAAATTTCTTAACTAAATTGCAATTTTATAAAAAAAATCTAAAAATTTAATGTAATAAACATGTATCCATGCACTGTATTTAACACATGTTGGTATGCTTTTGTTACAATAAAAGTTACCAAATCATAATACTCCAAATTGCAAAATATACGGAACACGGTATTTAAAAGCAATTCATGATACTAAAACTAAATTATATCATCACACTTTTCCTGCATTCAAAAATTAAAAAATCTATTAAAGTCAATTGTAAAATTTTAAATGTATCTTTAATTTTTGTATAATCAAATGTAATCTATTAATTTATTTATAGTTATACAATATATAACAAACTATAAGAGCGAATTATAGGTCATGCATATTTGATAACTTAGGTCTTTTCACTCGAGTTATAGTATATATATATATATATATATATATATATATATATATATATATATATATATATTGATTATAATTTGGTCATGATTATACAATTTGCAATTAAAAATATTTGAAGTCTAAATATAAACATTAATTATTTTATTTAATAAAATATTTACAAGATTACAATAAAATGATCAACAATCTAATAAATAATGTTAAAAAGTACTTTTACTCTACTGTGTTCGTCGAATTTTAAGCATTACACCACTGTACTTTAAAAAAATGCAATTAACTTATTGTGTTTTTTAAAAATTCTTAATCAGGTCACTCTGTTCAATTTTACTCACAGATTTAAGAAATCAAACTAATTTTCCTACGTGGCTTTTTTTAAAAAAAACAAAACACGTATTAAACTTTAAGGAGATGAGTCGGAACAACAAACAACATGACTATATGAATAGGAGTAAGGTGTAAACGAACCGAGTCGATTAGAGTATTGAGTTGCTCAGATTTGGTTCATAAAATTTATCGAGTATAAAATAAGGTTTGATTGAGACTCATTTAACTACCGAGTCGAGCACGATTCCGAATCGAGCCCGAGCAGTTTGAACTCTTCGAACGAATATGATCCGAGTATCAATAAAAAAATTAGAATTTGACGAGGTTCGAGTAATTTATCGAACTTTAAAAAGTGCTCATATTTGACTCATTTATATTTCGAGTCGAGTTAGAATCGAACTTTTAATCGAGCGAGTACGAATCGAGTCCGAACTATTTGTTCATTTTACAGTCTTAAATATACGAGTGATAGATATAGATATAGATATGGTAAAATGCAAATATGACCACTGAACTTTAGGTGTTTTAGGGTATTGAGCCCATTTCTTTTGGTCAACGCAAATTGAGCCCCTTTCTGTTACAAAATTTGGATATTGAGCCCCTAGGTGCCACATGTGCGTTGACTTGCCTACGTGGCACACATATGCCCACGTGACGTGAGACATTTTTGCCACGTGTCACCGCTTACATGTACAATTTTCAATTAATTGCTTAAAAACATGATTTCCCCAAGAATCGAACTCAAAATCTCAAGTTTGAGAATTTAGTCATCAAACCAACTGAGCTAAATGAAACTTATAATTACTTTATCAAAAGAATTAATATTTATACCAAATCAATTCATCTCCCCCAAATAATATTTAAATAAAGTAATTGACTTATTAAAACAGTAAAAACACATAACAGAAAAATACGAAGAGGGTGGTGCTCCGGTGGACGTCCATGGACATTGGTCGTAGATACCAACACGTAGATACCATTTATTCCGATTCGAAGAGGGTGGTGTTAGGTCAAATCAGAATTGGCCGGCCGTCGACGGGGGAGTCCGGGAAAGGGGGTGGCGGAGGTGAGAGAGAAATCTTGGAGAGGGGAAGTTGGGTTTTGGATGGAGAAGGAGAGAGAAAGTAATCTGAGAGAAACCCTTGTTTTATCATTGTTGATACTTGTTTTACTTTTTTGTTGTTTCAATTTTTTCGTTCTTGTTGATTTGGAAGCCATTGATATGAGAAGAGGAAGAAGAAGTGAGATTCACCTGTGTGTGTTTGTGTGAGAGAGAAAGTGGGAATCCTAGAAAAGTGAGATTCACTATGTGATTTGGAAGCCATTTAATTAATGTTTTGTATTTTCAATTGATGTTATGTATTTATAATTATAAATATCTTCTTTAGATGAAATTTACTTATTTTGCAAAAATATTAATTATTTTCTAAAAATAATATTTATTTTCAAACATCAGTTATTATTTGTTTGCAAATTATAAATGAGTTTTCAATTATTAAAGTGGCTCACCTAATTGTAATTTTTTAATTTGTGTATATAATTTTTATTAGTTTTTCTAAGGGTAAAATGCAAATGTGACCACTGAACTTTAGGTGTTTTTGGGTATTGAGCCCCTTTCTTTTGGTCAACGCAAATTAAGCCCCTTTCTGTTACAAAATTTGGATATTGAGCCCCTAGGTGCCACATATGCGTTGACTTGCCTATGTGGCACACGTGGCACCGGTGACGTAGATATTTTTGCCACGTGTCACCGCTTACATGTACAATTTCTAATTAATTGCTTAAAAACATGATTTCCCCAAGAATCGAACTCAAAATCTCAAGTTTGAGAATTTAGTCATCAAACCAACTGAGCTAAATGAAACTTATAATTACTTTATCAAAAGAATTAATATTTATACCAAATCAATTCTATGAGACCCCGAATTTTATGAAATAAAAGTATTCAATTTTTCTATTTTGATAAATAGTTAAATTGATAAAAGTTTAAAGTTAAGGGTAATATGTAATATTTTTTTTGCAAAGTAAGCAAGTTGATATAAAATATTTGTTGTGTCGGGGAATATTCGATTAGTCGGGGAATATTCTTTTTGTCGGAGAATATCCGTACGATGGTATAATCATTGGTGGACCCCACAACGGAATTATTGTCGGATGGAGAAAACGACAAAAATATTTTTATGAATATAACGGCGGATGTTTTACCATTAATACTGTTGAACTACTTGGTAGTAAAAGTACAGTAATACGCATGATTGCATAGTAGCACACGGTATTGATTATTGATGTTTATGTGATAAGTCACTCAGTTTTGTTTTATTGGTATTATTAATATAATAAAACAGAAAAGCTTTTTATATAAAACAGAATACTTTTATAAAGTTATTCGTTTTATTAGGCTAATAGTAAAATCTTTTTATATAAAATAGAATACTTTTATAAAGTTATCTATTTTATTAGACAATAATTAGAATATATTATATTTTATTATGCATAGTATTTGCATAGTGCCTGTATAGTGTTTGCATAGTAAAATCTTTTATAAAGTTATTCATTTTATTAGATTATAAATATTATATATTTTATTTTATTTAAATGATTTTGCTTTAAATATGGACCGTCAGATTAAAGTAAATCAATCTGGACCGTTCATGAGTTAGTTACTATGCAGTCCATTTTTCTATAAATAGAAGCTCATTCCTTCATAATTTCTTACTTAATTCTTTGAAACTAGAGAGAAATTATAGAGAAACTATAGAAAAATATTCTCGCTACTTCCCTACTCTTATATTCAGTTTTTCTTTTACGGTAAAGGGTATTATTTCTTTTGTATTCATGAAGAGAACTTACATTATTCCATTCTTTATTATTATTCATTGGAATAACTTTGATATCTGTGAGCTACCCTATACTTGGTGAAATTCTTACATTATTCCATTCTTTATTATTTCGTAGGAATATCCATGTACATGCGTTTCTGTGGGACTGGTTCCATTATTTATTATTATGTTGGAATAACTTTGCTTTATCAAGTACCGCATACATGGTGAAATTCTTACGTTATTCCATTATTTATTATTCTCGTTGGAACATCTTGGTTTACGCTTTTACGCATTGAATTGGTTCCATTATTTATTATTATACATTGGAATAACTTCGTGCGTGTGGTCTATCGCACGTACGGTGAATTCTTTCGTTATTCCATTATTTATTATTACATTGGAACATCCTATCTATGCTTTACGCATGACTTGGTTCCATTATTTATTATTCTCGTTGAATAACTTTTATGCATGCGCTATCATCGCGTGCACGGTGAATTCTTTTGTTATTCTATTATTTATTATTACATTGGAATATCACATAAATGCGTTTATGCATGACTGGTTCCATTCTTTATTATTCGTTAAAATAACATGTCTATGTAGGTTACTGCATGCATGGTAAATGATCATTCGTATTCATACGAATAGTATTTTCATTAAAAGGGGTTTTCGCCGGGGAAGATTCATAAAATTTTCGACCCTCAAAAATTCGGAAAATTTTGAAATGATAATTTGATGAGTTTTTAGATTGTATCCAAAAATGGCTATTTTGGATGTATAGATTAAGAGTTATGGATTTTATGGGAAAAGACTATTTTAAAAGTAAACCCTTATAACTCCTTGTGGTTAATTCCAAAATTGGTGAAATTTTTATTGGGAGTACATGTATATAATGAGAGTATACCCTGTAAATTTGAAATTTTGGACAAAAGTACAATTTATGATAAATGTCTAAATATTCGCAGCTTTTTAGCCATATGAAAAATAGTAAAAATGAATTTTAAAAATTTTGAGAAAAATATATGTTCAAGATGGGACTATATTCTGCTAAATCCCAGAAAAGAAATATTTTTGGGACTGATTTGGTATTTTTCATGAAAATGAACTAGTTATGAGTAAATGAATTAAATATGTTATGTGAAGTAATAAAATTGGAAAATAGGATTTTATGGCTTGAGAATCCTATATAGGGTATATGCAGATTTTGATGAAGGATTTGATCATTGATTATGAAATCTTACGAGTATGGCATTTTTGAATGATTAAATGCATTATTTGATAAAGTGTAAACAATTAAAATAAATTGTTTATAAGTTTAAGAAATGATTAAAATATTGTTATAATATTAATGATATTAGATTATGAGATTATTAAGTGATTGATAACATTTGGTTATTATTGAACCTTTGGATAAATTGTATTATAAATGTTTAATATTTATCCTTTATCTCATTTGATTAATTCTTATATCATTGTCATCATCATCATACTTATATTGTGTTGAAAGTCATCTTTGGCCATAGTGCATAGATGGACTTGGTATGATTATGACCAGGGATTATTCGGTATAATCATGACCGTAATATTACAAATGATGTGGAAAATTCCTCCTCGTTGGCCCGTAGTGCATTGATGGGACGGTTTTTGGTATGATTATGGCTATGGATTCTCTTGACAAGGGTGCAAAGATGAATTGTTTTATGGCATCATCATTGGTTGATGAAAACACGATTATCTTTAGCCCGTAGTGCATGGATAATTCGTGGTCGTTATATTAACGAATATCCTTAGCCGTAGTGCATGGATAATTCAGTGATATGGATTGATTATCGAGCTGAGTCTCAGCGATGAAATATAAATTCATGGATGTGATATTAACGAATATCCTTGGCCCGTAGTGCATGGGTGATTCAATGATGTGGATTATTTATTGGCGAGTCTCCAGCGATAAAAGTGATGAAAAACCTTTTAAATCATAGAAGATAGTAGATTTTATTCCCTACTTGACACTTCTAATGGATTGTTTGTTCATTGCAGATTAAACTTGATAGTTATTATATTTTATCGGTTTAACAACATTGTTGAAGGCTAACGATAAATTATTCGCATTATCTTAGTCATAATATTTCTTCTTCGGGCTAGTTGAGCTCACCCTTTCTTTTCTTTGTTCTCTTGTGAAATGAGATATTTATTTGTCGAGAGAAGACTCACCATTGGAAAGAAGATGATAATAATCTTCTTGTTTTTCTCTGGGGACTTTTGGGTCAACCAAGGATACTTCTATGGACATATGATATCTATCATAACCTAGACGCATGGCCTCCCATGTATGAAGGTTTCCTTGAGCACTTCCCAAAGATTTTAATTTCTAAAACAGTTTTCAACTATACTTTTTTGTAAAGTATCATTGTAAGGTTGTGGTCGAGGTACCATGAGAGTTACATACATTTGTATTAAAACTCATAGTTAATTGTGGTCGTATTCTACACGACAGCTCAACAGTTGTATAAATGAAGTTGTATTTGAATTTTGTACCATGTATCTGACGACTCAGGATGGGTGATGTATACCTAATTTTGTACCATGTATCCCCCAAATAATATTTAAATAAAGTAATTGACTTATTAAAATAGTAAAAACACATAAAAGAAAAATATGAAGAGGGTGGTGCTCCGGTGGACATCCATGGACATTGGCCGTAGATACCAACACGTAGATACTATTTATTCTGATTCGAAGATGGTGGTGCTGGGTCGGATCGGAATTGGCCGGCCGTCGACGGGGGAGTCCGGGAAAGGGGGTGGCGGAGGTGAGAGAGAAATCTCGGAGAAGGGAAGTTGGGTTTTGGATGGGGAAGGAGGAGAGAGAAAGTAATCTGAAAGAAACCCTTGTTTTATCATTGTGGATACTTGTTCTTGTTGTTGCTATTGTTTCGATTTTTACATTGTTGTTGCTTTCGGAAGCCATTGATAACAGAGGAAGAAGAAGTGAAATTCACTATGTGTTTGTGTGTGAGATAGAAAGTGGGAATCCTAGAAAAAGTGAGATTCACTATGTGATTTCGGAAGACATTTAATTAATTTTTTGTATTTTCAATTGATGTTATGTATTTATAATTATAAATATCTTCTTTAGATGAAATTTACTTATTTTGCAAAAATATTAATTATTTTTTAAATTTTAATTTTAATTTTTCTAAAAATAATTTTTATTTTCAAACATTAGTTATTATTTATTTGCAAATTATAAATGAGTTCAATTATTAAAGTGACTCACCTAAGTGTAATTTTTTAATTTGTGTAAATAGTTTTTATTAGTTTTTCTAATTGTGACTTTGTAATTTTTTTAAATATCATTATTTAATTAGTTAATTAGTTAATTTTTGATTGATTAAGTATATAACTTATTTATTGGGTAAACTAAACTTATTTAATTAGTTAATTAAGTAATTTATTTATCATAGTTTACTTTTGTTAATTATTTTATTTAGATTACTTAGTATGTTAATTATTTTATTTTGTGTTAATTATTTGAGTTAATTATTTTACTTGGTTAGTTAAGAATTAAGTATGTATGAATTTTTTACTCCTTTAATATATAATCAATTTTTTCTTTTTATGTGTTTTTACTGTTTTAATAAGCCAATTACTTTATTTAAATATTATTTGGGGGAGATGAATTGATTTGGTATAAATATTAATTCTTTTGATAAAGTAATTATAAGTTTCATTTAGCTCTGTTGGTTTGATGACCAAATTCTAAAACTTGAGATTTTGAGTTCGATTCTTGGGGAAATCATGTTTTTAAGCAATTAATTGGAAATTGTACACGTAAGCGGTGACACATGGCTTAAAATGTTCATCGTCGGTGATTGCGTGTACGCGTGCCACGTGAGGCAAGTCAACGCTATTATATGGCACTTAGGGGCTCAATATCCAAATTTTGTAACTGAAAGGGGCTCAATTTGCGTTGACAAAAAAAAAGGAGCTCAATACATAAAAACACCTAAAGTTCAGTGCTCACATTTGCATTTTACCCGTTTTTCTAATTGTGACTTTGTAATTTTTTTAAGTTTCATTATTTAATTAGTTAATTTTGATTGATTAAGTATACAACTTATTTATTGGGTAAACTAAACTTATTTAATTAGTTAATTAAGTAATTTATTTATCATAGTTTACTTTTGTTAATTATTTTATTTAGATTACTGTGATGCCCCCAAAATAAGGTATACATCACCCATCTTGAGTCGCCAGATACATGGTACATAATTCAAATACAACTTAATAATACAATTGCCGTGTACAATACGACAAAACATAAACTGTGAGTTTGAATACAAATATTGTCTACTAGAGTATAAAAACTCAAAAGGAGTCTTCATTACAATTATTATCACACTATTTCACATAATAGTGAGGGCTACTAATGCAAACATCTAGGACCATCACTGTTCCCGACTAGTCCCAACTACGTTCTCATTTTCTCAAGAGAACGAAAAAAAGAAAAGGGTGAGCTCAACTAGCCCAAAGAAGAAATATTATGACTAAGATAATGAAGAATAATTTATCGTTAGCCTTCAACAGTGTTAAACTGATAAAATATAATAACTATCAAGTTTAACTGCAGCGGAACAAGCAATCCATTAGAAGTGTCAAGTAGGGAATACAATCTACTATCTTCTATGATTTAAAAGGTTTTTCATCACTTTTATCGCTGGGACTCAGCTTAATAAATAATCCACATCATCGAATCACCCCTGCACTACGGCCAAGGATATTCTTTAGTATCACGACCACAAATTATCCATGCACTATGGCTAAAGATATTCATGTTTTTATCAACGGTCCTGATCATGCCATAAAAACAATTCATCTTTGCACTACGGCCAAAGAGAATCCATAGCCATAATCATACCAAAAACTGTCCATCAATGCACTACGGGCCAATGAGGACTTTTTCCACATCATTTGTAATATTACGGTCATGATTAGACCGAATAATCCCTATTCATAATCATACCAAGTCCATCTATGCACTACAGGCCACAGATGACTTTCAAAAAAATATAAACATGAGGATGATGACAATGACATAATAATTCAATAAAACAAGTTCAAGAATTAATTTATCCAGGAACCAATAACGTCCAAATTGTCAACATGATATTGCTTTGTGGAGTAAAAATTCAAGAATGCTTAGAAGAATATTTCCATGAAAAGATACTGGATGAAGCGCAAATATCAAGGATATTCCACTAATTTCATGGAGTATAGAAGTCAAAACTTTAACCAACTGAGTATAATAAAGAATGGAATAACAAAAGAAATCAACATGCATGCGATAGACCGCACATGTAGGTTATTCCAACAGAATAATAAATAACGGAACTAGGTCCGGCGTAAAATGCACAGACTGGATACTCCAACAGAATAATAAAGAATGAAACTAAGTCCGGCGTAAACGCACAGACAGGATATTCCGACATAATAATAAATAATGGAACCAGGTCCGGCATAAACGCACAGACAGGATATTTTGACAGAATAATAAATAATTAATCACAGAAGAATTTCATCAAGTATAGGGTAGCCCGCGTATACAGGTTATTCCAACAGAATAATAAATAATGGAATAACAAAAGTTCTCTTTATGAATACAAAAGAAATAATACCCCTTACCGTAAAAGAAACTGAATATA